>JAGDYQ010000150.1:1253094-1432799 GCA_021962125.1 Bulinus truncatus
TTTTATTTTGATAAATTGAAATAAATTCTAATTAAATGCGTAAATAAAGAAAATTTAATACAAATTCATTTTTTTTTCTCAAAACTTGTGTATGTATTGTTTTAATTAACTTCTGTTAAATGTAAAAAGTATTGTAAAAACAAACAAAAAAAAACTATGATTTTGTTAGTTTATATGCACTTGATTATCTTCATAAAATGTAAATGCAAACTTCGAGAAACGGAGAATTTCACGACATAATTTTTCATATGTTAGCCTATTTATGTATCGTGTAATTATGCAGGATTATTTAATATTGGCTATAGGTAAATTTCTGTTAACCAGACGACATTAAAAATGGGGGTACAAACACTTTATCAATACCATCTCGTTCATTGCAGTTTAATCTTTTTCAGTAGACAAAGTAAAAGATGTTTGTTGTTTTTATAATATTATAATGAATATATATATATATGTATATATATATATATATATATATATATATATTATACTAGATGTACCATGCACAACCTTTGCATAGAGCTATATCCCCTTAGGCTTGAACGGTAGGCTAGGTTATTTTTTGGTTTCGGGCAGATCCGATTTTTCCATGATTGTATTTTAAACTGGCATACTATTGTAATAATTCTTTACTTTCGATTTATCGCAGAACCCAAATCGCTATTATATTATTAGATATGCAATATATCTAATGTATTTTTTTTCTAACCCAGACTTGGAGTCTACTGTCGCCAACGACCCAGCCATTTACTTGTCCAAAGGTGTGGTCATTTTGGCTCAGGGCATCTGCGGTCTGCACGACTTCACTCAGTACGACACGGTCGTGTATGAAGGATTCGTCAACTTGGCCAAAGTACTCAGCTATGAGCGTACCAAGGGGACCCTGTACCTGACTCTGCACAAGCGAGAGATAGACGGTATTGTATAATTTATTTTATACGTACCTTAGAGTTGTAAAATTCAGTCTTTAAAAAAAAAACGTGTCAATATCGCTTAATGGGTGGGATTTTGTTTAAACTTAGTGGCTCCAGCCAAACTCTATAAATAATATTCGTAAACAAAAAAAAAAGAAACTTTAAAACCATTTCATTAAAACACTAAGAATGGACTGTGAAATGACAACAGAGGAGGTCCAAGGCCTGTGCCACTGAATGTATCCATTCCTTCACTATCCACACCCAACACACATCTGTTTAATATTAATCGATGTAAAGATGCGTATAGATACTTGGTTGAAAAATGATTGTGGTTATCACTATACAGCATTAGTCAATCTTTGGACTATCAGTCCTAATCGCCAGGGGAGAAGGGGTCTCTATTCCTTTGTATTTTGTGTGCATTGGTGAAGATTAGATTGTAACCTCCATCGATGGCGTGCAGATAATTTAATAGAGCTCATGCGATTCTATGCACAAATGTTCCTCGATGGAACACGTCACGTTTAATTTCTTGGCCACGTTAAGAATATATATATATATATATATATATATATATATATATATATATATATATATATATATATATATATATATATTAGCGGTGTGGGTTCTGCGTTAAATCGAAAGTAAAGAATTAATACAAAAGTATTCCAGTTTAAAATCGTCAAACGTAAGCAATGGTTATAAATAAATCATGAAAAAAATCCGATCTTCCCGAAACCAAAAATAACATAGCCTACTGATCAAACCTAAGGGTATATAACTCTATTCAAAATTTTTGACGGGTACATCTGGTGAATTATAAATACTACAAATACTATCCCAACATTGGTAACGTATGTAACTTATGGACCAAGAGATAAATAAGGATAAAAAATATGATGATTTCTTTGTTTGGTCATCAAACATCTAGAATACTGAAAAACTATTTCCGAATGAACATATTATAATGCTAGTGATCATAGCGTCAAACTTAAAGCCAAAGTAAGCGAGTGTGAAATAGGGGGAAACATACAAAAACAATGTAAGCTGATTTTTACTTTTTTTTATTTTAGCTGTGTCAGTTGGAATATCAAGCAGGGGACACTCCCCCATGCAAGGTCGCTGTTGTAAAAATTATCAAGTGTGGATGTTTACCTGTAAGAGATATGGTACTAAGAGCTACGTTTGACGTGGAGTACCTGGAATATTATCTGGACGGAGGGTTCAACCTCTTGTGGGTCAGTCCAGAGAAAGACCGAAACCTGTTCCACTCGCTGAGCAGTGAAGAACGACGACTGCCGCTGGGGACATTCGGCAATACATGAGATGATAGGTTACAGTCGGTGACGGACTTGGGTTGGTTGAGGCCCCAGTAAATGTATACCCCTACAATTAATGAAAGACATATATTGGTATACATTTGAGCTCTGTAGGACCCCCACAGAAGTTGGGGCCCTGGAGGCGCGTCGTTAAATTCACGTCTGGAGAGAGTACAAATATAAATAACAGATATATAATAACAATTATAATGACTTCGCAAACCACACATGAAATAAATGACTTAGCGCACAACATGTTAAAAAATACCAAAGGTGTAAATTATGACTGTTTATAATATCGGATGTAAATAATGACTTTGTATAAGACAGGTCTAAAATATGACTTTATCAATAGGCAGCTTCATCTCTGAATGTAGCAAAACGCCTCGAGACGCCATGCCTCGTTTCATGACAGGTAAGAATCACAATAGCTAAATAAATATATTTATATAAATTTATAAAGCTGCATATTTTACTTCATCCTCAACCTACACGTATTGCGATATCTGCCAATTACACCTATTTATGTTGATATGTAATAGATTACAGAAATGTATTCGTTGCTGTTGTCGTTGTTTTCTTTGAAGAAGTCTGATCGTCTCAAAAGTATGTCAACTTGTGTTCTTTCCGTTAATTATCTCTAACGTAAAAAGATTAGGGACCAGACAAGGGCAAACTATAGCGCGCAGGTCGCATGCGACCCGTTAGGCTTTTCTACCGGCCCGCACGTGTAGTTTTTGTTTGCTACTTTTTTATTTGTTCGTTTGTAATGCTCCTTCCTTTAGCTCCTTACCCTGCCCTTCTTTTTACCTTTATACTCTTATTCCGGAACGCCCGTCAAATCTATGAGCCCTATTAGGCCCACGATTCGAAAAGTTTCCCGCACTGACCTAGCAATGGTCTTATGAGGATACAATGACATGTATAATGTAGGATACAATGACATTTTTAATGTAGGATACAATGACATTTATAATGTAGAATACACTGACATTTGTAATGTAAGATACAATGACATTTATAATGTAGTGTAGGAAGGGAGGGAGAGAGGGAGGGAAAGAGGGAGGGAGGGGAGAGAGAGAGGGAAGGAGTGAGAGGAAGTGCCAAAAATGTTGTCTATCACATTGCTTTAATATAAATGTACCCTTTTATTGCAAGCAAATAAACCATTTTAGCGTCTTATTTTAAATCTTCATTAAACGTCAAATTACGCTTCTTAAATAAACAGAAAGCCTTATTTTAAAACCAGGCAAAGCCGGGTACTTGCAACTAGTATATAATATAGATGTGTGTTTGTATGTGCTTGTGTGATTATATGTTCCAAAAATCGTTGGACACAAGGCTTTCTAAAGGTTATGTGGTTTACGTTTATATTGCGTAAACCGTTCTGATACTAAACCGTGTTGGTCACTTTTTTAAATATGTAGTCTTTAAGTGTCCCCGACACGTTTACTTTTGTAATTTTAATTATAACAACAGACTCCTGACAGATATACTTTCACACAGAGAGACAGATATTCGCTCTTTTAATTATAACAACAGACTCCTGACAGATATACTTTCACACAGAGAGACAGATATTCGCTCTTTTAATTATAACAACAGACTCCTGACAGATATACTTTCACGCTGAGAGACAGATATTCGCTCTTTTAATTATAACAACATACTCCTGACAGATATACTTTCACGCTGAGAGACAGATATTCGCTCTTTTAATTATAACAACAGACTCCTGACAGATAGACTTTCCCACTGAGAGACAGATATTCGCACTTTTAATTATGACCAAATCTGCGCACGTGTGTATGTGTGTGCCTGTGTTGTGTTCCTCTGTGTTGAGTTCATCTGTGTTGCGTCCCTCTGTGTTGTGTTCCTCTGTGTTGTGTTCCTCTGTGTTGTGTTCCTCTGTGTATGTTTGTGTCACTGTGTCTAAAATTGTGTGTGTGTGTGAAGTCCCCGTAAGGATGAGATGAAATCTCTTAGATCCTATAAACTACAAAATGGGACGATTTCTTTGGTGCCCTTCTTTCATCCCCACCATAGCCGATAGTGCAACGGCCATGGAGATACCACGGGAGAAATATCGGGAACTTGAGCCAAGACCTGAAAAATTTCCTTGGTCCTTGGAACCAGGTACCTTCAGGTCGACAGTCTAGCGCTTTACCACACAACCATCCGCCACCTATATATAAAATTGTTTAACATTAGGCATTTTTGTATGTAAAAATAAAAAAATCTGGTTGACAAACTTCAGCTGACACTTCCACTCCTGTGTCCCCCCCCCCCACCTTTCAGTCTCCCGGCACACAGTAGCTGACGACCCGCCGATCTATCTGGCCGAAATACACACCGTAGTGGCTCCAAACACTCTGGACACCAACAATGAGGACCTGTACCAGAAGATCGTCTTCGAAGGCTACGTCAACATGGCCAGAGTTCCACTGGAAGACAGGGGGTCAGGCTCGGTCAGGCTCAGGTGTGACAACGACAAAGAAGTCAAAGAGGTAGGATCTTGATAAGCAAGGAGAACGCGTGGAAGCAACGATTGGTCAACCTGAAAGTCTCGGGTTCGATCCTCGCTTAGTGAACCGGGATGTTTTTGTTTTTTTTTTTGAGGTCTTCGTTAAAAAGTTGGCAGATATGCAGATTTTAAAGTAAATTACCTATATTAATAGGATTTGTCAGTCATTTTCTATGTCCTCCGTGATGCCTCCGATGTCATTGCCCTCTCCTCTCTGGTGGTGATGAAAGAAGGGGATAGAGATGTAGCGACACAGCGGCAATATACACAGAACATACCAAAATGTTGTATGCCGCCATTAGAAGGAACGGGAGAGGGAACTGCCATGCTTCAGTACAATTATACCTCAGAAAACGAACTTAATTTGTGTCATAACGGTTACACTTTCAATCAGTTCTCTATCTTTGAATCATTTTTTTTTATGTTTTAAGATAAATTAAATGGATGCTCCGTTTATGGAATTCCATGAATTTTTGATATTTTACATTCTTATTACCGTCAGTATCTGTTGTACTTGAGTAAAGCCACATAATTCTCCATATGGATGATTATGTGGGCCGGGGGGGGGGTATTTATCCTGATTAAGTAGAATAAAACATCGAAATCCCCCTTCATAAATTTTTTTTTTTTAAATGGGTTGATCTATTTGCATTTTTTCTTTCGGCCGCAGGCAACTATCATTAATTGGGGGTTTCCCTTTATAAATATGGATCTCCTTTTAAACCGAGAGTCGTAAATCGGGATTTCCCTGTATAAATATGAATATCACATTTTTTTATGTTATCCATTTTAAGTACGATAAGTGGATCGCAAATAATTGTGTCTGTTTTTTGTTTGTTTGTTTGTTCAGTTTTGTAAGATAGATAACGCCGACACAAAGATCCCGATTGTCAACTCAAGAAGTGACGCCAACTGCTCGTGTGGTAAACAAGACCAGAAACTGAGAGTGTTTGCTGAGATGAACTACATAAAAGACCTCAAGCAGTGTCTGTTCTCTCTTCACTGGGTCGCCCCCACACACTGTCCAGCTATGACCGACACCTGACTCCGCCAAGATACGGTCAGTAAGAGTATTAGACCAGACACATGTTTTGATGACGTGTTTTAATTATAATCTTTTATCGCGCAGGTTTGTGTTAGGCCACGATATGGACAATTTGACATGTAATATGACAATATAATAAATCACTTTGCGACTATTAACAGTTAAACTGAAAAAAACAAAACGGTTATTTAATGCAATGTGACAAAAAATGTTTGGGGATCTGTTTTCCAGGAGTGGGACTGGTGGCCGAATGGTGTAGACTGTAGATGCTCGACTGTCGAACTGAGAGTCCTGGGTTCGAGCCTTGGAGAGAACCGAGGGAATTTTCTCAGGTCCTGGTTAAAGTTGGTTAAAGTTCCACAAGTCTGCCCTGCTAAAGTTGGGGAAGTAAAGGCGGCTGGGCGTTGTGTTAACAACATAATCACATTTTATGACGTTACTACAGAAACATATGAATTCTACACTTTATCTGCCCCGGCGGTCTGTGAGGGTTAAGGGAACTTTACTTTTTTTAATCATCAATTTACGGCAGGCTTATGTTAGGCCGCACTATTAGAATCAGACATGCTGTCTTACAGTAAAAAAAATCACTTTGCAATTCCTAACAGATAAAGTGGGGGGGGGGGAACAGGGTTACACGTTGCAGTTTGACAAAAATCTATTGGGATCTTTCTTCATCGGACCCCCGGGAGTGATTTCTGGTATTTATTTTTATTTTCCTAACATCAACAATAATCAACTTTGACTTACAGTTCTATTCAACATTGGTGGCAGGGCCATTGCCGTGGATAGATAGGAAGCTGCCTGGCACACTAACTTCTATTTCACATACGTTATTTATTTTCTATTTTCTATTGGACAGTGGGAAGAATTATTGATCTTGAACCTGAAGAGTTTGCAGTCTACAATATTTGTACAGTCGCTGTCTGCAGCCCGATCGTCAACCTCTTCAAAATCAATTTTGCTCTTGCCAACCACACGGTAAGTTTTGAATTTTGCTGATTTTTTTTCCCCCCAAAATTCTCACAAGCCTAGATAAGAGACCGAATAGTATAAACGTTTTGCAGTTGCTAGCCAGACAGTACAGTATCTAATCAATGTCAGTCGACTATGCAATATATATAGGAAGGGGTTTTACATTATATATACATATATATATAATGGGACGGATGGTACTGTATGCTCTACTCTCAACCTGAGAGTTTTCGGTTCGATCCTCGGTTGGAACCGTGGAAATTTTCCAGGTAAATTGTGTTTTAAAGTCGTCCCACAAGTCCACCCAGCTTTAAATGGGCACCTGACTTAAGCTTAGGAAGAAAGTCGTGTAGGCTTTGTGCTAACCACACAATCACTTCATATGCCGAGGTTATAGAAATAGGTTTAATTCAACACTTCATCTGCCCCGATGGCCTGTTTCGGAACTTCATATATACATACATACTTAAATGTACATTTCTATCTATCTGTTTGAAGACAACATCGGAAAGTTTCTTCCATGCACTGAGCCTGTACTTCAACGCAATGCAGAGTATAAACAGTTCAATGTGGGACTACATGAACACTGGGGAATTTCACGTACAGATCAAAAACTTCGACGATGAACGGTTTTTTAACAAGTTCCGGGATCTGTTTCTCTACTCCTTGACCCATCAGTACAATGTCAGGGCTCTGGTGGCATCTCAGCTCAAAGTCCAGATACCCCCTGACAGAAAGTGGCCCCAGCCCCGGCAGGTTGTTCTTGCTATTTTCTACAGCAATGTATTGTTTCTGGTGGAAAGATTAAATAAGGTCATTGGCAGTTGGATATCGACTTGTGCGCAATGCCGTGGACTTAGATGAAACTTCATTTTTTTTGGGGGGGGGGGGGGGATATTTGGCCCAGTAACGATTCTTCACAAATAAAATTATACTTATTTTGTCTTTATCAGCAATGTGGGTAAATCGTTGGAAGATTTGAGTTTAACATCGAGATATAATCTGGTAGACTGATGTTGTGTGAAATTGAAACATCGATGTATAAATGTGATGCATAATTTTTTCTCTATTGATGTCATTTGAAATAAAAACATCAGTAGATATTTTGAGTGTAAAAATAAAATGTATGAATAATGAATTCTACAGATGTGATTTAAAATAAGAAATTTAACATCACATTTTAATGTGATGAGCGTCCATCATGCTGAATGAAATGCAGACGTTTAAAGAGATATACTATTGTGCTGTGTAATTTTAATTTTTAATGAATATTTCTTATGTACACCAAATATGGTAAAGCTCAACACAGTCTATAGTATAGCGATACAGCCTTTCAGAACTTACCTGCTCTACTTTATTCAGTGAACAGTTCAATGTATGGTGTAATAAAAATATAGATTAGTGTCAATGTGTAATTTGCCAAAAATCAAGTAGATTCAAACTAATAAACACCAGAACTGTATAACAAAAAAATTTAAAAAGTATTTAAACTTTATTTCTAATCTGAAATTCTTCAATTTTTTTCACAAAAAGATTTTTTTTTATTTTTATGTTAAATTTGATTGTTTCGGTTGATTTTACTTTCTTATTTATTATTTCCGGTTGGTATTTTTGTTGTATTGGATAGCTAAATTTATTTCATATTTTAATTAGGTTTAGAAAATTTGAAAAGACTTTAAAAAAAATGTTCTACAACTTAAGCTTAAAAGACGAAAGTGTAATAAACTGTTGTTAATTAATCGAACTTCAAGTAAGCCAACATGGCAATCTAAGTCAATTAAAACATCTAACATGATGCCGGTGTGTGATGTCCCTGTAAGGATTAGAAGAAATCTCGTAACACCTAAAGGTGGGGGGGGCGGATTTTATTAGGGGTGTGCCCGAATCCGGTCCGGAATCCGGTTCCGCCGGATTTTGCACTATCCGGTGAAATCCAGTTCCGCCGGATTTACATGTATCCGGAATATACCGGTTTTGGAATGCCAGATTTTGTGACTCACCGGATCATAATCTGAAATAAAAGTAATTCACTTTCCCGAATTCCACACGATCACGGTACATTAATCGATTGTTTCGAGCGTTGAGCTTGTTTAATGTTTTGAACATACCAGAGGCTAGAGTCAGCACCGCTAATAGTGGCCAATCGGCCCAATCCCATACATGATACTGCGGGGATGAGTAATTATTATTCGTGACGTCATCTTAACCGCAATCCTCAGTGACGTTGTAACAGAAATAATAAGCAACTATACTGCCCAAGCGCCTGGCCACCAGCCCGCCACCTTTATAACAAAATAAATAACAGAAGTGAATGGTTTTTGATAAATTCAACATTTAAGTTATTTAGATTTCTCTGAGAGATGGAAAAGATGTCTTCTTTGTTATTAAATTAAAATGCATCACCCACGAGATTTCCTGTAGAAAAAATAGTTCAAATATGAATATTAAATATTGTAAAATGAAAAATAGAATATTTTTCCATTCTGAAATTTCCGTGAAGAAACACTAATTCTCTAACACTAATTAATATAACAAGTCACTGAGTTGGTAATTTAACCCTAACCCTAACGTAACGTCTTCCATTAAAAGCAATTCCTTCCCATTTTTTTTTTATTTTTTAATTCTATTTTATAATAAAGGTTATTATAATTCTATTTAAACAAGGAATTAAAAGTCAAATATGCTTTAAAAAAAATTACCGTAATTTTAATTCATATTTTGATTTATATTTATCGTTCACTCAACGAAAGTAATAGACTAATAGTAAAGTTTTTTTTTCCTTTGACTTTGCAGCGAGTTAGAACTTAACAGCGAATTTAGTTACATATGGATAATAACTTATTATCAATCTGCGTGATATTCTGATTTCAGTGATTTCTGAATAATTTCTATTTTCTAATTTATTTCAAAGTTCTTCACTTCCAACTTCCAATCAGCCAATGTCATTTAGCCATTTCTGTTCAGAAGGCATCCAACCCCTCAGATTTACCGGTATCTGCAAAGTACCAAAATCATGAATAATATTCCGGATCCGGTACCGGATTCGGCGGATTTCGCATAAGAAAATCCGGATCCGGATCCGGTTGGAAAAAACGGATCCGGCACACCCCTAGTTTTTATGTTGCCTTTCTTTCATCGCCGATGGTGCAATGGCCCTAGATGCACCACGGGAGATATATATCTTTAGATCGAACCAGTTACAATCAGGTCGACAGTCGAGAGCTTTACCGCACGACCATCCGTCCTCTACTTGATGCCTGTAGGCCTAACATCATTCTTGCGCTTGAGCAAGGCGAGGCATGTAAATATTGAGGCATTCAATGAAGGTATTGACCTTCAGCATGCATAAATACATGTAAAAATCCGAAAAAAAAAAGATTATAGAAGAGACTGCTTGGTACATACACCTGAGTAAAATGTTCGCAATTAAACTGAAGCGATAAACTGCAGTAATAGAGAATGACAAGGCGGCAAATCTTTGGGACATGTGGATCCATGCTTAACGAAGAGTCAATTCAAATAGGTCAAGTATAATCAATCAAGTAAATTAGATAAGCCTTGCCAGTTAATTGATATGGAGATCCATTCGGACAGAAACACGTCCGTCAAAGTTGTCATAGTATAAACAGCTATAATCGAGATTGAGAGAATGGGGGGGCATGAGATCCACCACCACGCCCATTGTCATGGGAGCGCCAAAATTCAATAAAATAAGATCTAGACAACATCATCGATCAGCTAAACCAGGAGATTACACACATGTGAATCAGCTACCAGGAGATGTACACACATGTGAATCAGCTAGACCAGGAGATGTACACACATGTGAATCAGCTAGACCAGGAGATGTACACACATGTGAATCAGCTACCAGGAGATGTACACACATGTGAATCAGCTACCAGGAGATGTACACACATGTGAATCAGCTACCTGGAGATATACACACATGTGAATCAGCTACCAGGAGATATACACACATGTGAATCAGCTACCGGGAGATGTACACTATTGTGAATCAGCTACCAGGAGATGTACACCCTTGTGAACTGTATAACGTTATGCAGGGCCTTGCAAATAGAAAATGTAATTCCTTCATTTCACATGATGATACAAACTAAGTAAACATTTTGCGCATCTTGCACAGTACCATGGTGCACCTCTGGTTATCGCGCTAAGTTTCATATGTAAGCTGGAAGTGAAGAGAACAAAACACCATCAACATCTTGCAAAACTCATAGTTTATTTTGTTTTTTAATAAGACTATGTTAGCTTCATATTATAAACTATATCCACTGTAAACAGGTAAAATCTTAACTTTTACCTCAATCCAATCTGGATGTAACAGAGCCTCAAGGTTTATGAATTACAATTTTTTTTCGGTAAAATAAAATCAAATTAATTAGAGTTGTGTGGTTATTAAAACTCCTGCAAGAATGAGATGTTTATATGTTGGTTCTTTGAAACACCATCAGCACGGTTTTAGTGTGTGAAGTCCCTGTAAGGATGAGATGAAATCTCTTAGATCCTATAAACCACTAATGGTATGATTTTTATGGTGCCCTTCTTTCATCCCCACCATAGCCGATTGTGCAATGACCATGGAGACACCACGGAAGATATATCGGGAACTTGAGCCAAGACCTGAAACATTTTCCTTGGTCCTCACCGGAGATCGAACCAGGTACCTTCAGGTCGACAGTTGAGCGCTTTACCACACGACCACCCGTTTTAGTAGCGCCATTCGTTTATCCTCCTCAATAACCTAGTGAGCAATGGTCATAGAGACACTACGGGAGTATATAGGTCACTGGCCTCCACCAAGTTTTACTAGGGAGTTGTAGTAGATGTTGAAGGCATGGGGTCACTCGTGGTGTATTGGAATATTGAAATAATTTTGAATGTGTGTGTATCGTAGAATCGTATTGTGTAAATAAAACATGTTGCTTCAATACATCAATCGTGTCAGTTCGGCTCGTGAAAGGTCTAAATGAGCTCGTCATTCTGTTCAAAGACCCCACCCCCGCCAATTATACAAACACGATCTTTTAACGGTGTCCACTGAAAATAACCGGTCATAGATGGCAAGGCTTTAGATTCCACCAAAAGCCAGACACAAGTGAGATCAATTTTGGAGAGATAAAATTTGCTTGTCTTTCAATATCGGTTTTTGGCCAATATAGTTAATCTATATTTGTGTTGACACTTGTATTTATTCAATTTAGTGTCTTCTGTTGTCCAGTGATTTCGCTACTTGCCAATGTGTTTTTCTCTATATACGGGTCACTAAACTGTCCCTATCTCCATAGATACACAACACTACTCTCTGACCCACGCTAAATAAAAGCCTATAGAAAGTATTGATTGAGAAATGATAAACTCGATATCAGAGTTAAAACTGAAGTGATATTACGTTTCTTTTATATGTATTAACTGTTTTACTTATCCTAATGTATGAAAATGACTCATTTTAATTGAAAGAAAATACCCAAAAATAAACATAAACATACTTCTGTAATAAATATACATTTTTATAAACAGTTTCATATTAAATTTTATATATTGGAACTTTACAAATATGTTCTAAACCACAAATACTGAAAGTTTTGAACACTCATACATTAAATGAGCTGGTGGCAACTTCTACAAATATACATTGTGTTACATATTGGTAAGTGATCTGTTCATGTAGATTTTTTTTATTAATCTTTTTTAAGAGCTATAAATTGTTTGGCTTTATTTTCAAAAGTTGATCACTCAATAAATATTTACTTAATCCTAAATAGATTGCTTTTGTTTTGTTTATTTTTTACATTTTCATGGCATCTTTACAGATTATATAAATAATCATTTTGTAATTTTAAATAAATAAGAAATACTTCTCAAATTAGAAATGAACATCATCTCAATGGAATATTTCTCTGCATTGAGGCATGTAAACAGCAGACATACATAAGCCCAATCACTGACATACATAAGCCCAATCAATCACTGACATACATTAGCCCGATCAATCACTGACATACATAAGCCCAATCACTGACATACATAAGCCCGATCAATCACTGACATACATAAGCAAAATCACTGACATACATAAGCCCGATCAATCACTGACATACATAAGCCCAATCACTGACATACATAAGCCCAATCAATCACTGACATACATAAGCCCAAAAAATCACTGACATACATAAGCCCAATCACTGACAAACAAAGGCCCAATCAATCACTGGCATAATAAGCCCAACTACTCATACACATAAGCCCAATCATTGACATACATAAGCTCAATCACTGACATACATAAGCCCGATCAATCACTGACATACATAAGCCCGATCAATCACTAACATACATAAACCCAATCAATCACTGACATAAATAAACCCAATAAATCACTGACATACATAAGCCCAATCACTGACAAACATAAGCCCAATCAATCACTGACATAATAAGCCCAATTACTCACACACATAAGCCCAATCATTGACATACATAAGCCCGATCACTGACATATATAAGTAACCATGCTGCATTTTTTTCTGACTTTGATTTTCCAAACTGATGCGCATGACCGATAAGTTAAGTTCCCAAACCAGCAGACACACCTCTAAAGCAGACGTCGGATAGAAAGTTTAATTTCATTTATTCATTTATCTTATGTATTATTTTTTTTCACCTTAGCATCTAAAGTTGTCCATTGTCAGAAAACGTCGACATTCAACGGTAAATAAATTAATTCGTTAAAGGCTTACTGTAATATATAATTATTAGTTTTATAATTGACCATGATAGGTGGAATGGTTCTTCTTGACAATAATGTTTACACTATTCTTGTCGTTATTCTTGACACTTTTCTTGACACTTTTCTTGACACTAATCTTGACACTAATCTTGACATGGTTTTACACACTAGTATTGACACTATTCTTGACATTATTCTTTACAATATTCAGGAGACAGATTCTTGATATTTTTTTTTTTAAGATCAGTAATTAATCTCATACATGTTTCATAAGCCATGAAAAATACAAAACCGTGACTCATTGATGTAGAGTTATCTTCTTACTCTATGTTAGTGGTAGATTGGGGGGGGGGGGGGAAGGGGCAAAAAAATTACAGTAATCAAAATAATATCGGCAATAACTAACCAGAGTATAGATTTGCCTTGTTTACTACCGGACATCACAGAGCAAACAATTCTCTCCACATAAGGTACACTAAATTAATACCATGAGCTACATTCAGTACAAAATATTTGTTTTTAAAATTTTATGTTTAGAATAATCTTTTATAAAACTGATTACATTTTTATATAAACAGAGTGACACTTTATAACTGACTTTTGTTTACATTCATTCTTATTCGAACTTTTTTTTTTTAAATTTTCACATCGCCAGAACAATGTATGTAAGTTCTATAACCGAGGTTTGACCAGTGCTCGATTTAAGAAAAAACCAGTGCCGGGGATAAATGTCGTCCCCGGCGGGGATGAAAAAAGCTAAACCAGAGCCGGGGATGTCAATTCTCAGTGCCGGGGATATCCCCGGCATCCCCAGCGGCGGCGAGATGCCAAAAAATTTTTTGAGGATCTTAAATTTACAATCCATGGGCCAACAAGTAACTAATGTATTTTCATAGACAAAACCAACAATAATATAAAAAATATTGGGGAAAACATGTGTCTTAATTAACATAGTTCACGTTGGTTCAAACAAATTTGAAGCTGCACATTAATAGGACAAGCAATGAATTAATTTTTAAAAAAATGCAAATTTTTTATTTATTCTCTGTTTGTTGAAATCAAATATTCCATTCCTCATAATTATTTCATAATTATGTTCCATAACTAATTCTTTTGTTGGTTTGCCTGAAGGTAGGCTACATCGCTGGCAGAATGCTTTCCTTCTTTTAACCACATTGTTGCATACAACTTTGCATCAAAATATTGAAGTGGTGGACCATTAATTTGAATAAACAGCAATTGTTTGATAGTTTCGACATCTAATGAATTATGACATAAACAAACAGTTACCATCACTTGGTACATCGACAATAGTGCAGCCTCGCTCTTCAACTATTTTTGTTTAGATTTGTTTATAAACTTGTTGAAACAATATAGGAGTCCCCGGGCCTAAAAATGAAAACGATGCAGTATGAATTGCAATGAATGACTGTCCGAGCAGGCGCGGTTCCTGTGGTAGGCGATATACGCCCCCCCCCCACAGCCTACTATCCCCTTGGCCTATATACTGGCCTTTCCGAGGACCAATTCCTAGATCCGACTAGTGTCAGCGTATTATTATCAGCATCATCAAGAGAAAAAACCTTTTAGATTCGATGTTTGGTTTAATTTTATAACATGTGACGTGTCTTATAGCTGTGAATCAGTCTTGAAAACTTATATTACACTGTTAACGAGCAAATGGTTTTACTCCAGTGCGTGCAGAATAAAACATTATTTTATCAATAGATCCAGCTACTTAGGTATTTTGATTTCAACTTCAAATAAAACTTATTAAAGTCGGATAATCTAAACTTGTAATAACATATTATTGCTACGGATATACTGTAACAAATGACTTACACGCAGTAGACGTAGTATGCTGATATTCTGTATGAGATTTCACTCCTTGAAATACAATTGTTTGTTTGTAAATGGAAACGTTGTTTGTGTTAACGTTTTTGCAAGACGGCTCTTTAGACATCTTAATTTAAAATTATAAAATAAAAATATTACTTGAAATCTTTGTCTGGATTTTTATATAAAAATATTTTTTTTCCATTGATAACTTGCGCCTTGCGACTTACGAGCGACGAATTAAAAGTCAACATAAAATTAAAACCAAAGATTACAAAAAAATACTTTGAACTCTTACTGTACGTTTATTTCTATTGATTCAGTAAATAGAAACGCAGCACAAAATTATGAAGTTAAACTTTTAAATTTACCAGTACTCGCTCGACTTAAAAAAAAATCAGTGCTGGGGATGAAAAAAAATATTCCGCAGAGCCGGCAGGGATGACATTAGCTAAAGCAGAGCGGGGATGACAGTCCTCAGTGCCGGGGATATCCCCGGCATCCCCGGCGATAAATCGAGCACTGGGTTTGACTACTAAAAAAAAGCTTTCTACCTGTTTCTCTAAATTATTGCATTTCTCTGTTTACACTTTTTTTTATGTTTTTTTCCCCTCTAAGAAAACGCAAGTACTATTGCCAATGATTCTCCCGTCTACTTGTCCGAGGGTTCGATTAAAATGGTCAAAGACACCTGCGGCCGAACCCTCATCGAAAATTTTGCATATGTGGTTTTCGAAGGCTTCGTCAATTTGGCCAAATTGCTCACAAATGAACGTAGTAGCGGATCTTTGATGTTAATCTTATACAGTCCAGGAGTGCAGGCTATTGTAAGCTGATCTCTGTTGTGAAATGATTGATTGTAAGCTTTGTTGTGAAATGACCTACTGTAACATAATCTCTGTTGTGAATTAACCGTTTGTAAGCATATCTCTGTTGTAAAATGACCGTTTGTAAGCTGATTTCTTATGAAATGACCGTTTGTAAGCTTATCTCTTGTGAAATAACCGTTTGTAAGCTAATCTCTGTTGAGAAAGGACCATTTGTTTCAGTATTCTTTATAGGTTACAAACAGGGTCGCAGTATAATAACAACTTTCAAAAAGCGAAGGGACCAACTGAGGCCCGGGTGTTCGGGTTGTCAGCCCCTTACAGTGGCCCTGGGTCCACTTGTATACTAGATACCGGTGGCTCAACGTGGCTCTTCGTAGAGTGTAGTGTGGCTCTCATTAATTGTTGTTGTTGTTTTTATTATGGCTTTTCATATTCCCTGAATTTGTTTATGAAGTGGATCTGTTAGAGAGGTGCTAGAGAAGTGTATCAATCGCATCAAGTACTATATGTCCCAATGTCCATGTCTCTTACTTTGAGATCCCTTGTTTTTATTTAACGCTAAGAAACATAACAATATCAATTTAAAAAACCATCGTTTCTTGCTAATTGACGCTTGTAAAGGTTTGTGTCTGTAGTGGCTGTAAAGTTCCTAAAGGGGTAAGTCGGGGCAGATGAAGTGTAGAATTAATATCTTTCTATCACCCTGGCATGTAAAGGGATTGTGTGGTTAGCACAACGCTCAGCCGCCTTTCGTTTGCCCAACGTTAAGTCAGATATCCTTTGGAAGCTGGGTGGACTTGGGGGGAAGATAATTAACATTCTTCAACCCCTAGAAAATTTTCCCTTGGTTCTCACCGAGGATCAACTTGTTCATTTCCAGGTCAAAAATCTAGCTCTCTGCACCCCTTAGTCTATTATTTCTGCAATGTTATGGCCAGCCCCGTAGCGTGAAAATTCTACAGCAGGGGCCAGGCGAATAGCATGGGGGGGGAGGGGGAGGAAAAAAAATGTTACTAAGTAGAGAAAACAAGCAGAGGCAGCCAAACAAAACGCAAGGGGTCCCCCCCACCCCCGCACGCTACAGGCTGGGTTATGACGTGTTCTAAATAGCTGCCAAGTCCAAAATTATAAAAAAAAAATTCAGCATTTGGGGCGTAGAAAAAATCATACTTCAGAAACAGTCTTTAAGCCAAGGTTTGAAAAGTTCCACTTAAAGCATCAACAAAAGATCAAACACGACACTTTCTTTTTATTCTCTGTTCAATCTTATTGGACTTTCATCAAGCTATCGGAAATAAGTCCTTCAATTGTCACTGTATTGTTTGTTTTAGTTGTTTATTATTTTATCCCGTGCCGTGGGGCAGATGTGCACGCTGGAGTACCGGGCAGGCAAGACTCCCCCGTGCAGGTCTCGGAACATGACCATCATCGCCTGCAGCTGTCAGCCTGTGCAGGATATGATGCTGAGGGCCACGTTTGATCTGCAGTACAACGAGTTCTACCTGGAGGGCAGCTTCAGCCTAAGCTGGGTCGGCCCGGATCCCTTGCTGAACTCGTTCTACCACACCCTGACCAGCGAGGAGAGAGGCCTGCCACTTGCGCATTTCGGTAATGGAAGCAAATTTACATTTCATTGAATAATATATGTATATGGAGAAAAGTAAATGTCATAGAAAATATCTGTATATGGAGCAAAGTTACATTTCATTGAATAATGTCTTTACATGAAGCTAAATTACATGTCTTAGAAAATATCTGAATATGGAGCAAAGTAACATGTCATAGAAAAAAAAATATATATATATATATGTGTGTGTGTGTGTGTGTGTGTGTGTATTGCAAATATGAGTGCCATACTAAATATATGCATATATATAGCAAAATCCATGCCATAGAAAAATGTATGTAGAATTACAAAGCTAATGAATTTCTAGAAATGTTTATACCAGGAAAATTCGCCTTGATATTATTATTATTATGTAAAAAGTTCGTGATTTTTATAGAAATATAAAAGACTTGCCAAATTATATAACAATTATAATAAAGTGTGCAAAAACAATAGAAAGTTTCAATCTTTCAAATCTAAAATAAACTATGAAATAAACATAAACAAGTTTCTTTAAGGTAAAGCCCATGACATAATACACATATTGATATTTATAATTCTCTTGGTTAACAGGTAGTTACTTACTTGAATGCACCGAGTACGAAAGAGACTCTTTCCCACGCCGTCGAGCAGGTGAATGAACAAACCTTTTTTTTTTTAGTTATTTATCATCATGAATTAGTTCTTTACAATCAATCATGTTCTATTGCTGAGTTAGTTTTTTTTACAATCAATCATTTTCTATTACCTTGAGTTAGTTCTTTACAATTCATCATGTTCTATTACCATGAGTTAGTTCTTTAAATCAATCATTTTCTATTACCATGAGTTAGTTCTTTACATCCAACCATTTCCCATTACCGTGAGTTAGCTCCTTACAATTAATCATGTTCTATTACCATGAGTTAGTTCTTTACAATCAACCATTTCCCATTACCGTGAGTTAACTCCTTACAATTAATCATGTTCTATTACCATGAGTTAGTTCTATACAATCAATCATTTTCTTTGATCATATCGTTTGGTAAAATACCCCAAGAATTTGTTCTGTATCTGTTTGTTTTGGTTTTTTTTTTTAACTCCGGATTCTAAAAAAAGAGAAGGTTGCTGAATTTAAGTCGCCTTGATGCGCTAAGCACCGGCTAATTTTGGCAACTCACTCCCCCCCCCCCTTTTTTTTCCATTCCCCCAGGGGCCATCACCCATCTCATAACAACAGAACAAAAACTGAACTAAACACGCAATGTCTTTTTTTTTCTGCCGCCAATTTTGAATACATTTTAAAATATTAAGTACATCGAGCTAATAAAGAATTTTAAATGAAAGTCATTGTACGGTAATCTCGCTTTCATGAATTGTTTTATTGATTTACTTAATTTTTTTTTTAATGCAAGATGCAGATTGCCAAATTTTTATCTAAAATCGTCCCCGTCAGATAAAAGGGAATTGTTTGTTTTTCATCCATTCCACACGCCAAAGTCCAACTTATCCAAATCTTTACACTGTGCTTTGGCTTCCATGGCAAGCTCTTAATAATATTTCTACATAACGTGTAGTCCATTAGAAAATTTGAGATTCGCAATTAATCGCTGAAAAGATCTACGGAAATTTCACTATGAGTGATTATTTTCTCCCGAATCTCTCTCGGACCTCTATCCCACGCCTTCACGAATCTATCTCTCGGACCACTATCCCAGGCCTTTCCGAATCTATCTCTCGGACCTCTATCCCAGGCCTTCACGAATCTATCTCTCGAACCACTATCCCAGGCCTTTCCGAATCTATCTCTCGGACCACTATCCCAGGCCTTCACGAATCTGTCTCTCGGACTTCTATCCCAGGCCTTCGCGAATGTCTCTCGGACCTCTATCCCAGGCATTCTCAAATCTGTCTCTCGAACCTCTATCCCAGGCATTCTCGAATCTGTCTCTCGGACCTCTATCCCAGGCCTTCACGAATCTGTCTCTTGCACTTTTATCCCAGGCCCTCAAGAATATGTCCGTCTTTTGGACCTTTAACCCTCGCCCTAGCTAAGTTCAATGGACCCTATTTTTTTTTCGACCTCTGAGCCAATGTTATGATTCACAATATAACGTGTCTTGCAGTTTCTTTGCACACAATCGCTGAAGACCCGCCAGTCTATTTGGCGGAAGGCCATATCATCATGAGGCCTAAAAGTACTGACGTCACAAATGAGGGTCTCTACCAGACGATCGTCTTTGAAGGCTACGTCAATATGGCCAAAATACCCGTGGAGGAAAGACATTTGGGCTCTGTCAGACTCATTTGCGACAAGAGTAATGAAACAATACAGGTAGGATCACTCTGACATGTCGTCATCGGTCAGAACGCGATAAACAAGTTTGAGATATTTATTTATATATATATATATATATATATATATATATATATATATATATATATATTAGGGTGGGTCAAAAAATTTTTTTTTATTGAAACATTATTAAAAAGTTGTTACATCATGGTAGTACATGGAATATGTACAAATATTTGAAAACTACATAGTTTTACTACTCCCAACTTTTGTTCGAAATTTTTACTATATTTACTATGAGTTTTTTGTGACTGAACATGTTAAATTTGTGACCTAGGTTATTCAAAAAAGAAATGATATGCATATAAAATTTTTTATGAATAACTAATTAGTTCAGACAACTGGGATAAGCATTGCATCCATTTTTCTCTCAATATAACTAGTGTACCATGTATTCATTATCGGATCACGCATGGTTGTTTTATTTCATTTTTGATTAATTTTTCAATTATTGTATTAAGTTCTTCTATGAATATGAGTTCTTCTACAAGAAGTGCAACTGTACATTCTGTGTTTGGGTCAGCAGCTGAATTGCCTAAAAGACAACTTCCAACCAGTGAAGATGTTTTCAAGGCTGTTGGTGGATGCTTAAAATGGAACAATACAATCATAGCCTTCATTCACGAGCACACGCATTAGCGCATGAAGTTAAACAATTATATGACCAGGCTAATATCCCTACAAATGACATTACCAGTATAATTGTTCGAGTAAAAAGATGCAGATGTTAGGGATAGAGGAGATAGTAAATGTCCACAATCCGTAATAATTTCTGTGCTTGAGTGGGCATTTTGGGTGGATCAAAAGATGGCAAGAAATATGTTCATAGACAAAGTTGACAAGCAAACAACAAAAATATTGCTAAATCGACAGAAAAGAAAACATTCATTGATGCAGGGTGGCGATCAGATAGGAACCACAAATGATAACGTCAATGATGAGAAAGATAATGATATTCCAGATCAGGATGCTGAAGATGATGAACTACTTGATGCAGACTTCTCCAGCGATGAGGAATGTTCCAAATAACAAAACAGATATCAATATGAAGCAGTGGATCGATGTAAACTAAGCAATAAGGATACATGTCTTATCGTTAAAGCTGTGTTGAAGGACTTAAACATGTTAACACCATCTAAAGCTCTGGATCCAGCAAAGATGCGTCGACATAGAAAAATTTGGAGAGATAGGGCAGCCAAGGAACATACTGATAAGAGCAAAGATGGTTAACAAAAGCGAACAGGATTTTTGCGATCCATCTTGTCAAAGTGGGGCTAGAAACTTTTTCTATATGATACAACTGCTTCAGAACCTTGATACTGCTGATCAATATATTATATTGCCTGTATTGGAAAATAACTGCTACTTTGCACATCCAGAAAACATTCTATTGGCTGCAGTTAGGACAATGATGAAGAAATTGGAAGGTATGCAGTAAATAAAATCATAACAGCACGACATAAACCAGCTCCATGCAGAGTTAGAATTTTTCAACAAAAATGACATAATCCTGAATATTGCAGCTAAATCATATGATCCGATGATTAACTGGGATCTTTGTGCAGTGACATCCCCTCCTCTGCTGGAACATATTTGTGATGATGAACTTAAACGCAACAACCCAATCATACTGGATCAAATTCCATGTCACTCTCAAGCTGTTGAAAGAGCAATTAAAGAAGTTACTGCTGTTAGTTTGAAAGTGTACGGACATTTCAAACTGTACGGACATAGCTCTAGACATGGGAGGGTTTTGCAAACAAAGAAATCAAGGGACACTCTTCCGAAAATTGAAAGCAAAGGAAGTTTCCTGTGACAATCCATAAAGAGTATTATTCATATGTACATTGTATATTTTGCATGAACGATTTATAGATTTGTACAATTTCATATTACTTATACCAAACATTCTAAATGTTGTAAAATGTCATACATTGGGGGGGTACCTGGATCGAAGCAAAATCTTTTTTATTATTAAAGTTTAAGACATTTTAATATCTTAGTAATGATATAGTAGATTTAAAAATAATTTTGTTAAAAAAAAATATTAACATATTGATATTTGTGGGTGCGGCATGCCGCCATCTTGAAATTTATGACCATTTTGTGGCAAATATTTCTGAAATATTTATAGACTGTTTCATATACAATGTACATTTTTATAATCAGAAAAGCTTACTTTAGGGAATGTCAAAGTACTTTTTTGATAATGTGATAAATAAATTTTTTATGAATTTTTAAAATTTTGTATGGTAAAATAAGCAAAAATGCTAATTTTGAAAATTAAAAAAAAAAAAAAAAGACTTAAAATTTCTTGAAAAACCTCTGACATTCTTTAAATGCACCTCTTCTACATAAAAATTAAGTTTTATCAAAATCTGACAGGTGGTTTTTGAGATTTTCTTGCCATAGTGAAGCAAAGTCTCAAAAGTATTTTTTCAGAGAAAAATGACTTTTAAGTTTTTAAATTATTGAAGTTTCTGAATGAGTAACATTCTGAAAATACATTTTAATTGATCTAAAAAAAATTTTTCTGCAATATAATTAATTCGTAGTTATTATTGACATGTTTTAGTATCTAAAAATAAAAAAATTGTTTTTTTTTAGACATAGTGCATTTTTTTTCGCCCTGTACACCCTTGAACTAAAAGTTGGGAGTGGAAGACATTATCTGATTTTTACAAATTTTACATTTTTACAATCAGTAGGACCATAGGCAACTTTTTAAACATGTTTCAACTTCCCAACTCCAAAAAACATTTTTTGACCCACCTAATATATATATATATATATATATATATATATATATATATATATATATATATATATATATATATATATATAGCCAAGAAAAGACCATCACATAATCACTGTCATTTCAGTTTTGCAAGATACATAACTCGAGCACTAAGACCATCACATTTTGACTGTGTCATTTCAGTTTTGTAGGATAAATAACTCTAGCAGTAAGACCATCACATAATGCCTGTGTCATTTCAATTTTGCAAGATGCATAACCCTAGCACTAAAACCATCACATATTAACTATGTCATTTCAGTTTTGCAAGATACATAACTCGAGCACTAAAACCATCACATATTGACTGTGTCATTTCAGTTTTGCAAGATACATAACTCTAGCACTAAAACCATCACATATTGACTGTGTCATTACAGTTTTGTAGGATACATAACTCTAGCACTAAGACCATTACATATTGACTGTGTCATTTCAGTTTTGCAAGATACATAACTCTAGCACTAAGACCATCACATATTGACTGTGTCATTTCAGTTTTGCAAGATACATAACTCTAGCACTAAGACCATTACATATTGACTGTGTCATTTCAGTTTTGCAAGATACATAACTCTAGCACTAAGACCATCACATATTGACTGTGTCATTTCAGTTTTGCAAGATACATAACTCTAGCACTAAGACCATCACATATTGACTGTGTCATTCCAGATTTGTAAGATAGACAACGCCAACAGTAAGACGCCAGACTACGAAGATATAACCGGCGCCATTTGTTCGTGCGGGAAGGCCTTGCAAGACCAGAAACTGAGAGTGTTCGCTGAGATCGAGTACTCGAACAGGTACAGGGCGTGCCTGTTCTTTCTTCACTGGGTCGCCACCCACACGCTGTCCAGTTTTGGCAAATACCTGACTCCACCGAGATACGGTTGGTAGATAAAAAAGAGATATCAAACATAAATTTCATCCACTCTCTGTCTCGTATGACATCATTTCGTCACAAGTGGGTCCATTAAGACCTTTGGATAGGCGGGGGGGGGGCATTAAAAAGTATATTCTTTTCATGTTACTTATATGATGTTCTACTGAGAAACATGATGTTTCTATGGAGAGACATGATGACATTTAATATTTCACTGAGAGACATGATGACATTTAATGTTTATCTAAGAGATATGATGACATTTAATGTTTTTCCTGTTTTCATTTAATGTGTAACTAAGGGGGAAATGATATCATTTCATGTTCCAGCGATTGACATGATGTATCACTGAAAGACATGATGTCACTTGATGCTTGACCGAGAAACTTTAAATTGAGTGTCACGTTTCTCAGCATTGTTTCAATATGACAGTGTGATATACTCTAAAGACAATACTTCAATTAGTCTCTCCATTGTTTCAATATGACAAAGTGATATACTCTAAAGACCAATACTTCAATTAGTCTCTCCATTGTTTCCATATGACAGTGTGATATACTCTAAAGACCAATACTTCAATTAGTCTCTCCATTGTTTCAGTATGACAGTGTGATATACTCTAAAGACCAATATTTCAATTAGTTTCTATATTTTTTCCAAATGACAGTGTGATATACTCTAAAGACCAACATTTCAATTAGTCTCTTCATTGTTTCCGAATGACAGTGTGATATACTCTAAAGACCAATATTTCAATAAGTCTTTCCATTGTTTCCGTAATAACAGTGTGATTATCTGTCACATACTCTAATGACCAACATTTCAATTAGTCTCTCCATTGTTTCAGTAACCCCATTCGACATCCTCGCAATGATCAACGAGACAACAAGCAAAGGGGTGGCTGAAACAGCGTTGCTTTCATGCACTGCCAGATCGGCGATTTGGTCCAGTCGATCCACAGCCCATTCAGCTGGAATATTATCAGAACGTCGTCACCACACTTCAGGATAACACTAAGAAATTCGCGGTATCGGTGAGTGGAAATATTAGACTCGATTCCTCCCTCCTACACGGAGTCG
Organism: Bulinus truncatus; assembly: GCA_021962125.1. NCBI lineage: Eukaryota > Metazoa > Mollusca > Gastropoda > Planorbidae > Bulinus > Bulinus truncatus. The sequence goes on from JAGDYQ010000150.1 coordinate 1,278,001, forward strand.
TCTGACCCGACATTGTTTTCAATAAGTTTCAAGTGGAACTTCTGAGGATAATAAAAATACTTTCTCTCGCCATAATGATTAAGCCCCTTTGATTAGCTTTTATTATTTATATTTAAAATATAAGCAAAAACGGTACTTAAAACGCCCCCCTTTTTCGGCCCTCAGAGGTCAGATCGCGAAATGGACTTTTGATGTACACTTGGCAGGCCAAGACCTACAAAATGATATATACATCATGGGTCTAGGACTTATGGTTGCTGAGATATAGGGCGCTCCTTTGTAAATACAGCAACCTATCGATGTGTATTGCACTCTGAATTGCTCACTATCTAAAGTCTTATGCTCACTTGTTTTAGCATTTTCATACAGGTGCTGAAATGTTGGGTTGTTTTTTTTCATAAACCTGTTTAAAAGATCGCCCACCGTCAAGAAAAAACACAAACCACGCTTAGCCTCGCTACTAACAAAAATCTGGCATAGAACGGCAATCATTTAAAATATAAAATACATAGTCCTTGATATTTCATTAAGTCTCGTGGATTGTATGCAGTTTGTATTGAAGGTGTTTCATGTATTATGTACCGCTTTGCAGCGGCGTAGCGTGGGTATCGGCCGCCCAGGGCGGAAGACGATTTTGCCGCCCTCTCATTTAGGTATTTCAATTTAATCTATACATATTTGCTCCCCCCCTTAAAAAGTAATAAAAAGTGTCGCCCGGTGCGGACCGCACCTACCGCCCCCCCCCCCTAGGTACGCCACTGCCGCTTTGATTGGGGCGGTGGGACAACCGAAGTTGACTGGGAATGTAGTAAGAGTATGACACTGGGTTAAATATCATGGAGGATAAAAGTGTTAAGTGATAAGTGAACGACCCCCTTAAACATTTGACACTGGGTCAAATATCATGGAGGATAAAAGTGTTAAGTGATATGTTAACGACCCCCCTTAAACATTTGACACTGGGTCAAATATCATGGAGGATAAAAGTGTTAAGTGATAAGTGAACGACCCCCTTAAACATTTGACACTGGGTCAAATATCATGGAGGATAAAAGTGTTAAGTGATAAGTGAACGACCCCCTTAAACGTTTGACACTGGGTCAAATATCATGGAGGATAAAAGTGTTAAGCGATAAATGAACGACCCCCCTTAAACATTTGACACTGGGTCAAATATCATGGAGGATAAAAGTGTTAAATGATAAGTGAACGACCCCCTTAAACATTTAACACTGGGTCTAATATCATGGAGGATAAAAGTGTTAAGTGATAAGTGAACGACCCCCTTAAACATTTGACACTGGGTCAAATATCATGGATGATAAAAGTGTTAAGTGATAAGTGAACGACCCCCTTAAATATTTGACACTGGGTCTAATATCATGGAGGATAAAAGTGTTAAGTGATAAGTGAACGACCCCCTTAAACATATGACACTGGGTCAAATATCATGGAGGATAAAAGTGTTAAGTGATAAGTGAACGACCCCCTTAAACATTTGACACTGGGTCTAATATCATGGAGGATAAAAGTGTTAAATGATAAGTGAACGACCCCCTTAAACATTTAACACTGGGTCTAATATCATGGAGGATAAAAGTGTTAAGTGATAAGTGAACGACCCCCTTTAAACATTTGACACTGGGTCAAATATCATGGAGGATAAAAGTGTTAAGTGATAAGTGAACGACCCCCCCCCCCCTTAAACATTTATGTTTTTTAGAAAAACATTATAATATGTTTTATTATTACATCTTTTGAGGTTTTTGGTTGATGCGTCGATCGAAAGGTTCTCGACCCCTGAGCTTACACTTTCGTTTAATTTTATTATTGAACTAAGAGATCATAAAACACTGCAAAGTTGTATGTCATGTTTGTTGTTTTTTTTTTCATTTAGTTCTCTACCTGGGACGCGATATCAAAAGGCACGTCGAAGTTTGAGACATTCGTGAGTGACCAATTCAATTTACCACAGTCAGAGCTTACATTCTGTGGTCCTAAAATAGTAAGTTCTTTTTATGTAAAAAATTTTACTATTCTTTATAATTGTTATTAAAAGTTATGTTGTAACATATTCACACAACTGGGTTACTTGTTATTAAATGTTAAGTTCCAGTCTATTCACATAGCCGTGTTACTTGTTATTAAATGTGAAGTTCCAGTCTATTCATACAACTGTGTTTTTTTATGTTATATTAAGTTCCAGTCTATTCACATAACTTTGTTACTTGCAATGTCTTGTTCTAGTCCAGTGGTCGGCAAAGTGCGGCTCCGGATCCACATGTGGCTCTTTGGCTCCTTAAGTGCGGCTCTGGCTTTTAGTTTTATTTAGTGTACTACTTATTTAGTGTAATAAAATTTAGTGTAATAAAAGTTTACTAAACAAGCAGATTTGGCTCCCAATATTTTATTAAATTGGCTCTTTGGCTGATAAGTTTGCCGACCACTGTTCTAGTCTATTCACATAACATTTTACCTGTTATTAAATGTCATGTTCTAGTCTATTCACATAACTGTATTAGTTGTTAATGTAAGTCATGTACTAACCTATTCGCAAGAACTACTTGTAATTAAATGCTAGTATCCTCTAATCTATTCACAGAACTACAGACTCTATGTCCTGATCCAGCTGTCCATCTATTCCTACTATCTAAGCACTCAAAGCTCAAATAGTGCGATCTACGGGGCGCGGTTCCAGACCTGAAGAGCTTTGAGAACCAACTCAAGCAGATTGCCTGTACCGTGCTCCAGTGGCTCGGGAGGACAGTTTGCGATGAGGCACTGGCGGACATCATCATGGAGACGTACACTAAAGAATTTCCTTTCATTCAGTCTGGCGTTGAGAGACGCCAAGTGATATTCACGGTTATTCAAGACATTTCAAACAAAATGGGCACCTTAAGAAATGAAGTCAATAAACTTTAAAATGGGCACCTTAAGAAATGAAGTCAATAAACTTTAAAATGGGCACCTTAAGAAATGAAGTCAATAAACTTTAAAATGGGCACCTTAAGAAATGAAATCAATAAACTTTAAAATGGGCACCTTAAGAAATGAAATCAATAATATTTAAAATGGGCACCTTAAGAAATGAAATCAATAATATTTAAAATGGGCACCTTAAGAAATGAAATCAATAATATTTAAAATGGGCACCTTAAGAAATGAAATCAATAAACTTTAAAATGGGCACCTTAAGAAATGAAATCAATAAACTTTAAAATGGGCACCTTAAGAAATGAAGTCAATAAACTTTAAAATGGGCACCTTAAGAAATGAAATCAATAAACTTTAAAATGGGCACCTTAAGAAATGAAATCAATAAACTTTAAAATGGCCACCTTAAGAAATGAAATCAATAAACTTTAAAATGGCCACCTTAAGAAATGAAATCAATAAACTTTAAAATGGGCACCTTAAGAAATGAAATCAATAATATTTAAAATGGGCACCTTAAGAAATGAAATCAATAATATTTAAAATGGGCACCTTAAGAAATGAAATCAATAATATTTAAAATGGGCACCTTAAGAAATGAAATCAATAAACTTTAAAATGGGCACCTTAAGAAATGAAATCAATAAACTTTAAAATGGGCACCTTAAGAAATGAAGTCAATAAACTTTAAAATGGGCACCTTAAGAAATGAAATCAATAAACTTTAAAATGGGCACCTTAAGAAATGAAATCAATAAACTTTAAAATGGCCACCTTAAGAAATGAAATCAATAAACTTTAAAATGGCCACCTTAAGAAATGAAATCAATAAACTGTAAAATGGCCACCTTAAGAAATGAAATCAATAAACTGTAAAGGTATTTTAATTCGTATTTAAATAAGCTCTTTTTCAATCACACAATTTTTTTTTTGTACGGAAATTTTTTTATTTTGAAAACATAGAACAACAACGTGCAGTATTTTTTAAGTCTTTTTTTAATACAATTATTTGCCATACATAATATGTATGACTAAAACTGAAAAGACAATCATTCCCTACGCTAATAACCTTACGTCTCCATGCTTCTATCTGTTGTGTTGATTGAAAACATGCATGAAGTCTAATATTTACCAACTTATTTTCATTTTCTTCCATATCATCGAAGTATATTAGAAGTGATTTGTTTGTTCTTTTGTTTTTCTTTTGTCATCTCTACAAAAGTTATAGTAAACCGTTATATATATATATATATATATATATATATATATATATATATATATATATATATACTAGCTGTACCCTGCAAAACCTCTGTATTGAGTTATATCCCCCTTAGGTTTGATCAGTAGTATTTTTGGTTTCGGACAGATCCAATAATTTCATGATTTTTATTACTGTTGTTTACGTTTGACGATTTTAAGCTGGAATACTTATTCTTTACATTCGATTTAACTCAGAACCCAAATCGCTATTATTTATATAGATACTGTACAGTTTTAAGATTATCTCCCGGCAAGTGAATTATTTCATTGTGCCCCTTGACTGAACCTCGGTACCATAATCTCCTCGTTCCAATAGATCTAGATGGGGAAGGGGGGGGGGGGTAATTACCGTTCTGGTACGACACTACCTTACCACTAGCAAAGAAGCACCCGTTAGCTTTGCGAAAGTGACTATCGAAATTAGGTTACCGGGAACACGCAACCACCCTCTTCCCTTCAGAGGATGGCAAAACGCTTTTAGTGGATTCCTATAATGGTCAACAAGTTAAAATTAAAATGCTACGCATCCTAGACAACTTTGTGAAGTTTATCTAAACAAAAAGTTCTTGTGATATCTGCAAAAATTACAGTACGCCAAAAGTTTGAGAATCAATGCTCAAAAATTCGGATGAAACTTTGCAAAGAGTTTAAACTTGAAGAGCAAAAAGAATTTGATTAATTGTTCTCATGAGTATATTTGCACATTTAAAACCCTTTTTATATTTCCTTCTTTGCTTACAGCTATGTAGAAAATAATACTGTATTATATTATGTCCCACATACAAACACAAATATATTAATTTATTTCTTACTTTTTACTGAATATTCATGTTTATTTACGCTATTCAGATACAATTCAATCATTTGAAACAACTATCAAATGGATCATTTAATTCATTTGTTTACAACTGTTATGTTGGTCTGAATAACTGCAATTATTATTATGAACCAGCAAAGGCATCCAAAATATTGTTATAGTTATTATGGATCAAAATATGAAATCTGAATTATTGCTATGTATAGTTAAATAGATGAAATCTCTAATATTGCTATATATAGTTTAACAGAGGAGATATGTAACATAGTAACATTACTATAGATAGTTCACAATATGAAATCGAAACACTTGTAATAATTATGATGAATTAATAGGGGAGATTTATTATTGATCAAGCGATGCTATCTCAATAATTTGCAAAATGTTGATATGATGATAACTGTAACAGTGTTGTTGGTGTTGTTGTTGGTGTTGTTGTTGGTGTTGTTGTTTGTTACATTTGGTTGTTTTGTAAGTAAAAAGAATCTAAACAATGATGAATTGTTTAATATTTTAACATGGTGTGGAAAGCCCATGTTTCTTTTTGTAAATTTAAAAAAAAAAGTCTAAAATGAAAGCTTTAAAATTCAAATCTCTGATGTTTTGTATCCAACATGTCAAGGATTAAGAATGTACGTCATTGTAAACGAACTCTCCTTTTGAAAGATTGATTTTAATATTATACTAGCTGTACCCTGCAAAACCTTTGCATAGAGTTATATCCCCTTATGCTTGATCGGTAGGCTAGGTTATTTTTTGGTTTCGGGCAGATCCGATTTTTTCATGGTTGTATTTTAAACTGGAATACTGTTGTATTAATTCTTTACTTTCGATTTAACGCACACTGGAAATGAGTATTATTATATACTAGCTGTACCCTGCAAAACCTTTGCATAGAGTTATATGAAAGTAATATCCCCTTAGGTTTGATCGGTAGGCTAGGTAATTTTTTGGTTTCGGGCAAATCCGTTTTTTTCATGATTGTATTTTAAACTGGAATACTGTTGTATTAATTCTTTACTTTCGATTTAACGCAGAATCCAAATCGCTATTATATATATTATGATTAGTGCTATTTTGTTCTCAGACTGTCGTTATCTATTTATTTTTAATCTATGATCTTCTAATTCGCTCACTTAAAATGTGCCAAGTTTACTTTTGATGTGGAAACTCTAAGCTTTCCCCATGCTAATTATAGAGCAACGGGTGACCGAGAGTTGTAGGGCACGCGACTTGTCGATCTGAGAGTCCCTGGTTCGATCCTCAGTAAGAACCAATGGAGAATTTTTCCATGTCGTGAATAATGCTAAGTTTAAAGTGCCCCCCAAGTCCCAGCAGCTATAAATAAGTACCAAGCTTGAGTTGCGGAAGTGAAAGCGGTTAAGAGATTCGTCAACTGCACAATCTTTCATTTGTCGTGGTTACAAAAACATACATTCTACACTTCATCTGTCTCAATGGCCCTTTGGTGCTTAGGGGAACTTTTCTTTTGGAGAACTAATTCATTTAGAAAAGAGGGTTAGTTCTTTAAGCTCAATTTTAGAAAAAAAAGAAAAAAACCGTCAAACTAAAAATGAATCTTTATGGTTTCTTCAACAATTTTTTTTCTTAAACTTAGTGTCAGGATTAGTTTCAGGGTTAGTGTCAGGATTAGTGTCAGGGTTAGTGTCATGATTTGTTTCAGGGTTAGTGTCAGAGTTAGTGTCAGGATTAATTTCAGGGTTAGGTCAGGGTTAGTGTCATGATTAGTTTCAGGGTTAGTGTCAGGGTTAGTGTCATGATTTGTTTCAGGTTTAGTGTCAGAGTTAGTGTCAGGATTAATTTCAGGGTTAGTGTCAGGGTTAGTGTCATGATTAGTTTCAGGGTTAGTGTCAGATTTAGTGTCAGGATTAGTGTCAAGGTTAGTGTCAAGATTAGTGTCAGGGTTAGTGTCATGATTAGTTTCAGGGTTAGTGTCAGGCTTAGTGTTAGGGTTAGTGTCATGATTAGTTTCAGGGTTAGTGTCAGGATTAGTGTCAGGGCTAGTGTCCTGATTAGTTTCAGGGTTAGTGTCAGGGTTAGTGTCATGACTAGTTTCAGGGTTAGTGTTAGAGTTAGTGTGAGAATTAGTTTCAGGGTTAGTGTTAGAGTTAGTGTCAGAATTAGTTTCAGGGTTAGTGTCAGGATTAGTTTCAGGGTTAGTGTCAGGATTAGTGTCATGATTAGTTTCATGGCTAGTGTCAGGGTTAGTGTCATGATTAGTTTCAGGGTTAGTGTCAGAGTTAGTGTCAAGATTAGCTTCAGGGTTGTCAGTTAGTGTCAGGATTAGTGTCAGGGTTAGGGGCAGGAATAATGTCAGGGTTAGTGTCAGGGTTAGTGTCAGGGTTAGTGTCAGGGTTAGTGTCAGGGTTAGTGTCAGGATTAGTGTCAGGGTTACTGTCAGGGTTAGTGTCAGGGTTAGTGTCAGGGTTAGTGTCAGGGTTAGTGTCAGACCACCTGTGGACTCCTCACGATCTTTGAGAACTTGTTCACTTATCATGTCATTTAAAAGCAGGCGATGGATGGAGACGGGGGCCACAAAGACTCAGAGAGACGCCCCCCCCCCCACCATAATAAATCAATTTTTCTCCTATTTCTGACGTCAATGACGTTAATTTATCGCTACTTATCAACTAATGTAAACACATATTAAGCTCAGTATATTATAATCACCAAGACTTTTCATTTAACTCGTGATAAGTTATACAAATATTTGCATGATATTAATTATTATGTAAACGTCCTTAAATTTTCTCACGTTACACATCTACAAATTGCGCAGCATATCGTCGAAAATCCGGAAGTGATGAAAGCACACAATATACTTATAACAAATAAATAAATATATATATATATATATATATATATATATATATATAATATATATATACTAGTTGCAAGTACCCGGCTTTGCCCGGGTTTAAAATAAGGTTTTCTGTTTACCTTCTGTTTTCTCCCTACCCCCTCTCTCCCTTCTCTCTCTCTCCCTCCCTTTCCCTCCCTCTCCCCCCCTTTCCCTCCCTCTATCTCCCTCCCTCAATCTCCCATCTCCCCTCTCCGCCTCCTTTCCCCCCTGTCCACCCCCTCCCTCTCTCCCCCTTCCTCCTTCCCTCTCTCTCCCTCACTGCCCCCTCTCTCTCTCTATTTATCTCTTCCTCCCATTTCTCCCATTCTCTCTCTCCCTCTCTCCTTTTCTCCCCTCTCTCTCCATTCCTCCTTTCTCCCTCCCTCCACCTCTCTCCCTTCCCCTCTCTCCCCCTTCCTCCCTCCTTCATTCCCTCTCTCCCTCCCTGCCCCCCTTACTTTATCTCTCTCCCACCCTCTCTCTCTCCCTCCCTCCCTACCCCCTCTCTCCCTCCCATCCTTTCTCTTTCCTTCCCTCCCTTTCTCTCTCCCTCTCCCAACTCCCTCTCTCTCCCTCCCTTTCCCATCTCGCTCTCTCCCCTCTCCCCCCTTCTCTCCCCCTGTCCATCCCCCTCCCTCCCTCTCTCCCCCTCCCTCCCTCTCCCTCCCTCCCTCCTACCCTCCTTTCCTCTCTCTCCCCCTGCCCCCTCTCTCTCTTTATCTCTCTCCCTCCCTCCCTCCCTCCCTCTCTCTCTCTCTCTCTCTCTCTCTCTCTCTCTCTATATATATATATATACTTATTATTATAGCTTCACACTTCTTCTAAAATCCTTCTTCATTCCTTTACCTTCCTCAAACTGTACAAATCAGGGAGCATGAAAATACAACAGCAATTCTTCGCAGCACAAAGGAACTATACAGCACCAGCGCGCAAGTTCTATTCGGCTTTATTAGTAGGAAAATTTAAAAATGTATCATCGGGAAATGACGTCACAGAGGAATTTTATCTATGGCGCCGTCGAGATTACTTTAATATAGTAAAATACTAAAATAAAAATAATTAATTACAATTAAACTACCCATCGAGATTAAACGAAACCTGTCCTATAACCTTCACCAAGTAATTATGTGTATGTGTAACAAATTGCACGTTATTTGGTTGTCTGGATCTTGAGTTATAAGGGAACAGACAGACAGACAGACAACAAATGCGTCTTATAAGTATAGAGATATATCATCCGTGTAAATATTGAGGCATTTAATGAAGGTAAGGCATCCAGCGTGTGCCTGCTGTCGTGGAGAATGAGAACAACCGCCATGCTCGTTGTGGGGAATGAGAAGAACCACCGTGCTCGTTGTCGTGGGGACAAAAAGATCTAGACAACATCATCGATCATCGACAAGGAAATGTACACACATGTAAACTGCATGGCCCTGCGAATAGAAAATGTAATTCCATCATCGCACATGATGATACAAACATTTTGCGCATCTTGCACCTCTGGTTATCGCGCTAAGTTTCACCTTTAAGCTGGAAGTGATGATAACAAAACACCATCAGCGTCTGGCAAGACTCATAGAGGAGAATTTTATTCGTAATAAGACTATGTTAGCTTCATATTATAAAATATATTCTTGTAAACAGGTAAAATCTAACATTTCACCTCAATCCAATCTGTGTGTAAAACTATAATCATTTCAGGATTAACGGAGTCTCTAGATTTAGGATTTTCAACTTATTTATTTTTTTTTTGGTGGAATAAATTTAAATTAATTAGAGCTATATGGAAATTATTAAAACTCCTGCAAGGATCAGAGGTTTATCTGTTGGTTCTGAAAAACGACATCATGGCGGATTATGTGTGTCCCTGTAAGAATGAGATAAAATCTCTTAGATCCTATGAAACACTAATGGGACGGTTTTTATGGTGCCCTTCTTTCATTCCCACCATAGCCGATAGTGCAACGGCCATGGAGACACCACGGGAGAAATATCGGGAACTTGAGCGAAGACTTGGTCCTCACCGGAGATCGAACCAGGTACCTTCAGGTCGACAGTCTAGCGCTTTACCACACGACCATCCGGAATTAGTAGCGCCATTCGTTTATCCCCTTCAATAACCGAGTGTGCAATGGTCATAGAGACACTACGGGAGTAGATAGGTCACTGGCCTCCACCAAGTTTTACTAGGGGGTTGTAGTAGATGCAGGGGGGCAAGAGGTCACTCGTGGTGTATTGGAATATTGAAACGGTCATAGATAGCTAGGCTTTAGATTCGACCTAAAACCAAACACTAGTGGGATCGATTTTGGAGAGATAAAATGAACCATTTGAACAAGCAAATCAAGATAAAACAAACGTTCGTTGTTCTTGGTTTTTTGTTTTTGTATTGAATGTACTTTAAAGTTAAATTTCATTCCTTTGGCTTAGATCTTACAAATATATATTGAAAATATATTGACCTAATAAAAGTATGGGAGCCAGATTGTATCTCTTGAATTAATGAAATGACATGACTAAAATTTCAGCTATGGAAATATTAAAGACTTTGCATGTCTTTCAATATATCTTTTTGGCTAACATAGTTAATCTTATATTTCCGTTCACACTTGTATTTGTTCAATTACGTATTCTGTAGTCGAGACATTTCGCTACTCGCCAATGTGTTTTTCTCGCTACACGGGTCACTAAACTGTCCCTGTCTCCGTAGATACACAACACTACTCTCTGACCCACTCTAAATAAAAGCCTATGGAAATGATTGATTGAGAAATGATAAACTTGATATCAGAGTTTAAATTGAAGTGATATTATGTTTCTTTTATATGTATTAACTGTTTTATCTATCCTAATGTATGAAAATGACGCATCTCAATTGAAAGAATATACCAAAAAATAAACATAAAAATACTTCAATAATAAATATTGATTTTTATAAAAAAAATTCATATTTATATTTGTATATATTGGAACTTTACAAATATGTTCTAAACCACAAATACTGAAAGTTTAGGAGACTACTACATAAAATGAGCTGGTGTCAAATTCTACAAATGTACATTGTGTTACATATTGGTAAGTGATCATTTTATGTACATTTTATTTATCACAATTTTTTTTCAGTTATAAATTATTTGGCTTTTTTTTCAAAACTTCATCACTCAATAAATATTTACTTAATCCTAATAGATTGTTTTTGTTTTATTTATTTTTTTACATTTTCATGGCATCTTTACAGATTATATAAATAATCATTTTGTAATTTTAAATAAATAAGAAAGACTTCTCAAATTAGAAATAAAAATAATCTCAATAGAATATTTCTGTGTCTTGAGGCATGCAAACGGGCAGACATACATAAGCTTAATCACCGACATACATAAGCCCAATCACTGACATAAATAAGCCCAATCACTGACATACATAAGCCCAATCACTGACATGCATAAACCCAATCACTGACATACATAAGTCCAATGAATCACTGACGTAAACAAGCCCAATCACTGACATACATAAGCCCAATCAATCACTGACATAAACAAGCCCAATAAATCACTGACATACATAAGCATAATCACCGAAATACGCAAGCCCAATCAATCACTAATAGACATAAGCCCAATCACCGACATACGCAAGCCCAATCAATCACTGACATACATAAGCCCAACGACTGACACACATAAGCCCGATCATTGACATACATAAGTAGCCATGTTACATTTCTGTCTTACTTTGATTTTCCAAACAGATGCGCGTGACCGATAAGTTAAGTTCCCACACCAGCAGACACACCACTAAAGCAGACGTAGGATAGGAAGTTTAATTTCATTTATTCATTTATCTTATGCATTATTTTTTTTTCACCTTAGCGTCTAACGTTGTCCATTGTCAGAAAACGTCGACATTCAACGGTAAATAAATTAATTCATTAAAGACTTACTGTAATATATAATTAAGAATTTTAAAATCGACCACGACAGGTGGAATGGTTTTTCTTGACACTAATGTTTACACTATTCTTATCGATATTCTTGACACTTTTCTTGACACGATTCTTGACACTTTTGCCAAGGGTCCGAATAACAATCAGACTTTATTGGGACGGGGTCCGAAATAAAATCGGAGTTTATTGGTACACAGGCCCGAATAGTCACTTCGAATTTATAAATAATAAATATAAATACTGTAGTCTTTAAAATATTTTGAATAATGTATCATTTTAATATTTGCTAATTTGATCATTGAAATAACTTTTTATTACTTATGAAAATGGCGACTAGTGAAACCTCGGTCGAAAATAATAATATGATTCTGGATGCACTGAAATGATTTGTTTTTAGTAAAACCGATATGCGTATATTTTTCAAGTTCCTGACTATGGGGGTGAACGCGGCAAAATTTGCATAACTTTTTATCAGCGGCATGTTTGCTTGGCGCAATTACAAAAATTTTTGTCTCGTGTAATACTATCTTTAAAGGGAGCCGAAGCCGTGCCGGAGCCGTCAAATTTGTGGAAGCCGGAACCGGTGCCGGAAAAAAATTGGCGGCTCCGCAAGCCTGTATGTCAGTTCTACAACCGAGGTTTGACTACTAAAATAAAGCTGTCTACCTGTTTCTCTAAATAATTGCATTTCTCTGTTTACACTTTTTTTATATTTTTTTCCCCTCTAAGAAAACGCAACTACCATCGCCAATGAGTCTCCCGTCTACTTGTCCGAGGGTTCCATTAAAATGGTCAAAGACACCTGCGGCCGAACCCTCATCGAAAATTTCGCATACGTGGTTTTCGAAGGCTTCGTCAATTTGGCCAAATTGACCACATCTGATCGTAGCAGCGGATCTTTGATGTTAATCTTATACAGTCCAGGAGTGCAGGCTATTGTAAGCTGTTCTCTGTTGTGAAATGACCGTTTGTAAGCTAATATTTGTCGTGAAATGACCGTTTGTAAGCTTTGTTGTGAAATGACCTTTTGTAAGCTAATATATATTATAAAATGAATGATTGTAAGCTGATCTATATTGTGAAATGACCGTTTGTAAGCTGATCTCTGTTGTGAAATGACCGTTTGTAAGCCTATCTCTTATGAAATGACCGTTTGTAAGCCTATCTCTTATGAAATGTCCGTTTGTAAGCTGATCTCTGTTGTGAAATGACCGTTTGTAAGCCTATCTCTTATGAAATGTCCGTTTGTAAGCTAATATCTGTTGTGAAATGACCGTTTCTTTCAGTATTCTTTATGGTTACAAACAGGGTCACAGTATAATTAACAACTTTCAAAAAGCGAAGGGACCAACTGAGGCCCGGGGCCCTTGAGAGGTGTTCGGATTGTCAGACCCATAACAGTGGCCCTGGGTTCACTTGTATAATAGATACTGGTGGCTCAACGTGGCTCTTCTTAGAGTGTAGTGTAGCTCTCTTTAATCCCAATTTTGTTTTTATGACGGCTTTTCATATTCCCTGAATCTGTTTAAACTGACATATGAAGTGGATCTGCTAGAGAGGTGTTAGAGAACCAAAGAGAATCAATCACACCAAATACAATATGTGCCAATGTCCATGACTCTTACTTTGAGATCCCTTGTTTTTTATTGAATGCTAAGAGACAAAACAATATCAATTTCAATTCATCGTTTCTTGCTTATTGACGCTTCTAAAGGTTTGTGTCTGTAGTGGCTGTAAAGTTCCCTTAGACCTAAAGGGGAAGTCGGGGCAGATGAAGTGTAGAATTAATATATTTCTGTCACCACGGCATGTAAAGGGATTGTAAGGTTAGCTCGACGCTCAGCTGCCTTTCATTCGCCCAACGCAAGTCAGATACACTTTGAAAGATGTGTGGACTTGTGGGACTTTAACTAACATTCTTTAGGACCTAGAAAAATTCCCTTAGTTATCAACGAGGATCTAGCTGTCTGCACCCGTTGGCCATGTGTTATTTCTGTAATGTTAGGTAATGTTTCTGTAATAGTTGTCATGTCTAAAGTTATAAAAAAAAATATTCTCGCTTTTGGGGTATAGAAAAAAATGTGTAAAGATACTTCAGAAACAGTTTTTAAGCCAAGGTTTGAACGATGTACTTAAAACATCAACAAAAGATAAAAAAATTACAGTTTTTTTTTTATTCTCTGTACTATCTTATTGGACTTTTCAAGCCATCGGAAACAAGTCCTTCAATTGTTACTGTATTGTTGTTGATTTTGTTGTTTTATTATTTTATCCCGTGCCGTGGGGCAGATGTGCACGCTGGAGTACCGGGCATGCAAGACTCCCCCTTGCAGGTCTCGGAACATGACCATCATCGCCTGCAGCTGTCAGCCTGTGCAGGATATGATGCTGAGGGCCACGTTTGATCTGCAGTACAACGAGTTCTACCTGGAGGGCAGCTTCAGCCTGAGCTGGGTTGGCCCGGACCCCTTGCTGAACTCGTTCTACCACACCCTGACGAGCGAGGAGAGAGGTCTGCCACTTGCACGAGCAAATTTACATTTCATTGAATAATATCTGTATAAATGAAGCAAAATTAGATTTCATTGAATAATATCTTTATATGAAGCGAAATTGCATTTCATTGAATAAGATATGTATATGGAGCAAAGTAAATGTCATAAAAAATATCTGTATATGAGGCAAAGTTACATGTCATAGGAAATATCTGTATATGAGGCAAAGTTACATGTCATAGAAAATATCTGTATATGAAGCAAAGTTACATGTCATAGAAAATATATGTATATGAGGCAAAGTTACATGTCATAGAAAAAATCTGTATATGAAGCAAAGTAAATGTCATAGAAAATATCTGTATATGAGGCAAAATAAATGTCGCAGAAAAATGTAGTTAAATAGCAAATACATCTACAAAATTTATGTTTCTATGTAGACAGATTTGATGTCATAGAGAATATATGTATTTATGTAGCATATACATGTCAAACAAAATAAATGTGTCTATATAGAGAAAATACGTACCATACCATACATTTATATTATATATATATATATATGTGTGTGTGTGTGTGTGTGTGTAGCAAAATTGATTGTCATACTAAATATATGCATCTATATAGCGAAATCCATGCCATAGAAAAATGTATGTAGAATTACAAAGATAATGACTTTCTAGTAATGTTTATATCGGGAAAATGTTCCTTGATATTATTATGTCACTTTTTTTTTTAAAAAAAAAAGCCTAGCTCCGGTACCTCAAGGCGTAAAAACTTCGTGATTTTTACAGAAATATAAAAGACTTGCCAAATTATATAAATAAAGTGCAAAAACAATAGAAAGTTTCAATCTTTCAAATCTAAAAATAACTATGAAATAAACATAAACAAGTTTCTTTAAGGTAAAGCCCATGACATAATACATATATTGATATTAATAATTCTCTTGGTAAACAGGTAGCTACGTACTTAAATGCACCGAGTACGAAAGAGACTCTTTCCCACGCCGTCGAGCAGGTGAATGAACAAACCTTTTTTTTATAGTTATTTATCATCATGAGTTAGTTCTTTACAATCAATCATGTTCTATTGCCATGAGTTAGCTCTTTACAATCAATCATTTTCTATTTCCATGAGTCAGTTCTTTACATCCAACCATTTCCCATTACCGTGAGTTACCTCTTTACAATCAATCATTTTCTATTACCATAACTAGTTCTTTACAATCAATCATTTTCTATTACCATAACTAGTTCTTTACAATCAATCATTTTCTATTACCATAATTAGTCCTTTACAATCAATCATTTTCTATTACCATGAGTTAGCTCTTTACATCCATCCATTTCCCACTACCGTGAGTTAGCTCTTTACAATCAATCATTTTCTATTACCATAATTAGTCCTTTACAATCAATTATTTTATATTACCATGAGTTAGCTCTTTACATCCAACCATTTCCCACTACCGTGATTTAGCTCTTTACAATCAATCATTTTCCATTACCGTTAGTTAGCTCTTTACAATCAATTATTTTCTATTACCATAACTAGTTATTTACAAAAATCATTTTCTATTACCATGAGTTAGCTCTTTACAATCAATCATTTTCCATTACCGTGATTTTGCTCTTTACAAATAATTATTTTCTTTTATCATATCATTTGGTTAAATACCCCACGAAATTGTTCTGTATCTGTTTGTTTTTTAACTTCGTCTTCTAAGCATTTTGGCAACTCTTTCTTTCTCTCACTCCCCCCTCTCCCCCCCCCCTTTTTTTTCCATTCCCCACCACCCATCCCATAATAACAGAACCAAAACTGAACTAAATACGCCACGTCTTTTATTTTTTCCCGCCGCACATTTTGAATACATTTTAAAATATTGAGTAAATCGCGCCAAAAAAAATGAATTTTAAATGAAAGTCATTGCACAGTGATCTCGCTTTCGTGAATAGTTTTATTGATTTGCTTAATTTTTATTTGTAAATGCAAGATGCAGATTGCCAAATTTTTTTTATCTAAAATCGTCCCCCGTCAGATAAAAGTAAATTGTTTAATTTTCATCCATTCCACGCGCCAAAAGCCAACTTACCCAAATCTTAAAAACTGTAGCTTACATTTACGTGTAGACCGTTAGAAAATTTGAGATTTGCAATTGATCGCTGAAAAGATCTACGAAAAATTCACTATGAGCGATTATTTTCTCACAACACCTTCCCGAATCTGTCTCTCGGACCTCTATCCCAGGCCCTCACGAATCTGTCTCTCGGACCTCTATCCCAGGCCTTCATGAACCTGTCTTTCGGACCTCTATCCCAGGCCTTCAGGAACCTGTCTCTCGGACCTCTATCCCACTCCCTCCCACATCTGTCTCTTGCATCTCTATCTAAGGCCTTCACGAATCTGTCTCTCAGACCTCTATCCCAGGCCTTCACGATTCTGTCTCTCGCACCTCTATCCCAGGCCTTCATGAACCTGTCTTTCGGACCTCTATCCCAGGCCTTCACGAACCTGTCTCTCGGACCTCTATCCCACCCCCTTCCACATCTGTCTCTTGGATCTCTATCCCAGGCCTTCACGAATCTGTCTGTCTTTTGCACATTTAAACCTCGCCCTAGCTAAGTTCAATGGACCCTATTTTTTTCGACCTCTGAGCCAATATAACGTGTCTTGCAGTTTCTGTGCACACAATCGCTGAAGATCCGCCAGTCTATTTGGCGGACGGTCATATCGTCGTGAGGCCTAAAAGTACTGACGTCACAAATGAGGGTCTCTACCAGACGATTGTCTTTGAAGGCTACGTCAATATGGCCAAAATACCTGTAGAGGAAAGACTTTTAGGCTCTGTCAGACTCATTTGTGAGATGAGCAATAAAACAATACAGGTAGGACCACTCCGACATGTCGTCATCGGTCAGAACGCGATAAACAAGTTATATATATATATATATATATATATATATATATATATATATATATATATATATATATATATATATATATATATATCAAAAAAGACCATCACATAATGACTGTGTCATTTCAGTTTTGTATGATACATAACTCGAGCACTAAGACCATCACATATTGACTGTGTCATTTCAGTTTTACAAGATACATTACTCTAGCACTAAGACCATCACATATTGACTGTGTCATTTCAGTTTTACAAGATACATTACTCTAGCACTAAGACCATCACATATTGACTGTCATTTCAGTTTTTTAAGATACATAACTCTAGCACTAAGATCATCACATATTGACTGTATCATTCCAGTTTTGTAAGTGTCATGGTATAGTTATGAGTACTACGCAGTAGATACATAACTCTAGCACTAAGACCATCACATATTGACTGTATCATTCCAGTTTTGTAAGATACATAACTCTAGCACTAAGACCATCACATATTGACTGTATCATTCCAGTTTTGTAAGATAATCAACGCCAACAGTAAGACCCCAGGCTACCAAAATAGAATCGGCGCCATTTGTTCGTGCGGGAAGGCCTTACAAGACCAGAAACTGAGAGTGTTCGCTGAGATCCAGTACTCGAACAGGTACAAGACGTGCCTGTTCTCTCTTCACTGGGTCGCCAACCACACGCTGTCCAGTTTTGGCAAATACCTGACTCCACCGAGATACGGTTGGTAGATAAAAAAGAGATATCGAACATAAATTTCATCCACTCTCTGTCTCGTATGACATCATTTCGTCACAAGTGGGTCCATTAAGACCTTTGGATAGGCGGGGGGGGGCATTAAAAAGTATATTCTTTTCATGTTACTTATATGATGTTCTACTGAGAAACATGATGACATGTGATGTTTCAATGAGAGACATGATGACGATTGATGTTTCCCTGAGAGACAGGATGACATTTAATGTTTCACTGAGAGAATTGATGACATTTGATGTTTTACTGAGAGACATCATGACGTTTGATGTTCATCTAAGAGACATGATGATATTTAATGTTTCTCCAAGAGACCTGATGACATTTGATGTTTCACTGAGAGATATGATGACATTTAATGTTTTTCCTGTTTTCATTTAATGTTTGACTAAGAGGGAAATTATATCATTTCATGTTCCAGCGATTGACATGATGTATCACTGAAAGACATGATGTCACTTGATGCTTGACCGAGAAACTTTAAATTGAGTGTCACGTTTCTCACCATTGTTTCCGTATGACAGTGTGATATACTCTAACTAGATATTAAGCCCGGCGTTGCCCGGGAAATCTAAGTGTAATGTGAAACCCCCTTCCTAATCAATTTAATTAATTTAATTGGGTAAATTAGGTGCTGATTTATGCCACCTTCCTAAATGTGCAGCAGTTCAACGGGAAAATCATTCATCACCTCATCGTCATCTGTTAAAATACAACTTTAGTAGGTCACGTATTCTCCCTCCAGCACGTCCATAATTTCTCCATCCAACTTCTCGACGTCATTATTTTTAGGACACAAAATTGCCCTGTGGGACATGATGTCCTTAATTGCACTTATTTTCAAATTAGTTCCATAGATTTCAGTAACTAAATTGCCTGTGCATAACAACATTAAGTTGGGAATTTCAACCACTTCATCGCCTAAGTTATCATTATTCATTACTTAACCATTTCCTAATCTTAACACCGTTCAACATGATCATCCATTTGGTTGTCTGTCACAGGGAATACCCTGTGATATACCTCCGATCTTTATATTAGCAAATGTAATATTTACGAATAGTATAAATTTAAATTAATAAAAAAATGTGTACCTTCGGATGCAGAAGTTTTGTTTTTCACAAACGTAGATAGTGACTTAATTTGTATTGAAATTTGCAGAATTTCTTTTTTTTAGTATTATAAACTTTATTTACGAATGCGCTCGCTAGTGACCTTGACCTACGTTTGACTCACTTTGACGATGTTAAAATGCTATAAGTTGTAATTGACGATGTTAAAATGCTATCTGTTGTAATAAAAACGAAAATAATTTGAATAATATTATATATTATTATTATTATTTAATATTTAGGACTTTTACAAACCACAGAAACTATTTAAAACTGTAGATTTTTGAAAAATAAAAATCGAATCGATTGAACCTAAGCGCCATTTTGAATTATTTTTTGTGACTTCGCTGGTCACGTGATTATTTTATCAAATACTATTGTTTTTTTATTATTTCTGGAGGTCGTTTATTTATAGAACGGATTCCCCACACACCGCGACCGGGACAAGCTTAGCTGCTTTATAATGTAGAAGACCGATATTTCACTTAGTCTCTCCATTGTTTCAGTATCCCCATTCGACATCCTCGCAATGATCAACGAGACAAAGTCGTCGAAGACAACAAGCAAAGGTGTGGCTGAAACAGCGTTGCTTTCATGCACTGCCAGATGGGTGATGACATTTGGTCCAGTCGATCCACAGCCCATCGAGCTGGTCTATTACCGGAATGTCGTCAGCACACTTCAGGATAACACTAAGAAATTCGCGGTATCGGTGAGTGGAAATGTTAGACTCGATTCCAACACAGAGTCATCTGATGAATTGTTCAGAGCCGTTCATACGTTGTTCCTGATGTAAGGGGGGGGGGAATTCTAGGCAAAGCAAATTTCGGGATTATAGCGCTAGGATAGGCAAAGTTGGGGGGGGGGTGGAGGAGAGTGTCTTGTACAAATATAAGGAGACTTTTTGGATGGGTGCGGAAGGGGGAGGGAATTCTATGCAAAGCTATTTATTAGGGATCCTAAAGAAAAGTACATTTGGTTGGGGGGGGGGGTTGACTCGGCTGGACCGACATTGTTTCCAATAAGTTTCAGGTGGACATTCTAAACATAGTAGAAAAGGCTTTCTCTCGCCATATGCTGATATAGCAACCTATCGATTTTATTGCATTCTGAATTGGTTTCTGTCCAAAGTCTTACACTCACTGGCTTAAGCAGTTCATACATCCTATGAAATGTTTTTTTTTTACATACACCTGTTTAAAAGAGTGCTCACCTTCAATAAAAACGCAAACCACGCTTAGCCTCGCTACTAACAAACAGGCCTGGCATAGAATAGCAAAAAAAAAAATTTTAAAAATGAAATACATGTCATTGATATGTTTTAAGTCTCTGTATGCATTTGTGGATTGCATGCAGTTTTTATTAAAGGTGTTTCATGTATTGTGTACCGCTTTGATTTGGGGAAGGGGGGGGGTGATAACCAAAGTTGACAGGGAATGTAGTAAGAATATGACACTGGGTCAAAAACCATTGGGGATAAACGCGTTAGGTAATAGGTGAACGAACCTTTGAACATTTATTTTTTTTTTAGAAAAATATTGCGAAAATTTAATTGCACCTTTTTGGGGTTCTTGATTGATTTGACAACCGAACGGTTGCCGACACCTGGGTTTACACTATCGTTTTAATTGTATCATTGAACTAAGAAATCATGACACGCTGAAACGTTGTATGTCATGTTCAAGGCCGTAGCCAGAATTTTGTTTTAGAGGGGGGCTGTCCGGTTTGGGGTGGGGGCTGTGAGGAGAGTTTTATATAAGAAAAAATTGGAACGCAATGATAAAGAAGTCTATTGTATAATAGAATTTAATTTTTAGAATTACTTTGGAGGGGGGCTGCAACCCCCCCCCCCTAGCACCCCCCTGGCTACGGCCTTGCTCAAGTTTGTGTTTGTTTGTTTGTTTGTTTTTATTTAGTTTTCTACCTGGGACGCGATATCAAAAGGCACGTCGAAGTTTGAGACATTTGTGAGTGACCAATTCAATATACCACAGGCAGAGCTTACATTATGTGGTCCTAAAATAGTAAGTTCTTTCAGTAGTGAAATTATTGGACAATTTTTGTATACTTGTTATACAAAGTCATGTTCTAACCTATTCACAGAACTATACTACTTGCAATGAAATGTCATGTTCTAGTCTATTCACAAAACTGTATTAGTTATTATTGTAATTCATGTTCTAACCTATTCACAGAACTATACTACTTGCAATGAAATGTCATGTTCTAGTCTATTCACATAACTGTATTAGTTATTATTGTAATTCATGTACTAACCTATTCACAAGAACTGCGCTACTTGTAATTAAATGCTAGTATCCTCTAATCTATTCACAGAACTACAGACTCTACGTCCTGACCCAGCTGTCAATCTATTCCTACTATCTAAACACTCAAAGCTCAAATAGTGCCATCTACGGGGGTGGGGTTCCAGACCTAAAGAGCTTTGAGAACCAACTCAAGCAGATTGCCTGTACCGTTCTCCCGTGGCTCGGGAGGACGGTTTGCGATGAGGCACTGGCGGACATCATCATGGAGACATACACTAAAGAATTTCCTTTCATTCAGTCTGGCGTTGAGAGACGCCAAGTGATGTTTACGCTCATTCAAGCCATTTCAAACAAAATGGCCACCTTAAGAAATGAAATCAATAAACTTTAAAAGTATTTTAATTCGTATTTAAATAAGCTCTTTTTCAATCACACATTTTTTTTTTGTACGGAAATTTTTTATTTTGAAAAATTAGAAATGTACAGTATTTTTATAAGTCTTTTTTAATACAATTATTTGAGCCATACATAATATGTATGACTACAACTGAAAAGACAATTATTCTCTACGCTAATCACCTTACGTCTCCATGCTTCTATCTGTTGTATTGATTGAAAACATGTATGAAGTCTAACATTTACCAACTTACTTTTATTTTCTTCCATATCATCGAAGTATTTTAGAAGTGAGTTGTTTGTCGTTATATTTTTTTTTATTTTGTCATCTCTACAAAAGTTATAGTAAATCCTTATATATATATATATATATATACTAGCTGTACCCTGCAAAACCTTTGAATTGAGTTATATCCCACTTAGGTTTGATCAGTAGGTTTTTTTGGTTCCGGACAGATCCGATTTATTTCATGATTTTTTATTACTATTGTTTACGTATGACGATTTTAAACTGCATTACTGTTGTATTTATTCTTTACTTTCAATTTAACGCAGAACCCACACCGCTATTATTTATATGCATACTGTACAGTACTTAAGATTATCTCCCGGCAATTGAATTATCTCATTGTGTCCCTTGACAGAACCTCGGTATCATAATCTCCTCGTTCCAATAGATCTAGATGGGGAATGGGGGGGGGGGGGGGGGGGCTAATGACCGTTCTTGTAAGACACTACGTTACCACTAGAGAAAAGCACGCTTCAGCTGTGCAACAGTGACTCTCGAAATTAGGTTACCGGAAACACACAACCACCCTCTTCCCTTCAGATGATGGTGGAATGATTTCAGTGGATTCGGAAAATGATCAACAAGTTGAAATAAAAATTCAACGCATCCTAGAGAACTGTGTGAAGTCTATATTTATTTATTTAAACAAAAAGTTCTTGAGATACCTTCAAAAGCTACAGTACGCCAAAAGTACTCAAAGCTAAAAAATTCGGATGAAACTTTGCAAAGAGTTTAAATTTTAAGAGCAAAAGAATTTGATTAATTATTCTAATAAGTATATTAACTCATTTAAAACCCTTTTTATATTTTTCCTTCTTTGATTTCAGCTATATAGCAAAAATAAATACTGTAATATATTTTGTCCCACATACAAACACAAATTTATTAATTTATTTCTTACTTCTTACTGTATAAACATGTTTATTTACATTTTTCAAATACAATTCAACCATTTGAAACAATTAACTATCAAAGGTCTCATTTAATTCATTTGTTTACAACTGTTGTGTTGGTCTGAATTATTGCAAATTTTACTATGAACCAGCAAAGGCATTGCAAGACTATTGTAATAGTTATTATGGATCAAAATATGAAATCTGAATTATTGCTAAATATAGTTCAATAGAGGAAATCTGTAAAATTGCTATACATAGCTGAACTGATGAAATTTGTAGTATTGCTATATATATAGCTGTAACTATGCTAAAAAATAGTTCAAAAGATGAAATCAAAACATTTGCAATACTTAACATGAATCGATAGAGATTTATTATTGATTAATCGATGATATCTCAATAATTAGAAAAATGTTGATATGAAATGTTTTCATTGTTGTTGGAGTTGTTGATTATTTGTTGTTGTTTTATTTGTGTGTTTGTTTTTTTAAGTAAAAGACATGCAAACAATAGTAAATTGTTTACGATGTTAATATGGTCTGGGAGAGCCCATGTTTCTTTTTTTTTTTTGGAAATTTAAAAAAATGTCTAAAATGAAAGCTTTTAAATTCAAATCTCTGACGTTTTGTATCCAACAAGTCAATAATTAAGAATATATGTCTTTGTGAAAAGAACTCTGCTATTGAAAGACTAGTTTTAATATTATATTAGTGTTATTTCGTTCTAAGACTGTCGTTATCTATTTATTTTTAATCTATGGTCTTCTAATTCGCTCACTTAAAATGCGATGAGTTTTCTTTTATGTGGACTCTCTAAGCTTTCCTAATTATAGAGCATCGTGTGACCGAGAGCTGTAGGGCTCGTGACTGTCGACCTGAGAGTCCCTGGTTCGAACCTCGGTAAGAACCAACGGAATTTTTCAAGGCAAGGCCGTGCATAATGTGAAGTGCCTCAAGTCCCACCAGCTTTAAATAAGTACCAGACTTGAGTTGGGGAAGTAAAGGCGGCTGGGAAATTTGCAAACTGCACAAAACTTTATATGTCATGATTACAAAAACATACATTCTACACTTCATCTGTCTCGAAGACCCTATAGTGCTTAGGGAACTTTTCTTCTATAGAACTAATTCATTTAGTTCTTTAAGCTCATTTTTTAGAAAAAGAATAGAAAAACATCAAATTAAAAATTAATCTTTATTGTCTTTTCAACTTTTTTGTTTTAAACTTAGTATCAGGATTAGTGTTAGGGTCAGTGTCAGGATTAGTGTTAGAGTTAGTGTCAGGGTAAGTATCAGGGTTAGTGTCAGGATCAGTTTCAGGGTTAGTGTCAGGATTAGTGTCAGGGTTAGTGTCAGGGTAGGTATCAGGGCTAGTGCCAGGGTTAGTGTCAGGGTTAGTGTCAGGGTAAGTATCAGTGCTAGTGTCAGGGTTAGTGTCAGGGTTAGTGGCATAGAATAGCAAAAAAAAAAATTTTAAATATGAAATACATGTCATTGATATGTTTTAAGTCTCTGTATGCATTTGTGGATTGCATGCAGTTTTTATTAAAGGTGTTTCATGTATTGTGTACCGCTTTGATTTGGGGAAGGGGGGGGGGTGATAACCAAAGTTGACAGGGAATGTAGTAAGAATATGACACTGGGTCAAAAACCATTGGGGATAAACGCGTTAGGTAATAGGTGAACGAACCTTTGAACATTTATTTTTTTTTTTTAGAAAAATATTGCGAAAATTTAATTGCACCTTTTTGGGGTTCTTGATTGATTTGACAACCGAACGGTTGCCGACACCTGGGTTTACACTATCGTTTTAATTGTATCATTGAACTAAGAAATCATGACACGCTGAAACGTTGTATGTCATGTTCAAGGCCGTAGCCAGAATTTTGTTTTAGAGGGGGGCTGTCCGGTTTGGGGTGGGGGCTGTGAGGAGAGTTTTATATAAGAAAAAATTGGAACGCAATGATAAAGAAGTCTATTTTATAATAGAATTTAATTTTTAGAATTACTTTGGAGGGGGGCTACATTTGTGAGTGACCAATTCAATATACCACAGGCAGAGCTTACATTATGTGGTCCTAAAATAGTAAGTTCTTTCAGTAGTGAAATTATTGGACAATTTTTGTATACTTGTTATACAAAGTCATGTTCTAACCTATTCACAGAACTATACTACTTGCAATGAAATGTCATGTTCTAGTCTATTCACATAACTGTATTAGTTATTATTGTAATTCATGTACTAACCTATTCACAAGAACTGCGCTACTTGTAATTAAATGCTAGTATCCTCTAATCTATTCACAGAACTACAGACTCTACGTCCTGACCCAGCTGTCAATCTATTCCTACTATCTAAACACTCAAAGCTCAAATAGTGCCATCTACGGGGGTGGGGTTCCAGACCTAAAGAGCTTTGAGAACCAACTCAAGCAGATTGCCTGTACCGTTCTCCCGTGGCTCGGGAGGACGGTTTGCGATGAGGCACTGGCGGACATCATCATGGAGACATACACTAAAGAATTTCCTTTCATTCAGTCTGGCGTTGAGAGACGCCAAGTGATGTTTACGCTCATTCAAGCCATTTCAAACAAAATGGCCACCTTAAGAAATGAAATCAATAAACTTTAAAAGTATTTTAATTCGTATTTAAATAAGCTCTTTTTCAATCACACATTTTTTTTTTGTACGGAAATTTTTTATTTTGAAAAATTAGAAATGTACAGTATTTTTATAAGTCTTTTTTAATACAATTATTTGAGCCATACATAATATGTATGACTACAACTGAAAAGACAATTATTCTCTACGCTAATCACCTTACGTCTCCATGCTTCTATCTGTTGTATTGATTGAAAACATGTATGAAGTCTAACATTTACCAACTTACTTTTATTTTCTTCCATATCATCGAAGTATTTTAGAAGTGAGTTGTTTGTCGTTATATTTTTTTTTATTTTGTCATCTCTACAAAAGTTATAGTAAATCCTTATATATATATATATATATACTAGCTGTACCCTGCAAAACCTTTGAATTGAGTTATATCCCACTTAGGTTTGATCAGTAGGTTTTTTTGGTTCCGGACAGATCCGATTTATTTCATGATTTTTTATTACTATTGTTTACGTATGACGATTTTAAACTGCATTACTGTTGTATTTATTCTTTACTTTCAATTTAACGCAGAACCCACACCGCTATTATTTATATGCATACTGTACAGTACTTAAGATTATCTCCCGGCAATTGAATTATCTCATTGTGTCCCTTGACAGAACCTCGGTATCATAATCTCCTCGTTCCAATAGATCTAGATGGGGAATGGGGGGGGGGGGCTAATGACCGTTCTTGTAAGACACTACGTTACCACTAGAGAAAAGCACGCTTCAGCTGTGCAACAGTGACTCTCGAAATTAGGTTACCGGAAACACACAACCACCCTCTTCCCTTCAGATGATGGTGGAATGATTTCAGTGGATTCGGAAAATGATCAACAAGTTGAAATAAAAATTCAACGCATCCTAGAGAACTGTGTGAAGTCTATATTTATTTATTTAAACAAAAAGTTCTTGAGATACCTTCAAAAGCTACAGTACGCCAAAAGTACTCAAAGCTAAAAAATTCGGATGAAACTTTGCAAAGAGTTTAAATTTTAAGAGCAAAAGAATTTGATTAATTATTCTAATAAGTATATTAACTCATTTAAAACCCTTTTTATATTTTTCCTTCTTTGATTTCAGCTATATAGCAAAAATAAATACTGTAATATATTTTGTCCCACATACAAACACAAATTTATTAATTTATTTCTTACTTCTTACTGTATAAACATGTTTATTTACATTTTTCAAATACAATTCAATCATTTGAAACAATTAGCTATCAAAGGTCTCATTTAATTCATTTGTTTACAACTGTTGTGTTGGTCTGAATTATTGCAATTTTTACTATGAACCAGCAAAGGCATTGCAAGACTATTGTAATAGTTATTATGGATCAAAATATGAAATCTGAATTATTGCTAAATATAGTTCAATAGAGGAAATCTGTAAAATTGCTATACATAGCTGAACTGATGAAATTTGTAGTATTGCTATATATATAGCTGTAACTATGCTAAAAATAGTTCAAAAGATGAAATCAAAACATTTGCAATACTTAACATGAATCGATAGAGATTTATTATTGATTAATCGATGATATCTCAATAATTAGAAAAATGTTGATATGAAATGTTTTCATTGTTGTTGGAGTTGTTGATTATTTGTTGTTGTTTTATTTGTGTGTTTGTTTTTTTAAGTAAAAGACATGCAAACAATAGTAAATTGTTTACGATGTTAATATGGTCTGGGAGAGCCCATGTTTCTTTTTTTTTTTTGGAAATTTAAAAAAATGTCTAAAATGAAAGCTTTTAAATTCAAATCTCTGACGTTTTGTATCCAACAAGTCAATAATTAAGAATATATGTCTTTGTGAAAAGAACTCTGCTATTGAAAGACTAGTTTTAATATTATATTAGTGTTATTTCGTTCTAAGACTGTCGTTATCTATTTATTTTTAATCTATGGTCTTCTAATTCGCTCACTTAAAATGCGATGAGTTTTCTTTTATGTGGACTCTCTAAGCTTTCCTAATTATAGAGCATCGTGTGACCGAGAGCTGTAGGGCTCGTGACTGTCGACCTGAGAGTCCCTGGTTCGAACCTCGGTAAGAACCAACGGAATTTTTCAAGGCAAGGCCGTGCATAATGTGAAGTGCCTCAAGTCCCACCAGCTTTAGATAAGTACCAGACTTGAGTTGGGGAAGTAAAGGCGGCTGGGAAATTTGCAAACTGCACAAAACTTTATATGTCATGATTACAAAAACATACATTCTACACTTCATCTGTCTCGAAGACCCTATAGTGCTTAGGGAACTTTTCTTCTATAGAACTAATTCATTTAGTTCTTTAAGCTCATTTTTTAGAAAAAGAATAGAAAAACATCAAATTAAAAATTAATCTTTATTGTCTTTTCAACTTTTTTGTTTTAAACTTAGTATCAGGATTAGTGTTAGGGTCAGTGTCAGGATTAGTGTTAGAGTTAGTGTCAGGGTAAGTATCAGGGTTAGTGTCAGGATCAGTTTCAGGGTTAGTGTCAGGATTAGTGTCAGGGTTAGTGTCAGGGTAGGTATCAGGGCTAGTGCCAGGGTTAGTGTCAGGGTTAGTGTCAGGGTAAGTATCAGTGCTAGTGTCAGGGTTAGTGTCAGGGTTAGTATCAGGATCAGTTTGTTTCAGGGTTAGTGTCAGGATCAGTTTCAGGGTTAGTGTCAGGATCAGTTTCAGGGTTAGTGTCAGGATTAGTGTCAGGGTTAGTGTCAGGGTAAGTATCAGGGCTAGTGTCAGGATTAGTGTCAGGGCTAGTGTCAGGGTTAGTGTCAGGGTTAGTGTCAGGGTTAGTGTCAGGGTTAGTGTCAGGGTTAGTGTCAGGGTTAGTGTCAGGGTTAGTGTCAGGATTAGTGTCAGGGTTAGTGTCAGAGTTAGTGTCAAAGTTAGTGTCAGGGTTAGTGTCAGAGCCATCCTTTGACCGAATGTGGACTCCTCGCGATCCATGAGAACTTGTTCACCTATCATGTCATTTTAAAGCTGATGATGAATAGAGACGGGCCCTTATAAGTAATCATATTTTCTCCCCGTCGTGGCATTAATGGCGTTAATTTATTGCTACATATCAACTAATGTAATCACATATTAAGCTCAGTATAATATAACCACCAAGTCTTTTTAATTGTACTAGTGATAAGTTATACAAATATGTGCATATGAGTTATTCTTTTTAAATGTCTATAAATGTTCTCACGTTTTACACATTACTGTAAAACTTGGATACATATAATTTGATTTTAAAAAAGCTATTAAAATACACTAAAAAGTAATAATTCATTAGATCATACAAATATATATTCAAATTATCTTTATCACCCAATAAATAGTAACCCGTCCGATAATTCCTATCATTTGGAGAAGTTAGGTCAGAGATGGGCTATGTTCTGTCTTGATATGACATTGTGTGGACCTTTTTTTTTAAAAAAAAGATTTTCATATAGTAAGATTTTCATGTAAAAAGACAGTGATGTATTTTGATATTTTTTCTTTCTTATTTGCACACTTGCACTGTAATAAAGAAGAGTACATCTACAAATTGCGCAGCATATGGTCGAAAATCCGGAAGTGATGAAAGCATACAATATAGGCCTACTTATAACAAATATATCAACATCAGGTGAAATGTATAACATCTATAAATAAACAGAAAAAAAAATATTAAAATAACATACAAACACCGCAACATGGCCACTTCAAATTCAATCTAAAAGGTAAAAGTTTAATCCAACAAAAGAAGCTTTAGCCTCTACCATTGTGAATAACGTACATAATTTAAAGGCACTTGTTACGGGACCATACGTATAATCTCCGTATTTTTTTTACTTCGGGTACCAGCCGTAGATAATATTGCTTTACACCCTAACCCTATCCCTAACCCTAACCCTATCCCTATCCCTAACCCTAACCCTAATCCTATCCATAACCCTAATCCTGAAAAAAAAAATTCTGAAAAAAAAAAAAAAATTTATATATGTCATGTTCCTTATACCCTAATATAATGGTCACGTATGGTCCCGTAACAAGTGCGTAATTCAAAAGTCTGTCGTTTAAAAATACACATTGTTTTCTAAGTGCCTGTGGCAATAACATCTAAAAAAGTAATCATCGAGCTATGTCGGATATTTTCAAGTCACCCTTTTACTGAATAGCCTGAAAGTCCTTGTTCGACTTTGAATTTATCAGAAGGTAATAGTGACTCAAGGTAGGCGAATTAACTGTTTTGTATCTGGCCTGTCTGTCATCAACTTCTTCATCAGGCACTACAGCCCATTTAGGACCCTAAACTGCCATACTACTCTTCTCCACCTTTCCCGATCTTCTTCCTCCACTCTCTCACTCCTAGGGCTTTAAGGTCTTTCTTCACTTCCTCTAACCATCTGCTTCTTGCTCTGCCCTTAGGCCTTTTCTCATTGGGTGTTACCTTATATATTGCGTTTGGACCTCTGTTGTTTTCCATTCAGGGATATACGTTGGGCATCAAATTAGGAAAAGTTGTGTTTATTATAGAGCCACAATCGTTATCGAAATATTGTATCCAATAGCCACGCCTAAAATTAAAATAAATGTATTGGTAAAATAATTGATTAATAAATTGTTATTAAATTTAATATAATGTAGTAGAAATGTTGGCGGCTGGATAGCAAAGTCGATTGTGAACTCGACTAACATGGTAAAGCTGGTAAATCTAAAAATATTCGCCGCTGACTTGGAGACGAGACGGGCGCGACCAAGGCTATAAGCCCACTAAAATGACGTGTGATATGAATTGTTATAGGTTACCACAAACGACCCTATATGTACAGGGTTAAAAAAAATAGAAATGGTGTTTTTTTTTCTGGGAGGCTAGCGAGGGCGTTCCTGTTCGTGGGCGGTAATGTCCGGAAGAAATAGAAAGTCACGGTATTTTCACCACTTCAGAAAGGAGTACACTTTAAAAAGTCCACCCGGAATACTGATGTTAATTTTTTTTTCATTATATTTTACATGTTACTTGAAAATTATTTCTTTTCAAAAAACATAGATGAAATTATTAGTTGTTGTTGTTTTGTATTTGAATGTAACCTGCAAGGAAAAAAAAACCAGTAGAATACTAAATAAAACTGGATTTTTTTTATTTTGTATTAATCTCACGAAATTAGCAAGGTGATGTGCACATTCAGCATGGAAAGTAAACTTTAAAATACACTAAACCTAAAAAAAACTAAAATGGATTGTTGGAAGCGTCTATTAATCTACATAGTGCTAAATATAGGTAATTATTGAGTAGAAGATATATATATATATACAGTGCTTTTTTTCTAGCGAAAAATGTTTGGGAACTCATTTCACATCTGTTTTTTAACTTATGTCAGAAAATACTATAATAGTCTATAAAAAAAAAAGGTATGGAAACTCAGCTCCCATGAGTTCCCACTGAAAAAAAAGCACTGTATATATATATATATAGATAGATAGATAGATAGATAGATAGATAGATAGATAGATAGATAGATTAGATAGATATAGATAGATAGATAGATAGATAGATAGATAGATAGATAGATAGATAGATAGATAGATAGATAGATAGATAGATAGATAGATAGATTAGATAGATTAGATAGATAGATAGATAGATAGATAGATAGATAGAT
Organism: Bulinus truncatus; assembly: GCA_021962125.1. Lineage (NCBI taxonomy): Eukaryota > Metazoa > Mollusca > Gastropoda > Planorbidae > Bulinus > Bulinus truncatus. The sequence goes on from JAGDYQ010000150.1 coordinate 1,309,251, forward strand.
AGATAGATAGATAGATAGATAGATAGATAGATTAGATAGATAGATAGATAGATAGATAGATAGATAGATAGATAGATAGATAGATAGATAGATAGATAGATAGATAGATTAGATAGATAGATAGATAGATAGATAGATAGATAGATAGATAGATAGATAGATAGATAGATAGATAGATAGATAGATAGATAGATAGATAGATAGATAGATAGATAGATAGATAGATAGATAGATAGATAGATAGATAGATAGATAGATAGATAGATAGATAGATAGATAGATAGATAGATAGATAGATAGATAGATAGATAGATAGATAGATAGATAGATAGATAGATAGATAGATAGATAGATAGATAGATAGATAGATAGATAGATAGATAGATAGATAGATAGATAGATAGATAGATACTAGTTGAATTATGTTGAGGTTTTATTTATTTTTTAATATTTTGCTAAAAGGTAACGTTCAGGCCTTTAACCTTTGCACAAACTTTAAAACTTGTCTGTCTGACTGACTTCCTGCCGGTTTGTCTGCCTGTCTATCTTTATGCCTGCCTGTCTGTGTATCCGTCTGCATGCCTGCCTGTCTGCACGTCTGTCTATCTGTATGCGTATCTATCTATCTGTCTGCATGTCTGTCTATCTGCCTATCTGTCAGCATGTCTGTCTGTCTGCCTGGCTGCCTGTCTGCATGTCTGTCTCTGTCTATATGTCTGTCTGCCTGCATGTTTGTGTGTCTGTCTGCCTTCTGCATGTCTATCTAGCTGCCTGTATGTCTGTCTGTCTGTCTGTCTATCTGTCTGCATGTCTATCTGTCTGCCTGGCTGCCTGCTTATCTGTCTGTCTTTCTATCTGCCTCTCTGTCTGATTATATTTCATGTATTGACCTTTTTTTCTATTTTTAAAGCATCCAATGTTGCACCTGGCCAAAAAGTCTCCGAAACTCAAGGTAAGTGTTTTAATCGGGGACTTGTATGAACCAACCAATAAATAGGTAGTCGAAGGTCACCTGCTGCGTGACTCACCACCAAACTTCTCGCCCATATATCGCATTAAAGTGATAAGCACACTCATCTATGAAGATATGTTAATTGATTAGCTAAAGTACGCGTCAGGGGTAAGCGTTGACATACACTGGGATACAATCGAGAAAAAAAAAGGTTGAGGAGCAACGGGCATTTTAATGAACTTTTTGTACTGGAAATAAAATAATTTCATTCAATACATGTTTTTAAAGTATTTCTTCAATGCAGCGGCAACTGAAAATCGACTTTATTTTATTTTAATATCGTAACTTAGCTTAGCATTGGCTCAAACGGCTTTCAATACTCTTGGTACATTCTAGTAGCTATGACAGTTACTTGGCCTTTCTTTGTACTGCTTGTTGTGTGCTTTTACATCCCAGCACGTCCCAGGTTGATTTATTCGAGTGTTAGTGCACTATTCATGGTTTAAAGCTAAGCGTGCCCGATTTTTTTTTTAATCTGCGAACCTGCGGAACAACGGTTATCTACCGTTGATGGAGAATTGAATGAAATAAAAATACATAGACGTAAATGAGACTAATATACAGTGGCGTAGCGAGGGGTGGGCATAGGGGAGGGGCATCATGTCCCGGGCGCTACTCACAAAAGGGCGCTAAATGGTATATTTTACATATAATATTAATATGGTTTTCGAATTGAAGGGGGAGGGCGCTATAAAGGTACTGTGCCCCGGGCGAGTTAAGCTCGCTACGACACTGTTTATATATATATATATATATATATATATATATATATATATATATATATATTACTTACATTAGTATCCAATAGAACAGTTTATTAGTTTCGAACTTATCACACAACAAACTTCTCCCCAAGAACCCATGAAAGTCCGTCACCGATATCCGACTGTAAAAAATAATTGAACTGTTTATTGTGTCTATATGAGTAAATGTTTATTAAGTCTGTATGATTATCTTTTTTGTGTCTATATGATTGAACTGTTTATTGTGTTTATATGATTGACTGAATTTTATTGCTTCAATCTCTGCAGTTAGTGATGCAAGTTGTTCATTTGTTATGTGTGTTTACATATGAATAGAAACTTGTTTCCTCTCTTATCTTTATGTTTCTTTTATTATTCCCCCCCCCCACACACACACAGAAATACCGACGACTATTGGCAATGAGCCACCTATCTACCTGTCAGAAGGTTTGATTATTATGAGCATATCATCCTGCGGGCTGACCAACGTCACGAATTACGCTTTTCTGGTGTTTGAAGGCTTTCTCAACTTTGCAAAAATGATGAACGCCCACCAGAGTAAAGGAACATTGCTGCTAATAGCACTAAAGCAAAACCACGAAGCGATTGTAAATATTGTTTTTTCTGCATTGAAATATCCATTACCTAAATATCTATATAAATAATAGCGATTTGGGTTCTGTGTTAAATCGAAAGTAAAGAATTAATACAACAGTATTCTAGTTTAAAATCGTCAAACGTAAACAAGAGTAATAAAAATCATGAAAAAATCGGGTCTGTCCGAAAACAAAAATAACCTAGCCTACTGATCAAACCTAAGGGGATATAACTCTATGCAAAGGTTTTGCAGGGTACAGCTAGTATATATATATATATATATATATATATATATATATATATATATATATATATATTTGATAATCTTAGTCAATATGATGTGAGAAGTCCAGAGTATAATTATCAAAATACTACACTCTTTATTTGTATACGAATCGTATGATTTTTTTCGTAATTAACTTATCTTCATCCAATATTTTCTTTCAAAATAGACTTTTATTACATTTGCGAGTTTGGAGACATACTTTGTCTTGTATGTTTTCAAATTTTAACTTTATCATGCCATAATTTATAGTTTCCCAAAATGACGCCTACGTTTTAAATGTGTATTAATACAATTTATTTTTATTTGTATCACCTTACAATTTGGTAAATTGTAATGGAAATATATAACAGTTGAAATTAAAACTGAATAGATTGAGGTGGGTAAAGCACATAGAAAGAATGGAAAATAACAGAGGTCCGAAAGCAATATATAATGACAACACCCAATGAGAGAAAAAAATATTAATTACTGGGTAGAAAATTCGGTAAGATTTCAGCTAATGATTCAAAAAAGTCACACGGTTTCTTTTTATTTTACATGTTCTCACTGTGTGTGTTGATTTCTGTAGACTCTTAATACGTCATAGGGTTAAATGTAATAGTAATAGTAAAGTTCCCTTAGCCCTAAAGGGCCATCGGGGCAGATGAAGTGTAGAATTCATCTGTTTCTATAACCTCGGCATATAAAGGGGTTGTGTGGTTAGCACAACGCCCTGCCACCTTTACTTCCCCAACTTAAGTCAAGTACCCATTTAAAGCTGGGTGGACTTGTGGGACGACTTGAAACACATTTCACCTGGAAAAATTCCCATGGTTCTCACCGTGGGTCGAACCCAGGACTCTCAGGTTGACAGTCGAGTATCTACACCACTCGGCCATCCGTCCCACTATAGGGTTAATGAGGTCGAGATTATTTACATCTTAGGTATTTAACGTGCGTAAACCAAACTATGCTTTCATTTTCAAAATTAGTATGTTCCCAATCAGTGTGTCCCAAACTTTTGAGATCTGTGTAGCCCATTTTTCCTTTTATTTTCGTAATACTGTGTTTCCCCTTAAAAAAGAAAAACTTTCCTTATTGTTTTTTACAGTCATGGTTTTTCCACTCATTTCATTTTTTTCACTTTAGCCATGAAACGTTTTCCAGATGCTCTCAGACCGGTGTAGCGTGTAACCCCCCCCCCCTCCCCCACACAAACTCTTAGCTTACCCCCAAGGAGTACGCGTCCCATACTTTGGGAAACAGTGGTCTAAATTAACCATGCAGAACGACAGGGCCGTTCTTACGTTTTTTTGGTGGCCCATACTCGAATGTTTGATGTGTGGCCCAATCGAAAAGTTACATAGTTACATTCAAAGTACTACGGGGAAGGGGGGGGGGCTCAATGCGAACTAAAGTTGTCTAAGACTTAAAAAATAGTTCACGGTTTTGGCCCCTCTGACCCCCCCCCCCCCAAGACTTTTTTCATTTCAACCCCGGATCCCTGAAAAGTTTTCAAATTTCTATTCCTTGTGGCTAAACTGCTAAAAATGTATGCCTGAATTTATATGCTTGCCTGAATGTGAAATTCTCCCATTGTATAACTAGTTTTTTTTTTTAATTTTTTAAACTCTTGAGAAGCCAGATGATTCAGAAAATATGTCGTTTTTTTATAAATATAGACAGCGGTTTAAATGTTTGTAATTTTAAGCAATATAAAAGTGAGCGAGGCCAGTCTGGGATTATGACATTTCGACTCTTCTCAATCAGATGTGCCAACTGGAGTACGTCTTGTGGAGGGAACCGCCCTGCAAGGTGATGAATGTCACTATTCAAGACTGCAGCTGTCAGCCCATCAAGGACACGATTCTCAGGGTCACTTTTGATCTCCACTACCGACACTTCTACCTGGACGCCAAATTCAGCCTGAACTGGATCGGTCCCGAGGGATCCCTGGCCACTGCACACGCGCTCAGCAGCGATGAAAGGGAACAGCCGCTCGGAGAATTTGGTAAGAGGAACAATGGGAATCCAAATCTAGAGCTATGAATGGAGATAGACAGACAGGCATTTATATATGGATGGATGGATGGATGGATTGGTGGATGGGTAGATAATAGAGATAGAAGGCTCAGATAGACTTATTCTTGACATAAACTACTTAATTAAATACACTTTAATAACAATTCTTCATTATTACAGGTAGCTACATTTCTGAGTGCACCAGTAATCCCAGAGACGCCATCCCACGCTATCGTGCAGGTAGTCCTCAGTTAAATCATTTTTCAAATACATGATTTCTTTTCAAACTACCCAACTCTGTATATTGTATTACAGAACCTGGTACAATGGCATGAAATTATTGTGTTGCTGTATTTGGTTCTTTTTTTTTTTGTTTCGTTTTACACCAAGATATTTCGTACTTTTTTTCAGTCTAATTTCCTCTTCGTTCTTACTTTTCAAGGGTCAAGTTGTATAAACGATTTCAAAGATCTAGCGTTCGAATTCATTTGAGCGTTTGTAATGTTAATGAGTCAATTCGTTGTAGTTGTTTTTTCCAACCCAGTCATCTACAAACAAGCCTCTCACTTTTATGTATGAAAGTGACATCAGCTGATCTGCATTAAATGTATGAAAGTGACATCAGAAGATCTGCGTTAAATGTATGAAAGTGACATCAGCTGATCTGCGTTAAATGTATGAAAGTGACATCAGCTGATCTACGTTAAATGTATGTAAGTGATGACAGCTGATCTGCGTTAAATGTATGAAAGTGACATCAGTGATCTGCGTTAAATGTATGAAAGTGACGACAGCTGATCTGCGTTAAATGTATGAAAGTGACATCAGCTGATCTGCGTTAAATGTATGAAAGTGACATCAGCTGATCTGCGTTAAATGTATGAAAGTGACATCAGCTGATCTGCGTTAAATGTATGAAAGTGACATCAGCTGATCTACGTTAAATGTATGTAAGTGATGACAGCTGATCTGCGTTAAATGTATGAAAGTGACATCAGTGATCTGCGTTAAATGTATGAAAGTGACGACAGCTGATCTGCGTTAAATGTATGAAAGTGAAATCAGCTGATCTGCGTTAAATGTATGAAAGTGACATCAGCTGATCTGCGTTAAATGTATGAAAGTGACATCAGCTGATCTGCGTTAAATGTATGAAAGTGACATCAGCTGATCTACGTTAAATGTATGTAAGTGATGACAGCTGATCTGCGTTAAATGTATGAAAGTGACATCAGTGATCTGCGTTAAATGTATGAAAGTGACATCAGTGATCTGCGTTAAATGTATGAAAGTGAAATCAGCTGATCTGCGTTAAATGTATGAAAGTGACATCAGCTGATCTGCGTTAAATGTATGAAAGTGACATCAGCTGATCTGCGTTAAATGTATGAAAGTGACATCAGCTGATCTGCGTTAAATGTATGAAAGTGACATCAGCTGATCTGCGTTAAATGTATGAAAGTGACATCAGCTGATCTACGTTAAATGTATGTAAGTGATGACAGCTGATCTGCGTTAAATGTATGAAAGTGACATCAGTGATCTGCGTTAAATGTATGAAAGTGACGACAGCTGATCTGCGTTAAATGTATGAAAGTGAAATCAGCTGATCTGCATTAAATGTATGAAAGTGACATCAGCTGATCTGCGTTAAATGTATGAAAGTGACATCAGCTGATCTGCGTTAAATGTATGAAAGTGACATCAGCTGATCTACGTTAAATGTATGTAAGTGATGACAGCTGATCTGCGTTAAATGTATGAAAGTGACATCAGTGATCTGCGTTAAATGTATGAAAGTGACATCAGTGATCTGCGTTAAATGTATGAAAGTGAAATCAGTGATCTGCGTTTCTTTCCATTATTTTCAAACTGCTCTTTGGCTACAATAACAAAAAAAAAGTATAATTTCACCTGAGTCTTTTTTTCCCATTTAAATGCCCATCTCGAAAAACCCGGAAGAGACGGTCGCGGGGTGGGGGGGGGGGTCGGAACAGTGAATCAATTACTGAAACTGGCCTTTGTTTAACCCTGTTTTTATCTTACAGTGCGTCGGCATACCGTCGCTGATGACCCGCCCATATTTCTGTCCGAGGGCCAAATCTTTATGGAGCCCAAAAGTACGGACGTCAACAATGAAGATCTCTACCAGAAGATCGTCTTTGACGGCTACGTGAACATGGCCAAAATACCGTTGGACGATAGGAAGTTGGGCACGCTCAGGCTGAACTGTGACAAAAGCACCGAGACGATACAGGTAGGATCACTGCGACACATGTTGTTGTTGTTGTTGTAGTCGGAGCTCTGTAAACAGTTTGGCTGCTTATATCAACACAAAAAATAAAAATTTCGTTAGCACACGCCGGGGGGAAGGAGGGGGGATTCTGTCTATTGCAGTCATGGGTTTGACTGTAAACATATAATGGTCACATATAATTGTCATATAACCGTTCACATATTATAATTTAAAATCGACAATGACCAGAAATCTACCCTCAGCCTCCCCCAACATTAAAGACCCCAACCCCCCCCAACCCGAGACTCCGTTCAAGAAAAACTATTCGATTGACCATAAATGACCAACAACAAGTGAGGTGTCGATCATTTTAATATACTTGTCATGAAGTCAAGCAACAATAGTTCCTCCCCCACCCCCAACCACAACTGTAAAAATACAAAGTACATTTATTCAGAGCTGTAGAGATTGTAGCGCCCTGTGCGAGATACGGATTTGTGGCGGCCCTCTTACCAATCTGAAAAAGTGTGAAAACATTTAACAGCCTTCTTTATTCGCCCCCTCCCTACCCTAGTTCGTCGCACTGTGAGGCCACACAACCCGCGGAACACTTCGAATGTTTTTTGTTTGTTTTTGTTTTTTTTTTTTGTTTGCATTTATCAGAATTTGATCTTTATTTCTTAGATGCTTTAAATAAATCACTGGAGTTCATAAAATTTTTGAAAAAGGAAAGGAACTGTACTTTTCGCTGTAGAGCGCCCGACTGTCGACCGGAAATACCCCAACCCAGGCTCAAACCTCATTGAGAACCTTTGGATTTTTTTTCAGGTCCTGGTGAAAGTCCCCCAAGTCCACCCAGCTTTAAATTGGGGTAGTAAAGGCGGCTGGGCCTTGTGCTAACCACACAATCCCATTATATGCCGAGGTTACTGCACTAGCTACATGAATTCGTCTGGTTTAAGTGTGACATGAAAACAGTTATTGACTGTACAAAGTACGACGTGAGATGACATCACGTGACAATAAAGTAGCACCAATTCGTTTCGTCCAGTGTCACCAAACATTACCAGTTCGCGTCGTCATGTGACATTAGAACTTCACAAAATGCGTCTTGCTTTTGACTAACCACATCCTTAAGATGTCTTTTGAATCAGCATTACCATTTTGATTATGCATGTACTGTGACTGTACAATCATCATCATATATAATAATACTCATTTCCAGTGTGCGTTAAATCGAAAGTAAAGAATTAATACAACAGTATTCCAGTTTAAAATACAATCTTGAAAAAATCGGATCTGCCCGAAACCAACAAATAACCTCGCCTGCCGATCAAACCTAAGGGGATATAACTCTATGCAAATGTTTTGCAGGGTTACAGCTAATACTGTACATTGTTCATCGATGTTTTTGTTTTTCAACGTAACGTCATTGGTAAATGTCTAGTCTTATTCTACGTACTGGTGTAACAAGTTAAATAAGTGATGTGGTTTGTGCACACGGCGGTGTAGTAATGTGTATAACTAGACTCGATCGCCTGTCAGTTGATGTTTATGTCATTGAGTCGGTCAGAATCTCCCGCCATCAGGGCCGTTCTTATAGATAGGCGAATAAGGCGCCCCCCCCTAGGTCCGCGCTGCCAATGTGTATGTGTGTGTGTGCGTGTGTGTGTGCGTGCATGCCTGCGTAGGTGGGTGCGTGCGTGCGTGTGTGTGTGTTTTTTTCTATTTCTTGTAAAAAATATTTCTTGTACCCGCACCTTGGGGGACGGGTGGTCGAGTGGTGTAGAGCGCTTGACCGTCGACCCGAGAGTCCCAGGTCCAAACCTCAGTGAAAACCCTGGGGATTTTGTCGGGTCCTTGTGAAAGTCCCCAATCCACCCAGCTTTAAATGGGTACCTAACTTTAAGTTGGGGAAGTAGAGGCGGCTGGGCGTTGTGCTGACCACAAAATTCCTTTAAATGCCGAGGTTTTTCTGAAACAGATGAATTCTACACTTCATCTGCCCCTATGGGCCCTCATGGGCTTAAGGGAGCTTTACTTTTTTTACCCACACATTGGGTAGTTAAGCTCGCACTTGTACTTGCACAGTGGCGTCACTGGGTGGGTGTGGTGGGTGGGGGGCCGCACCGGGTGACACCATTTTAAGGGTGACACCAAAATGAACAGTTCTAAATTTCATAATCGAAAACTTCGGTATTGTCGGTTTTATAACCATCATAGTTGAAAACATGAGCAGTAGCGCAGGGTGCCACCATATAGAGGTGGCAAGGGTGCCACCCACCATGCAGATCAGTAACACAGGGTGCCACCGGGCAAAGAGTCTGGAACTTAGGTAAATGAATACAGTTCAAAGATATTCGGATCAATCTAGAGTTTTTTTGCAAACGTTCTAAAAAAAAAAGGACGCATGTAGTCACGTGGTTTCATAAAATCCGAGACGTAGCTTACAAACTCATTTTAATGAACGTAATGTACATCTTACATCTTTCTGAAATACAGTCAGTAATATTATCGTTTTTATCACTTACGTATTTTAAAGTTCTCAGTGCAGGAAAATTCAAAATGTGTACTATTGCTTATGTTGGAAGTCTTGATTTGGGGGGGGGGGGGGGGTGACACCTTGAATTTCCCGCACAGTGTGACACCAACCATCGTGACGCCACTGCTTGTACCTGCACCTTGGGTAGTTGTGCTCGCACTTGTACTTGTAACTGCATCTTGGGTACTTAGCTCACTGTTTGTACTTGTAATCTCGCATTCTTGGGTACTTGTGCTCACGTTTGTACTTGTAACTGCATCTTGGGTACTTGTGCGCACGTTTGTACTTGTAACTGCATCTTGGGTACTTGTGCTCACGTATTGTACTTGTAACTGCATCTTGGGTACTTGTGCTCACGTTTGTACTTGTAACTGCATCTTGGGTACTTGTGCCCACGTTTGTACTTGTAACTGCATCTTGGGTACTTGTGCTCACGTTTGTACTTGTAACTGCATCTTGGGTACTTGTGCTCACGTTTGTACTTGTAACTGCATCTTGGGTACTTGTGCTCACGTTTGTACTTGTAACTGCATCTTGGGTACTTGTGCTCACGTTTGTACTTGTAACTGCATCTTGGGTACTTGTGCTCACGTTTGTACTTGTAACTGCATCTTGGGTACTTGTGCTCACGTTTGTACTTGTAACTGCATCTTGGGTACTTGTGCTCACGTTTGTACTTTCACGAGCATTTAATGGGTTGCTGTTTTCAGTTTTGCCAGGTGAATACTTCCACCAGCCTGAAAGTAGACGAGAGGAATGGATCAATGTGCCTTACGGGTACAGCTTGGCACGACCAGAAACTGAGATTTCACGCCGAGTTAAATTACGAGAAGATCCTCAGGCCGTGCGTGTACTCTCTTCACTGGATCGCCACTTACACGTTGTCCAGCCGAGAGATTCACTTCACTCCACCACGATACGGTCGGTAGTTTTAACAAGACCCTCGAGTCCATCTTGTGTGTGTATGAGAGAGAGAGACCGTGTCACATATACAGTGCAATCATCTCAAATTACTTTATCAGTCTGATTATATGTGATGCGGTGTGTTAACATCCATGACCGTTCTTATATTTGAGGGTGGGGGGGGGGGGTGCTTGGTGAATGTTAATTTGGTCGCCCTAGGCCCAAAAAAAGGGGTGGTTAATGATGCCGTTTAAAAAACCGGGCCTCCTCCCCCCCCTCCTCCATCACAAACACACGCCTCCTTTAGTGATGGCCTCCAACTTCAAAGTCATTTTTAGCCTGAAAACTATTTAGATTGCCCATTCGGCAGAGGGCCACTTAGTAGATTGGGTCCCAGACATTTGCCATGTTTGTCTATGCATAACAACAGCTCTTGCTCCATCTAACTTGTACCGGTTCCTATCAGATCCGACGTTATCATGGCCCCTACAAAAGCAGGCTGGCAGACAGACATTCAAAACATACAAACAATCAGATAGATGGATGGATGGATGGATGGATGGATGGATGGATGGATGGATGGATGGATGGATGGTGGATGGATGGATGGATGGATATATTGTATTTATAATATCGATCTATACAGTTGGCAGACTAACAAATCCCGAGACTGAAGCACTGGCGTTCCAAGTTTGTACGCGGGACGTCTGTGCTGTTATAAAAGCCGCCAAAACTGCGGCAAACGATATGTATTATCATGTGGTAAGTAGTCAAATAGTGTCTATCGTAATCATTACACGTGTGGCAATTTGTTTAACAGTGTGTTAGTCGAAATCGTTACACTTGTGGCAATTATTTTAATAGTTTGTCTATCGTAATCAGTGTTGAACAGTGTGTCAGTCGAAATCATTACACTTGTGGCAATTATATTAATAGTTTGTCTATCGTAATCAGTGTTTAACAGTGTGTCAGTCGAAATCATTACATTTGTGGCAATTATTTTAATAGTTTGTCTATCGTAATCAGTGCACATGTGGCAATTATTTTAATAGTTTGTCTATCATAATCAGTGCACATGTGGCAATTATTTTAATAGTTTGTCTATCGTAATCAGTGCACATGAGGCAATTAGTTTAACAGTGTCTATCGTAATCAGTGCATGTGAGGCAATTAGTTTGACACTGTGTTTATCGAGATGTGTACACTTATACACGGGTTTTAACAAAAGCCAAGGGAATTTTTCCAGGTTTAGTATGATGTAAAGTGCCCAAAATCCACCGAGCATCAAATGAGTTAGACCAGACACGAGTTAGGGAAGTATATGGCGGCTGGGCGTTGTTGTAACCACACAATCATATGACGTGGTCAGGGCCGCCGAGCGGGGGAGCAGGGGGTGGTCATTGCCAGGGGGCCCGCATCTGTAAGGGGGCATAAAGGGGGCCCGGCAGCCCCGACCATGTCAATTTTTTCACGACTCATTGTTTATTAAGGGGCCCGCAATGATGTCCTGCCCTGGGGCCCGCGTTGGCTCTCGGTGCCACTGGTCGTGGTTACAGGAATAGATTCATTCTACCTTTCATCTTCGCCAATCGCCTATTAAGCTAAGGGAACCTTAACTTTTTCTTTTCATAATATGATACAAAAATCATTAGGAAGTTATATGATTTCATTGAAGGACATTCTGGCGCCAGCTGATATCTTAAATGTGATCAACAAGTAAACGCTTTCATTAATCACGGTGAAATATTTGTTAAAGATTATAAAATAATAATATATCCCTCTCTTTTTTTTTCCACAGGACTGGTTCGTTCATTTCAATAACATTTTTCAGTTTCAGGAACTCCCCGATCACACGGTAGGCTATGTCTATTTTTGAAATACGGAATGTCTGTAAATAAGAAACACGGTATGTCTATATATGAAATACGGTATGTCTTTATTATATCAAATACGGTATGTCTATGCATGAAATGTGCCAAATAATAAAATGCCCCAACTTTCAAAGTTCTCTTTTGCAACAGGGGCATCAATTCAGATAAATCTTGGGGCGGCGGGGGGGGGGGGCATTGGCGTATCCTGTGACACCTTTTAGTGTTGTCTTTGGTGGTTTTAACGTCATTAATTTTTTTTATTACGTAATTACAAAAATAGTTCAAAAATGTGAAAATAGATGTAAATTTTCGAAAGGGGGGGGGGTGAGATTCTTAATTAGATTCGGTGATTGTCGTTTAAACCTGGCATCCCTATGCAAGTCTCAAGGATATATCTGATAACATATATATATAATAATACTCATTTCCAGTGTGCGTTAAATCGAAAGTAAAGAATTAATACAACAGTATCCCAGTTTAAAATACAACCATGAAAAAAATCGGATCTGCCCGAAACCAAAAAATAACCTAGCCTACCGATCAAGCAAAAGGGGATATAACTCTATGCAAAAGTTTTGCAGGGTACAGCTAGTAACATTATATTACAAATGAGTACCACTAATGATTTGCATGACTTTATGATCTTTTTGGTAAAATTTCTAAAAGGTATCCCCGGAAGATTTCCTGGAAGCACTTTTCCATTACTACGATGGTATTAGGAACTTCAACTCATCGTTCGAGGTCTACAGGATGTCAGACAGGTTCCACGATCGTACGCTGTCCCCGTCGGCGTTCGAATTTGCGGTTAAATTCATGAGACTGCTGACGGCGCTGATCATCGCGTTGGACAATGCCAGGAGGGAAGTGGCCTTCACCCTGAGGCAGCCCGTGTACTCGTACCCGGTGTACGGGGTAGATCTGAATATTCTGAATGAGTTCTACAGTGAAGTCAGGCGCTATTCGCAGAGGTTGGACACCCTGTTGAGAAACTGGTTATTGACTTGCGAACTGTGTCGTTAATTTTAAGGTGGGGGTGGGGTGGGTGGGTGGGAAGGGTTCTTATAACTTTAATACCCCATATAAGGAACTAAATCCACTGGTCAGGGGAAGGGGGGAAGGAGGGGATTGGGGGGGGGGGGGGGTCTCATACCTTTAATACCCCATATATCTTTAATAAGGAACTAAATCCACGGGTCATAGCTGCCGGCAGCCAATATTTTGGCCCTAAAATTCTTTGACAACAAGGACCCCTTGAAAAATCCCCCCACACACACACACACACACCAAACATACACGATTAGTTAAATTCTTGCCCAGTGTTTAAGCCGCGCATATCAACAGAGCAAAACAAGTTTTATTCCTTAAAAAAAAATGTTATACTTTTCATCCATGTTTTTAAATGCGTAACAGCTAAATAAAATGTTCTATTAAGTTTTTAAATTTTTTCCTGTACTTTTTTTTCTTCTAATAACGTTATCTTGTTCTCAGTATTATTGTTTTCTAAGTCGCCTCATTCACTGGAACCATATTTAGAGGGCCGACATTACGCTTGAGAGTGTGTCCTAGGGCATAAATGAACAAATTTAAAAAAAGCAGCAGTCTGGAATACAGCGGCATCAGATTTGAATAGAATTTATACTGGAAGGGCCCCCCCCTTCGGTAGAGGGGGGGCCAGGCCTATCTATAAGAACGGCCCCGCTTAGGCCTATTATTTATTTTCAGTCAAGAGGTCGGGAAGCGGAACCGTTCTGAAAGATAAGGGAATCAGAAGGATCACCGAGGTGCGTCACTTCAAATTTGTTAACAACGGAGGGCCGTCTGATACAGTTTGTTTTGTAGTTGTTGTTATTGTTGTTGTTGTTTTCGTTAGATACAAACTCTTTACTCTTTTTTTTAGGGGGGGAGGAACCAGCGACGAAGTGAGGGAGGGGGGCATCATGTCACAGGCGCTACTCACAAAGGGGCGCAAAATGGTATATTTAAATAATATATGGTTTTCGAATGGGGGGTGGGCGCTAAAAAAGTATTCTGCCCCCCGGGCGCGAGTTAAGCTCACTACGCCACTGGGGGGGGGGGTAACCCTCCCCTCGTAACCCATTACACTATTCCCTGTCACAGTGCCCTCCCCCTCCCTCAACTGTGCGAAGTTGTACGTGAACGGTCAATCTCTTCAAAGAGAACTGCTCAGTGGTGATAAGGATAGGACAGTGGTGATAAGGATAGGACAGTGGTGATGGGAATAGAACAGTGGTGATGGGAATAAGACAGAGGTAATGGGGATAGAACAGTGGTGATAAGAATAGGACAGTGGTGATAAGAATAGGACAGTGGTGATGGGAATAGAACAGTGGTGATAAGAATAGGACAGTGGTGATGGGAATAGAACAGTGGTGATAAGAATAGGACAGTGGTGATAAGGATAGGACAGTGGTGATGGGAATAGAACAGTGGTGATGGGAATAGAACAGTGGTGATAAGAATAGGACAGTGGTGATGGGAATAGAACAGTGGTGATGGGAATAGAACAGTGGTGATAAGAATAGGACAGTGGTGATGAGAATAGAACAGTGGTGATGGGAATAGAACAGTGGTGATAAGAATAGAACAGTGGTGATAAGGATAGGACAGTGGTGATGGGAATAGAACAGTGGTGATAAGAATAGAACAGTGGTGATAAGGATAGGACAGTGGTGATGGGGATAGAACAGTGGTGATGGGAATAGAACAGTGGTGATAAGAATAGGACAGTGGTGATAAGAATAGGACAGTGGTGATAAGAATAGGACAGTGGTGATGGGAATAGACAGAGGTAATGGGGATAGAACAGTGGTGATAAGACTTGGACAGTGGTGATGGGGCTAGTAATTTTCTTGCAGACTGCGACAGTAGCCCGATGCGTTACATGTGATCAAGAAAAGCCTACAGTTGACTGCCTGTGTTTCCTTTTAATTCTTGCGTGATTCTTTAGTAATTTTTGCATGATTTTTGTCTAATTTTTCGTATCACTGAAACGCAGACCTACAAGAATACGAAACTCGCCTTCAAAGGCTAATGAAATCATACCTGCAGATAGGATATTGAATAAAATGTGTATAATAATTAGTTGATATTTTAGATTTATATTTGATGAAGGTAAAAACAAAAGCCTCGGCATGGGGTATTCTTTGGTCAAATAGTATTTTAGATTTTTCACTTTGCCAAAAAAAAAAACAGTGAAAGCTGCAATGATTATAATTATTATAATAAGATAATAAATTTCCCTGGACTAGCAAGCAATAACATTTTTTTTTAAATTAAATAAATATAACATGAGCTTGACTGCTATGTGATCTGATTTTCCTGTTAGCAGTAAACTGAGTTAAAGCAATGCATACATCTATAAGCTAGACATCAGCAACAAAGAATCACAATGTGTCGTTCTAAATTGTCATTTTTTTTATTTGTCTTTCAGAATGTATGAAAATTGGGTTTTATTTACAATGTTCCCACAAAATATTAAAATAAAAATAAAAAATTAGCTTCCCCACTCTAGAGCTTTCACAAATTCTTCTTCTGAAAACTGCATCATTTTGGCAGCTTCAATGTGCATCTGTGGAAATTAAAATAACATTTGCTATCATAAGAAACACAACAGTCAAAGTATATATGCTAGTATATTTTTACTATACGTTAGTATAAGATATACAACTAAGAGAGCCACAGACACTTAAAAGAGTTCCTAAGTTTAGAATTAAAATATTACACTTATATTAGCAAACTTTTAACCCTTTGTTGTAACTTATATTTTAACTTTATTGTATATATTTTCTTGTATCAAGCTGTGCAGAAATGAATTATATTCAAATTAATATACAATATTGTTATATTAACAGTTTTGGCTCGTGTTTAATCAGAAGTATTGTATCTTAAAAACAAGACAACAATAATAGAACTTATTGATTAAGTCATCAAAAATTTACAACAAAAAAAACAATAAAATGACTTAAAAAATAAAACTAAAATGTAATTGATAATTAGTTCTGATCATCATATTAAAATTTAAAACCAAAAGAATAAAACATAAAAAGTTATAACTAAAAAACTTAAAACATTTTTTATGTAGGCCGGTACCAGCCAGTGGCGTTTAACTTTTAGGAAAAAAATCTTCAAAAAATCAACCTATAAACACTCAAAATATTTACTATTGACAACACTCTGTGTATTAATAATTTTAGTTTAATTGAAAGCAAAAAAAGCGCTGGATTTTCAAAACATAGAAAATGTAAATTGATGTCATTCTTACTAAAATTGAATTTGAAATTTAGCTTAATTATAATGAAAGTCTGTTTGAAATGCAAAATGCACTTCATGGATTTGCATTTCATGATCTAAAATGAAAAGAAACTTGAAACGTCAAATGCTAACAAAGCATTGAATAGTGTGGCGGATGAAAGTTCAAGGGTTAAAGAAATTTTTGCTCAGCAAATAGCTTATAAATGTCTATTTATAAAATACATTATATTGATCTATTAAAGCAATAGTATTAGAGGAGTACTAAATTGTAATAAGATGCTGAAATATTTATATGCAAGTGACAAGGCCTTCAAATGGTATTATATTTTTTTCTTAATAGCATTTAATAAGAATTACACACTCATTCTTTTGTGTCTAGAACTCAGTGTCTAGAACGAATTGCATTTTCTCTGTAATTTTAAGTGAATTAAAGAATAAAATGCTTTTAATGAAAAGAGGAAGAAAAAAATTACTTTTTGGCGCTTGAGTACATCTATTAGTTTCATCTGTTTCTTGAATCCAGACATCAGTTCATTTTTCTGCTTCTCCAACTTTTTATTCTCTGCAAGGAGTTGCTCTAATCTCTTCTTATCTGTGTCATGCACATCCTGATAATACACATTGAATTACTTTTTTAAATGTTACAGACAGGAAGTGACCTCACAAGTACAATATGAGAGCCACATTATGTTGTTTTTTTTTATTTGGTAAAAAAGGCTCAAGTGTCAATTTAAAAAAAAATTTAGTTAAAACAGGAAATAAAATAATAGCAAAAACTGATTAGAAGGGAGTTGCACTAAACACAATGAAGAGCTGCATGCCACTTTAAAAGCCACATTTGGCCACCATCAGAATAAACAGACATTTTGATCTAAAAGTCATATAAACACAATATCAGAATGGACAGACATTATGTATTTATTTTCTCAAATCCTGTTCTTAAACTGACGTCCACACAGTCCAATCATTACGATAAACCAGCAGCAAATACTAGCCGAAATGTTCTGTGATGCTTGCTATTCCATTATTTCAGGTTATTTGTCCACACAGTCCAATTATTACGATAAACCAGCAGCAAATACTAGCTGCAATGTTCTGTGATGCTTGCTATTCCATTACTTCAGGTTATTTGTCCACACAATCCAATCATTACGATAAACCAGCAGCAAATACTAGCTGAAATGTTCTGTGATGCTTGCTATTCCATTACTTCAGGTTATTTGAAACACTTTGAGTAAAGCTTCTGATCTGCATAAGTGAAACACTTTAAATTACCTTGGAAGTACTCTTTGCTTTATTCAGTTCCTCTCTGTACTTCTCAATCTCCTCCAGAGCTCTATTGAGACGGACTTCAGTGGCAGACTGAGATGTTTGTTGCTGTTTTTGGTTCCTTTTCATTTGGTCCAATTCCTGTAAATGATTGAAACAGCATTAATATTTTATTAATATAATGATGGGAAAAAAGCTTTTTCTGAAATAAATTTTCATAACATATTAACAGAAGCTCCAATAGGTTAACGGATAAATTCATTTAGGCAGTTCATTGAAGGCTGTTTTTAAAAGCAACATATTACTTTCAAAAGAAATGTACTAGATGAAGATATTGAAGATATATATATATATATATATATATGCACACACTTGCAAATTAATCAAAAAATACTGACAAAAGTTTTTAAAAGTAAGTTTGTGGTGATGATTAACTAATGTAATGTAACAGTTCAAGCATTAAAAAATATTACCATAAAAAAAAAAAATGAACACATTGAGATAAAGGTTTTTTTTAAAGAAATGTGACTGTATAAACCAGAAATGTTTTGAAAATGGAAATGATAGAATTACATTTTTAGTTACAAGTTTAATGCAAATATGTAACAAAAAGAACAATGGCTGATGCATTTGAAGTGTAAATTTTTATAATAGTCATTGTCCATTTAGTTTCCTTTCCTTTATCTTTAGCTTCAAGGTTTAATTATAAAAGAGAACTCATATCTTGTAGTACAGTAATTACCACTGTTATCATGTAATAAATTTTTAAGCACAGCAATGTAAAAAAAAGAAACAGGGATGTGCTGGGAAGATTATAATTTTAAAAAATATGACACATTTATTATGAAGGAATCAAACCTTTTTCAAAGTTATTATTTGAGTTTCAAGGCTGCCACTTTTTCCTTTCATCTCCTCTGCCATTTTCTTGTGTTTGTCAATCTGCTGCTGCTGAGCGGCAGTGGTCCGGAGTAAACGATTTCTTTCTTCCTCTACCTCTTTCAGGCTCTGGTTTATAACCTTGATATCATTTTCCTTGACAAATAAAGTGCAATAATGAAGCAAAGTTGCATTTTATAAATGAATTGCTGTTTTCTATGAAATCTTCACTATAGTATAGGTGATAAAAATTGGTCTCATTTAATACCACCAGCTTAAGTAGAATATTTTAAAAATTACTTAGAATATTTTTTATTATTTAAAAAAAAAAGCTTTTAAGCCTAAATATCTCAAGTTTACTTTTTTGTGATTTTCATGTGCCAGTCGATCAACTTCCTCCTGCATAACTCTCAGTTTTGCTTTCATAAACCTGAGCATTGCCTCTGTATGAAGAAATACAAATAGTCATGTGTTACCTTCAGGTATTACATTTACGGCACATATAAATAGGAAATTATGGGATATCAATTCTCATACTTCTTTCCCTGATGTTAACAAAATGGCAAGTAAAATGCAATAACCCAATAAAATTTATTAGTTAAATATTCAGTTTATTGAGACAAATAATGTAAATCCTTTCATTAGCTCTTACACACTAAGTAAAGTCCTGTGTGGAACAGAGATTAAAAAGGGTCAAATTATAGCTTTTCAACAAATCTACGACTTTTTTTTTAACCATAAAATACTGTAATTCTAAAATCTTCAACAGCCCCATGATGCAATGGTTTGTTTTTAAACAAAGATACCTTAACCCTGTATAAAATTACAGAGATATAAGTAAGAAAATCAACAACAAAAAAAATTATTTTAAAAAGCTATAACTATTTAGAGTATTTGACCATATGGGTGAATGAATATGTGGATTTTTATTTTTTGTTTTTATTAGTTATGGTTCAACTCCCAATGAGTCCATGTATTTACCTAAGTCTTCCACTAATACCTAACAGCCATTGTACATTAGACTATAGTTAGGATATAAAAGGGGATGCCACTAATACCGTTCCGTTGGAACATATTGGATCAAGAGACAATCATCTGATCTCCTATAGGGACTTAAATAATAAACCCCATGCCCTATTCAGTACTCTTTTCCTTTCCAAACAAATGTATAAGCAATCCACTAGACACCTGTGCCCATGTCTCCAGCTCCAGGAGGTAAAATGGCATCATCAGCATCCCCATAATCCTCATTGGCATCGTCGTCGCCATCATCATTCTCTGCCAGTCTGGATGAGAACTCTGAGAACTCCTTTTGCAATTTGGTCACAAAAGTCTCCTCCGGCACTGCCACATCGTCAGCTGATGGCGTGTGTTGCTTGGTTTTTTTTACCTTGCTGTTAAGATGAGCAGAAAAAACAAATTTTAAATTAATTTAAACTTATCAATCAATCAACAAAATTAGCTAACAATATCACTTTTAAATGGAGAAAAAGAATCATGAAGTCCACACTGTGGCTATTCAGAATGTGAAGAACAAAGCTGTAATGATGAGATGTTTATCATTTGATCCTCTATACAACTAATAGGAAGTTTTTTTTTTTGTTGTGCACTTTTTATCCGTCTCCTGCAGAGCCAAGTGTGCGATGGCGATATAGGCACCATGGAAGACATATGTATGAGACTGGACTCATTGGAATTTCTGGCCCATAACCCACAGCATGCTGATAGGGCTACAGCATGCAGATTGCTCTCACAATTAAAACACTAACAAGACACCCAGTGGTGAGGGATAAGGTGGCCAGGTGGTAGAGCACACGACTGTCAAGCTCATGGTGTCATTGGTTCAAATCTCAGAGAGCACTTGTATTTAGCTATGGGTCTCAACAGCTTGAATTTTGGTTAGGAAAAGTAAAAAGGGGGGGGGGGGGTTTGAAAAAAAAATTAAAAACACAGGCTAATGAAAACATTTCTTAGAAACAAGAATATTCCAGTAAAGGAAGAAGCATTATAAAAAATGTTATGACCCTGTTTGAAAATACCATAAACATCTTTATTGTCCTTATTGTCAACAACAAGTTGCTTGATAGTACATATATAGAAGGTATATATCAATGGTGGTCAAAAGCGGCTCTTAATCGAGTCTTGTGTGACACCCATTGAATTTGTTTGCTTTTTTTTTCAATTTTTTTACTTACTAAATAATGTTTATGGCGCAGTTCTTTTTTAATCTCTCACCAATCCCCTGTGTGGCCACCCCTGGTATATATTAAATAAAAAATAGCTAAACATAGGGATCTTACAGCAAGTAAGTCCTTAAAACTCTACTTTGAGACCCTTATGTTGATAAAGTGAGTTCATTCATAGTCTGGATTTTTATTTCATCCCTGGGCTTAAATGATTTAATAGTTGAAGGTTGCAAGAGAAGTACTCAGTATTATAAAATCACAAACAAAATAAAACTTAATAAAACGCATCAAACTAGGATAGAAATAAATCAGATAATAGTACCTGTTACCGATGACTGGACGTCTCCCTGAAGTTGGCCTACTAGCTGTTTTTGACACAGGTCTTGACACAGATTCCTATTTATTAAGACAGTAATCATTAGTATCATTATGTAATAGATCAGATCTGATACATTACATAAACTGATGTCTGTCTGTATTATAATAAAATGGATCGGTTTTCCATTAGAAATTAGTACATGTATAAGAGTATATTTTTTTTATTTTGTAAATAAATTTATTCTCTCAAATTTCAAAATATTTTATGAACTAAACCAAATATTAGCTTAATGAAAATTACCGGCTTTCTCTCAGATCTCTGACTTTTGTTTGAATAGCCTTCATCAAGCTCTCTTTATAAACAACAAGAAGAAAATAAATTATTAAAGTGAAAATGAATGAAGCTCATTTGAAAAAAACCAAATGAATTTTTGTTACTTTATTACTAATGTTTAAAAATTATTTTTTTTTCTTATTAAACAAGTAAGCATGCATTACATTGTCATGTTCCTCTTTATCAGGTTAAAACTCACTGTTTTGTTTTTCTTTTCTAATTATTTTTATTCGCCTTTATTATAAGTGTGTGTAAATTCCCTATAAGGATGAGAGGCCATCTCTTAGATCCTATAAGCCACTAATGGGACTGTTTTTATGGTGCCCTTTTTTCATTCCCACCATATCCAATGGCCTAAGAGGCACCACAAGAGATATAGCGGGACTTGAATCATGACCTGAAATATCCATTGGTTCTCACCAGAGATCAAACCAGTGACCCTCAGGTGTATAGGCGAGCACTTTACCACAAGACCCTTATACATTAGTATAAGTATCCAATCTCATCTCACCATGGTTTTATTATTCTTTGATTTTTTTTTTGTTGCTTTTTATCCAATTTTTTGTATCGCTATATTTTAAAAAATTAATCTCTTACTGCAAAAATTCTTCAGCGTCAATATTGTCCAGAAGGTGAGATCTGGCTAGAATGTTTTCTTGTTCTTTCTGAAAAATATAATTTAAAATATTTCATTAATGCCTACAACATATCTCAGTAATTCTACTAATTGTTACATAATTGGAAAAATTGGAAAAACATCAGGTATTTCAGTGGAATGCAAAGGGGAAATTATCATTAAAATCTGTATGAAAGTTTAAGTATGAGATGTTTAAGAGCTAATAATGCTCTAAACCACTAATGGTACATTCTTTCATCCCAAACATAGATGAGGGTGCAATGCCTATAGAAGCACCACAGAGATTTGAGACCGTAAACTAGAGCATGGACATCAGTCTACAACATATTGGGATCACAACCAAAATTCCTGTGGGTCACCTCTCCAGGGAAAAAAGAAATTGATAACTGAAGGCAATGTGAAGAAAGGAAAAAGCCGCCAGGAAAATAAATTTGGTTTTGCCAATGTCAGGGTTAATGGATGATGATAATGCCCCTGAAACACAATTTAAAATTTACTTCTAAGTTGAAAAAGAGAAGAAAATAAGTGTAACCCACCATCACTATTTCAGCCTCTTGTACAAGCAATGCAGTTTTAGCTTCAAGCTCAGCATTTAATCTCCTGTACAAAAAAATAACTACATAAATCTATTTGTGAATACATAAATACAGTGGATTCCGCTTAATTGGGACACCGCTTAATTGGGACAGCCGCTTATTCGGGACAAATCTCAAAGTAACCTAACCAAGAAGCCAATAGTAAATTTCTATGTTTAATTGGGACAGCCGCTTAATTGGGACAAAAAGCCTCAGTCCCGATGTGTCCCAATTAAGCGGAATCTACTGTATATAGATTTCATATCTATATTTCTGTGTGTTTGTTCATGAATATAACATTTAAATATTCACTAATAACTATTTTTTTTCTAAATGATTATGATATATTATTTCAAAGCATAGCTAAAGAATCACCATATCATGCTAAAATTACAATATTCCTATTTCTAAGTCAATCACTTCTGACATAGTGATTAAAAAAACTCTCACTTGTACTCTTCTTCTCTACTATGAATATCTGAATGCTGTTTAGTATCATTTCCCGTTTTCTGTGAAACACCGCCAGAATTAAAAACTTGAGTCTTGGACTGTAATAGTTTAAATACAATTATTTAAGAAAGTATGTGTGAAATAATTTTAAAAATCATATTATCAACCTAATTTTTTTAATCCAATCAATTGTAATATTTATTACTTCACATTCACAATGTATTGGGTGAAAGAATGAACTTGTTTTTTTTTTAATTCATGTATTTCATAAAGATAAGTGCATATATCAGAGCAGTACAACCTCAGCTAATACAAATCTGACTACAATGTAAGTCGCAAAGGCTTAAGAAAGGCTACAAAAAATTGAAGAAATTTTTTCTAAAGCATCAATTTTTATTATCTATCAATTAATCTTAAATTACTTAAATAAAGAATGTCAAAAAAAGTATCAGATTTCAATGGTATAAAAAAGTTTTAAATACTTCATAGTACCTTACCCAAAAAAAAAATAATTTTCATTTTAAAAGTGACATATAATTAAGTATGGTACTATAAATATTTAATTTATTTGCTTTACTTTAATGGAACAGGGACCTTATAAGAATATATACATAGAAATCTTATAATATAAACATTTTGTACTTTTGCTATTAATTGGTAGTCATTAATAGAGCAATACCAACACTATCGTGTGTCTTTTCATTGGCATATCAAATTTTTCACAGCAATACATTAACTTCCTGATTTAATTGATTAATATAGTTAGACATAAAAGACATAAATAAGCTACTTGCCGAGCATAAATTTATTTATTTAATTATCAGTTTTTATCTACTTTTCATTGCATTTAAAGTTTGCCTCCTGAAAAATATGTCTAAAATATTGTTAAGTTACAAATATAATTGGATTTTTACATATTGAAATTGTAAGTCAATATTTCTATGGAGCCATTTTAATGTATTTACTCAATCAACATTTTAATTTTTTTTTTCAGATACAATGCTCATTCTAAATATGAGCTCATCAGTAAAGTCGCGTCACAGTCACACTGACTGAGTCAGTAAGAGAGATAAGAAAATGTTGCGGTAGAGAAAGGTTAAGTAACTTAAGTTTAAGAAGTTAGTTCAAGCTTTACATTCGAGTCTAAGGGTAAAGGAATCTTTTTTTTTTGTCGATTAACATCGGGAAAATGTACGAAAAAGATTAAATCCATGATATACCGATGTTGCTCTTGTTTTTGAAGTTGAAATTTTAGTGTTGTCGGCCATCTTGTTTATATACAATGCTAACGTAACTATTTTCAGGTGTCGTGATATTTATTGCCGTAAATCTCATATCTATGAAGAAAACGAAAGAAGGTTTTCATCGGAATCATACCTAATTGTGATAAAGATTAAAAATTAAATTCAACGCACTGTTGTTGACCTCCGGTAAGTAGAATTACGTTTAGTAAAAATAAAAGTCAAATACTTACTACGCTTAAGCTACGGGTACGAAAAAAAATACTACTTACTAATAGAAGACTTTTTAAATAGCGATGCACTTTCAGTAGTAAATGCATATTCTGTGGTGATCATAGTCCTCTCCGGATTTGACCGTCTTCTCCTTTCTCCCAATCCAAAAAAAAAAGCCGAGGCATACGCCCGGTTATACGGAAAAATAAACAGATAAAAAACAGCTTTGAATCAGTTTAACTTTGTAAATATTCAGATTCTTGACTGAATCATTTTTATGTAATAAAAAGACAGTGATGGTCCACGGCGGTGAGGATGAGAGATGCATTTCAGTCTTATTTTTTTAGTACATTTAACCTTATATTAAATATCTATAAAGTCTTTCACAGTTAGTGTTACTTTTCATTTACTCAGCGGACTTAACAGGTGTATTTCAGTTACATTTTATACTGGCCAACTTTGTATTTTATTTAGAATAGATAATATATTCAACCAATATCTATTTATTCAATTAAATCCTTATAAATTATATTGTTCAATATCAGGTTTCTGTTAAAAACATCGGAGTGGCTACGGTTCTCTCCAGACAGAATCCGTATTTTTTTTTTCCGGTTACCAGCCATAGATATTGCTCCAACCCTAAACCTATCCCTAACCCTAATCCTCACCCTATTCCTAAACCTAATATAATGGCTTGTACCCGAAAAAAAAAATACGGATTCTGTCTATTTTCCTATTCTGTCTGGACAGAACTGCAGCCACTCCGTAAAAACAGTAATAATTTTAGCAGTACTCGTAATTATAAATAAGTAGACTTAAAAGACATGCATTTTTTAAAGTCTGATTTTCATAATCATGAAACTTTTTTTTTTCAGGTTCTGCATGGAGATTAGTCCCATTCTTTAGTAATACAATCTCAGGCTGTTATTATAAGACAAAACCATAGTCTATTCTGTTTTATTATTATGGCTGTACAACTTTTAAAGTAAGAGTCTAAAATCTTTACACTTTTGTTTCTTTAAATATACAGACCTTTTCTAATAATGGAATGTTAACAAAACTTTTATTAGTGGCAATAACATTTTAAATATTTGTCTTTGTTCATTGCTAGAGGAACTGTAATCACTATATACACTTTATTCTTTGACTATCTGACAGGAGTGCTACTAAAGTGTCTCTGGTGGGAGGTGCTTTATACTGGTCGGTGAATCAAGGCATCTGGGGAACCTGTGATGAAGGTGCAGAGGTTGGAAGGAGATTAGCCAAATCTGTTTGGCCAACTTCAGAAGAACAGAAGCCGAAGGTAATACCTACCCAAGTGTGGCAGTTTAATTTTTTTACTATTTTGGATAATTCAGTAACATTCTAAGTTTTAGATATAATTGTTTTTCTTGTTCACAGGGGGAAGCAGAAAAGATTGGTCTGATTGATCAAATAGCAGCCAACTGGAATGCTAGTAATAATTTATATTTTATTTCACAATGCTTTAGCTAAGAATGGTTAACCCTGTAATATTGTTTCCCCAGTTGTTTTGCTTAATTGAGTTGCACTTTAAATTTTTTAACTTTAGAATAGGTACCACAAACTGGCTAAAAATTGAGGTTTGACATTGAAGTCAATATTCTGGTAGTTTTCATTTATTTCTCTACGTAACACTGATCAAATATCAATACCATTTTAAAATATTTTTAAGCCCTACAATAATATTTAAATTTTATATTTATGTTAATGCAAAAGAAAAAGTTGCATCTTTCAAATCAAAACCATCACCAAATTCTTTGACCGGTCGACATGCAATCTAATTTGACCCTCCTATTTTCAATATCTATGCTCTCCTTGGCCATTTGTCTTACAGCAATGCTAAGTATACCAGCGTGTGCAAAAATGAATACTCTTTACAGTCATACCAATCATTAAGTTATAAATTGGTTAGATAAATATTTTTAACAGTGGAAATAAAAAAATACAATGGGATTTTAATGTTTTTAGCTTTTTCTTTAGTACCATTCATCATCATCATTGCCCGTCACTCCTATCAGAGTATGGGCCACCAACTAAAGATCTCCAGTGACTTCTGTCCTGAGCCATTCTCTCCAGCTGCTTCCAGCTGAACCCCATCCTGGTGATGTCCGCTTCAAATTCTCGCCTCCAGGTGTTTCTTGGCCAGCCTCTTTTTCTTTTTCCTTGAGGATTCCATCTCAATGCTTGCCTATTAGTACCATTAGAAACCAACATTTTACTTTTAAAAAATGATAATATTCAGTTTCTAATTATGGACGAAAATCGCAGTGTGCAAAGAAAAAGCATGTTATGTTCATTTTCACCCTTTTTTAACTGACCGTTAAAATGGCCAATGACCAGGTTAACATCGCTTCACCAGTTGCAATTATTGTAACTTTTCCGGATCTGTACACTTAGCAGGTAAGAAGAAACAATTACCTAATTTCATTTAAATAGTTAAATGTAGGCAAATGACTTTCAATTTTTAAACCTTGAAACAATTTTGATATCTTTTACATGAAACAATACCCCTCATGTTTGAGGAAACTTCTATTTTTTTTCCTTGCTCTTTTCCTTAAAAAAATAATCTTTTCAGAGAGATATATTGAAAACTAATTAGTATAGCTTTTTTATAGTTGTTAGTTTTATAACTTGAAATTTTAATAAATATAATAGGTCACATGACCATTAATTGGTTGTCAATGTTAACTAAAAGTAGCTTGTAGGCCGACTGAAATATCATAACTATTATTGAATGAATAATTTATACTTGTGATAATTTATACTTGTAATATACTTTTCTTTTTATTCTATGCTTAAAGTCGCTTTTATGTAATTCAGACCTAATTTTTATATCCTATTTAGCTTTGTAAGATGGTGAAAAGTTCAATACTTTATAGAAGACTTCTGTGCTAGTGGGAAAACTAGCAATCACTTCTTCAACTCTGGCTTTGAAAGAGAAAAACAACAAGTCATGTACACAGGTAACCTATTAGGCCAATAACTTTTTTAATGAAAATATTTCTAGGCCACTGCATACATTTTTATTACTCTGTATAAGTATTATTATTAGCTCTGTTTGAGTCCTAGAAATGTATTGAAGTTTGAACATCTTTTCAACTTTCTACATGGTTCTTACAGAAAAAAAATACCAGTGATCCAAAAAAAGAACTCGTAATCAAGTAAAGTAACACATGGAAAAGATTGTGAAGTGTCTGAATACCCTATCAGAAGTGGATTATGTAACCTATTTGGACAAATTTCGGATGAGGATTTCATAAGTCAAAGCCTTGCAGTCTGCTGATGGAGTCTGTTCTTTCAAAAATACTGACCAATTTTATTGATTTTTATTTGTATTGTATTAACCCTTTTGATGCTAACTACTCTAAATCTGATGTCTTGCCCAGTATTAACCTCTGAAATACAAAACTTTCTTCCTGTGCTGAGTTATTTTTTCTACCCCAGGACACCAATGTAATACGACGGTGTCTGTCAAATCTTAATGTACCTGGAATATTTTAGCAGTCGTTGTGTATTGCCACCTGCTTTCACCCAAGGTTACCATAATTGCACTTGCTGTTTAGGTGGATGGTTATGGGAGTGGCAAGCAAATGACTGGTTTTGTAGTTTTACTATCTGTGTAATTAGGGGAGGAGCTAGGCTAGAAAGAGGGAGATTGAGAGAGAAGAGAGTGAAATAATCCAATTTACAATGTACATTGTGGTAAATAATTTAATGTTGATTTGTTTTTAGTAAATAAGAAAATGTTTTTTAAAGCAAGATAGATCTAAAAATGTTTTTTTAGTAAAATACTTCAAAATATGGTGTGACACTCAAAGGTATGTCACATGCCTTGTAACCATATCTCTATTCTCGTGAGTACTCTGTTTAACTCACATAACACACCTTCTTGTAAGCCCCTTTATGTTATGAGATTTTGGCTGAACAGCTGAGGGAAAATATTTCTGGGCTATTAGCCCTAAACCGCTGGTCCATCTATCATTGGAATGTTTAGCAATTCTCTATTCAGATACAGCCTATTCTTTACATCTGTAGTTGACAAGTGCATACTTTCTCAAACCTTTGGTCAGCAGTTAAATTCACCAATTGCTAAATAAGATGTTAGCACTAATGTGTTGCAGCAAATATATCTATAAATATAGATAACCTAAATTTTAAGCCCAAGCATAATGCACATTTCCGTCAGCCGTGTTTCCACAATTCTATTGTAAGACAAGCAATAAATCTGACTTCTATCATCAAGCCCAAATTTGGCCTAATAGAATAACATTTTACATTCTTCACTAAATTCTTGGTCATTCCAAACATTCCATGCACCTCCCCTTTAGATGGACTGATAAACAGATATTATTTGTTGTGGAGATACTGTTTTCCCCATGTCACTATAGAAATGTCGCAATAATGTTTGCCTTTCTATCTTAAAATTCAAACTAGTATTATTTAATGCCCCCATCCCACCTGAACGTTGTTTTCTACTCTGTATAATGTGCTCTGCGTAAACTCTGTCCTAACTAAGTCTTAGCCCGCCCACTCCTTTCCCTGCTGATACTATCTGTTGAGGAGATGGTTAACTGTGTTCCCACAGTGACATTATACAAGCGTCTCCGTGTCCCTAATAGTAAAACTCTCACACCCCTAACCCACTGAACTTTACTTTTCTACTCTGTATACATGTTTTCTGCCTCGACTCTTGGTCCACCCAAACATTTTATTCTCCCGTTGGGCAGACTGATAACTAAATCTTTCATTGCTGAAGCTATGTTTTGTTCAGAGGCTCACCCTTGCCATAATAAAATATTGAAATAATAAATGGGTTTCTCTCTCCAAGGCTCCACCAGTAGAACATTTAAACTTTCCTATCCAACAGTGGTAAAACGAACTGCTTACTTACCGGTGTTAAAACTTAGCCGAACACCGGGATAGAAAAAGGTGTGAAGTGGGTGTGTTGCAATTTTTTCAGTCTAATTATAGTATAAAATGAACTTTAATCTCAACTTTCTGAAGTTTTTGTTATTGAAACATGTGCAAAACTAGACAATGGACTTACCCTCCGACTTTGGCAGAAAAAAAAAACGTTTAGTTTTATTACTATTGAATGAAAGAGATTACAGTCGTCATTAGCGATTTTGAGTAGGGGGAAAAAAAGCAACTAAAGTCATCAATAGCATCGAAAGGGTTATGCAAACAACAGTTATTCTAACACTTGATAAACAAACTAGTGCACCTTTATCTACTAATAGAGAAAAATATGAAAACACTATAAAACATTTGGAAAATATTTTAATCAGAGGGTCAGTATGTTAGAACTTGAAAAAACTCTCTAAATGATCTAGAAAACACTATGTTATCTCTAAATAAACTTACTCAGCATAATCTGAAACCTAAAGATGTTTTTGAAAAGTTCAAGAAAATAACCTTTATTTCTATTAGAGCAATTGAATGATGAAATTCGTGTGCTAAAATCTTTTTCAAAATCTTCTTGCTCATGCTCAATTAAAGGGTAAATTTATAACTCATTTACATGGTACAAGTGGGACGGGTGGCCGAGTGGTGTAGATACTCGACTGTCGACCTGAGAGTCCTGGGTTCGATCCTCGGTGAGGCCCATGGAATTTTTCCAGGTTAAATTTGGTGCATAGTCATCCCACAAGTCCACCCAGCTTTAAATGGGTAGGGTACCTGACTTTAAGTTGGGGAAGTAATGGCGACTGGGCGTTGTGCTAACAACACAATCCCTTCATATGCCGAGGTTATAGAAACAGATGAATTCTACACTTCATCTGCCCCGATGGCCCGTTAGGGCTAAGGGAACTTTACTTTTTTTTTACACGGTACATGCATAAACCAACTTGTAAAAGGACTTAAATAATTGAGTTGTTGTTTTTTTTTAAGTGAACTCTTGCACAGTTAAAATGCACTTCCTAAAATTAAAATATGTTTGCTTTCTAAGACATTTAGAATATTTAATATAGAATTGAAATAAGTGCATTTAATGTTACTACATACATGTATTACTATTGTTACTAATATAACTTTAAAAATAATACTTCATAGTGGGTTTTTTCCAATGCAAAGTATTTTTTGTTAATTTTTTTCACATGCATGGATTTCTCCATCCCTGTACTGGATATATATAAGTAATTAATATCATGATTCTTTATTAGTGTAGAGCTTTTCATATCCTATGTTTTCATATATATATAATATATATATATATATAATATATATATTGAATTTAATGGTAATGGGTTGTTTTTTTTTTGTGATTTTTTTAAAATGACACATTTTTTACTTTTATTGACCCCCCCCCACCAC
Organism: Bulinus truncatus; assembly: GCA_021962125.1. Taxonomy (NCBI): domain Eukaryota; kingdom Metazoa; phylum Mollusca; class Gastropoda; family Planorbidae; genus Bulinus; species Bulinus truncatus. The sequence continues at coordinate 1,340,149 of JAGDYQ010000150.1, forward strand.
TTTTCTAACCTTAATTATTTTTAATATAAATAATTGTAAGGAATTATGACTCTTTGATTATATAGAGCATAAACTACCTTAAAATTTGATTTAATTGTTTGTATATTTGTTACAATACATGTATTTTTTTTGACATCCACAGATTTTGAATTTTCATCTCCCTTTTTATTTTTCATATGCAATAAATTTTAATGATATTATATATAATACACCTGAAAAAATTGAGTTTGTGTTTAATGTGTGTCAGTTCATTTACAGGAATTACATTTGCAGTTAAGCCTTGACAAAAATGGCACTTTTGATAACGTAGAAAAAAAATTTTTAAGTTACATTTTCAATAGTGTATATATCTCATTCACTAATTTAGATATAGTGATGATTTTGGTTTCATCTTTCTTAGAATCTGGAGTTCTTGCTATATCCATGCTTATAAAAAGCTGTAAAACTATTTCTAAAAAATCAGTTTGTGGTAACCTACTTATTCCTAGCATAACACAGGCATTATTATTTTAACATGTGAAAATTTACTACTCTACTAATATGGAAAAATATACTCTTTAGATTATGTTTAATTATAATTTCATGCCATTTGCTTAGCAAGGATATTTTTAAAAGTATATTTTTTATTTATTTACTTTTTTTAACTATGAATTATTTTTTACTTGCATATTTATTTCAGGTGTGTCATCTGTATTTACTTATGTTTCAAATTTGCCTGATTCATGTAAAAACTGCACTTCAAAGATCCAGTCAACTATAAAAGATTTAACTTCTGGACAGAAAAGTGCCTGATTATGAATTTTCATCTGTATAGCTTTCGGTTACTGTTTCAAAAATATGTATTAATTATTTTTTTACTTTCCAGGATAATTAAATATCAGACTTAATTATTTCACTACTAAAATCCTTATCAAACTGAGGAATGTTTTAAATAATAGATGGGATGTTTATGTTTTGTTTTCCTCACTCAACAGTGTTACCTAGAAGAGTTTCCGGTCTGGTTTTGAAAAATTATATACTTTATTAATAGATATTGTACAAATATGAAAATCTGCTGGTGTTTGGTAGTGAAACATGTCAAAATATGTCATGAATTATGTTCATGTTACAGATGTGATAATTAAGCATTAATCTTGTGTCATTTAACATTTCATTTACTGCTACAGAAATATTCTTACATTGTTGCATTGTACATATATTTATGTTTGCCACTTCCAATACTCACATTGGAGTAAAAAAAATTTTATAACTTTTTGGGCTCATGGCCATCAATTATGGTGCTGAGAAACCCTTTAAAAAAAGTATAAACATTGTGAAACATTTTTTAGTTATCATTGTGTATGGAACCAATAAACTTGTGTTAGGTAACTCACCTTTTTTTTTAAGAAATCATTTAACTATTTTCTGTAAAGATTTTGTAATGGTCTTACTGTCAACGTATAATTTCTTTTATCAGCGATGATCCAGAAAATTCAATTTCATCTTCGTTAAAGTAATGATCTAATTAATTGATAATAAAATTAAAAGATAGCCTCAATGTGGTGTAATTGTTTTTGTTGTTATTTCATGAGTTTATGTTTGTTTCTAAATATTTATATAGACTGCATGATAAAAAATTTTAAGGTTAAAATATCAATAGTTTAGCCTACTTAACATGGAATATTATATCTCGGATATCATTTGGTACACATAACTTAATAATTTGGAACCAACATTGCACTGTATTTTTTATTTATTTCATTGCAAAAAAAAATATTAATTTCCTGTATGTGTAAGAATTTTTACACCAGTTCATCAGCATATTGCATTATTTTATAAAGCTAGTACAGGTAAAAAGAAGTTTAATAATTTTAACTCAAATACAGTCATAAAAAACAAAAAAAAATTTGGTGTGACACAAAATTAAAAGTATCTTGAAGCTTAGCAAACAATTTTCTAAGTGGACTAAAGTATGACTCACTGAAATACAATTTTAACCTTTTATATTTATTATGTGTAGTTGAATAATACTGTATAGCTCATTGCAAAACATATGTAAAACTGGCATTCAGCTTTGACTTAGAACATGCAAACTTAAAAACAAGTTTTTTTAAACTTTGATTTAAAGGGAAACCTCCGTGCATTTTTTATTTGCTGTTTTATAGAGAACATTTTAATAAAAGACAAGGAATTGCATTTTTTGTTCAGGCATTTTAAACAATAGTACATAATAAGGAAAAAACCACAAAGTTATTTTAAAAACCTACTTTACATTCAGTAAGCTACTTATGTTCAAGATACAAAAGACATCCCTGGATACTAAAGGAAACTTATTGTTGGCAGGAAACCTAATTTTTAATCTAAAAAGAAAACTAATCATATATATATATTTTTTTGTTTTATAACTTCACTTTTGCGCACAACTTAGTTGAACCCGTACAAAAATAAAATCTCATGTTGTTGTTGTTTTTTCTTGATTATTTTCGTTTCTAAACACAATAGTATTCGTCATTTTTTTTTTAAATATCCTTAACCGATATGGTAATTTGAGGCAACGAATGAACACGTCAACAGACACATATCTGTTGTGCTTTCTTACGTCATATCTGTGGGCTTACATACTTGGTGGCGCTCATCTCCTCACCAAGTCAGCAGCTAATAGTTTTTGCTATACCAAGGATAGAAAGAACCATTTGCACGTGAGTCGAGTGCACTCAGTGGTGTCACTAGATGAGGGAGGGGGTGGTACGGGCCGCACCGGATGACACCATTTTAGGGGTGACACCAAAATGAAAAGTTCTAAATTTCATAGCAGAAAAAACTCGGTATAGTCGGTTTTATAACCGATCATAGTTAAACGCCGCCACAATGTTACGCAATCAAAATATCTCATAGGGGTAGTCCATTTATGACGTCAACAATTTTCGGCACATTTTTTAACCCTTTCACTTGTCAAAAAAAAAAAGAAGTTAACACCGCGGCGGACTACCTAATGCACACATTTTAAATACAATCAAAGCAATAATAAAAATTTTGACATTTTTATCAAAGTGCCTACACCGCCGTATGTTGTGCCTTTTTTTTTAAAAATAAAATTTACACATCCTGTTACAAAAACCTGGCATATCCGAAGGTGATTTTTTATTCGTCGTTATTCAACTTCAAAGTCACATCAAACTAAGTATTTGTGATAAATTATTTTGTAAATGTGTAGTCATTTTCGCCTTCAAAATATTTAAAATGTTAATATTCGGTAATTGTTTACGACAATCCACCCACGAGATAAATGGTTATTTCATATATTACCGGAAAGATCTTAATATGTATGGACAGTAAAATAACTTTTTTTTTTTCGCACTTGTTACGGGACCGACCGTGACCATTATATTAGGGTATAAGGAACATGACATATATAAATTTTATTTTTTTTTTTCAGAATTTTTTTTTTTGGGATTAGGGTTAGGGATATGGTTAAAGTTAGGGTTAGGGTGTGGAGCAATATTATCTACGGCTGGTACCCGGGTAAAAAAAATACGGAAACCGAACGGTCGGTCCCGTAACAAGTGCCTTTTTTTTTTTTTTAAATAACTATTAAAATTATTAGCGAGTAATTTTTCTGTTTATTTTGTTTGGTTAACACTTAATTAAATCTTTGCAATGACATATGAAAGAACTATTTATTTCATGGGCGGACTGTCGTAAACAATTACGTAATATTGATTTTATATCAAGTAACCAAGAGACATTTAATGTTGTAGAAGTTTTTTTTATAAGTTTAACAAAGAACGATTAAGACCATAGGGGCCATAGATGCATCTATGATAGGGGCCGTCCATAAAATATGTCACGCTCCAAGGGAGGGGGGTGTAAGAAAGTGTGACCGGAGGGGGGGGGGTAGGCCAAGTGTGTCGTCACATTTTTATATATTTTTAATTTTATTTCTAATTTAATTATTATTTTTTTTAGTAAAACTTTATAGTTTTAAATATAATTTTAAAAAATTTTTGTGAAACACTTGAATGTCAGAATTGCATGAAATGCATATCTTTTCAATGTGTTGTTCACAGTTCCCCATGCTAGTTAGGAGTTCATATTTCAACGTTTTAGCTTTGAGATTCTTTCCTCTTCCAATCCCAGCCAACTGATGGACTCAGAGCTTCAGAAAGAGCAGATGCTCATACATTTTCTTCATTGTTTGTGGCACAAACTCTCAAATTTGGTGACATTTATGCCAAGATCAACAGGAGTTTTAAAAGTACAACCATGTGATCTTTATTGTCCATCTTTGCAGACCAGCTTACATGATCGAATTTGCAAACTGTCACTTATACTTTGCCTCACAAACAATGTTGAAGAAACATACAGGACAACACAGAGCTCGGGCGAAGGAGAATGTGCCAACCCAAAATTTTCCAGAATCAACTCAGATAAAACGCATCCGTCCTTTGACTGCTAGAAGGCAAAGAGAACTCATGGCAATTATTTGCAGAATGGAAAATGCACATTCAGAGGATGTTGAAGGGCTAGATGAGGATGAAGTTGATCTAATTATCTTTCCAGGAAACGATGATAGGGAAAGATTTATGTCAGTCGTAACTATGGATGAACACTTCACTTCACCATGGATGGATGATGTCTAGTGAATATTTTTTTAATTAAACATAATTCACAGGTCCACTATAAACATATTCTATATAGCACAAGAGCTGCTCACATAATTTGTCAATCTAGTCCTTATTTTAGTCACATTGTTTTGTTTCCATTTTTATTATTTAATCACTGGTTGAGGTCAAGTTTTGCTAATCTACTTCTTATCCTGTGTCAATAGAATGCATAATCGGAAGATTATCTCAAAGTTGACCTCACCCATTGTAAATGAAAAGGTAGCAGATAAATGATATTTATTATATAACTAGTAAACATAGATACCTGGACCAGCTATTAGGTACGCAGTTGGAGTTTATGGTAATATATATTTGAGCGCGTTAACAATCAGTCTATAATAACAAAATCTATCTACTATTTATCAAATCTTACATAAATAATATATATTCTGTTTTTACAGCTTCAGCATAGGCTAAATTTTTGCTGTTATCTGTATACAATGGCTGCTGTTTTTAGAATGCTGTGTTCCTCTACCAGAAAATTCTCAGCTTCTTCTGTAAGGCAACATCAAGTGTGGCAGCAAGAAGGAATTCCTGGATCAGTTAGTAGCTTTTTTTTCTTCCCATTCAACTAACATGAATATTTATAACATATGTTTTCCTTTCACACACCGCTGGCTTATTAAGTTTTTTTTTGCCCATAAGATCAATATTGGCAATATTGCTGTTAGCAAGAGTTGAGCCTGCTGATAAATAAATCTCTTTCAAGCTATGCATTGTTGAAAGTATTTTTAATCTCTAAAAAGCCAGGTTCTCCTGAAGATTTTTTTTGTTAAACTTATCTTGGTACTTATTAGCAAATAATATTTGGGCTCATTTCGTTTGATTCTCATTAAGACCTTCGCATTAGGATATGAAAGAACCATTTATCTCATGGTCAGACTTTCATGAACAATTTATGAGAGCAGTTTCATATCTCCTTTTTTTATCAAGGGATTACTATCATTTCTTTTTATTTGAATAGTTTAATTAGGTTGGTTGGCTTAATTCAATAAATCACCATTATTCAGGAGTTAAGAGTTGTACCCTTATTGAATTGTTTTATTTTGGTTCAGAGCTGTTACTTTTTTATCTTATCTTATCATGGTTTACTTTAACTTGAACTTTCTAAAAAAAAAAACTGTTTTTTTTTTCAGAGCCTTCCCTTTGATACAAAAAATAAATTTAAGTTGACAGCTGTCTTCATCCTTTACTTCAGCAGTGGCTTAACTATGCCATTTCTTCTAATGCGTCATTATTTGTTGAAGATTTCAACACCTCTGAATGTACCTATGAAGCAGACAACTATTAGACCAGTTTACATGGATGAATCAGACATTCAGGACAAAATCACTATCTAATTACAGCGTCTTTTGGCAAAATTAGATTTTTTTATTTTAATTTTCCAATATTGCACTTGAAATGTTTTTTTTAATAATCACACCTTTTCATTTATTTCTACAAATTAATTAATAATTATGATACTTGTTTTGCACATTTCATTTCTTAATTTGATTCTTGCCAGGAATAATAATTTTTATGTTATTTGTCAACCAATCATAATTAAAATTCAATTACAAAATATTTTTCAAATTTATTAAATTTTTATTAAATGAAAATTACATTTTGTTTGTCATGAATTGGAAGGCTTAACATTTCTTCCTCGTCCTCTGCCTCGTCCAATACTTGGCTTACTTGAATTATTATCTTGAGTATTTGTCAGCATTCTGTCTTGTGTTCTTGATGAATCACAGCTTTTAAGTGTTATAAAATGTAAGCTTTCAGCTAGTTCTGTTAAACCTTTATTCTGCACATTGGTATCTGAATAAGGTAAACTACTGTTGACAGACTCAGAATTGCCAAGACCTAATAGCAGTTTTTGTAAATCAGAGTTAGTTAACAGCGTTTCCAGTGGATATAGTTGGGACATAACCTGTAAGATATTTTAAGTACAGTATTACTTGTACATTTACACTGATGAAACAAGGTCATTAAATTTCATAATGCAAAACAAATTATCTAAAATTCATTAGTTGACTATGTTTGGTGCTATTTTAATTGAATGTGGTGACTTAAAATAGAAAAGGAATAACATTCTTAATCAAAAGAAAAATTCAATAAGATCAAAAATGGTCTTAACCCCAGTCTTTAAAATGTAATAATAAGGGTGTTCAAAGATGACCACCCAAACTTATCCCGCTATAAACTAAAAATCATTATCATGTAAAAAGATTATTTATATTATAATTACAGTGTTAAAATTGATAATACTACCATAAAATTAAAAATATAACAAAAAATGCAACATTTAGTATTTAAAAACCTAATAAAATTAATAAATATATATTTAAAAAGATGTTAATTAACTAACTACAAATTGAAAAATAAAAATTATCCAGCCAAGAGCAACCAAAAAAATATTTTTTTAAAAACAAATATTTGTTTAAAAAAATTTCATTTATATATAAACTGCTATAATACCTGGCTGGTGTACGCAAGAGCAGCCTGCCAACAATGATATTCCTGTTTAGGCGGGCTGCTTTTTTGTGCACCAACCTTAATGTCAGGACAGTGAAAGTAGGTCAGGGTGTAGGTGAATGTAAGTTCAAGCTTTGGGACAATTTAAAGTAATTTGATATGAGATGGGGGAGCAGAAAGGGAGACAGAACCCATTAACTTTAACGAGGTAGGGGGATTTTAGACAAAGAATAGTGTCAAGGTAGAATTCAGGAAGAGGCGTAGACGTGGGTAGGTTCATGAGTTCAGGTTAGGGCTGCACTACAACTAAATCAAGTCAAGAAACAAGGTGTCAGGAGGAGTTCAATTAGCATTAGAAGTGCGATGTCACGTTTATTCTGCTAGGTTCACCAAACTTAATTATGCATTGAATGTGAGACTTTAGAATGATAGGATGCTTTGTCCAGCTAGCCTATATATAAGAGAATGTTAGTTTAGTTCGGGAGGAATTGTTGAGAGGAATTGTAGAGCATAGATCGTCTGGTGTTATTTAGTTTGTTAGTGTTAGGTAGACTTGTTTGAATTGATGAACTTTGTATTGGAGATAGGTTATGTGAAGAAGTTGATATAAGTATTACTCATTATTCGAGGATTAAATTCATTGAGCATGGTGTGAAGTTTTTTGTGACTTGTATTAAAGTAAATAAAGCAAATGATTATTTTGAGTCAAACTGACTTCTAGTGTTTTATTGAAAGTTGTCCAGTAATTCAATCATTGTGCATTGTGTGAGAAGGCAATTGTTGAAATAATAAGAAAGCCCAATCGCCATCCCTGACACTTAATATTAATTTTTCCCAAAGTGTAAAAAAAAAAATATACATCTACACCAGCTTTAGATAGATTTCGAGTTGGCATATGACAGGATCAATAGAAATTATCTTTACAAAACATTGCAGGAGTTGTGTATCCCCAACCAGCTCATTAGACAAGTACACATGACATTAAATAACTCAAGAAGCAAGGGGAAAGCTCAAGAGAATTTCAATTAAGCAAGGCGTTAGACAAGGAGGCTCCCTTTCTTGCATACTATTCAACTTAACCCTACAAAAAGTCATAAGAAACGTCCAGTTGGATAACCGAGGAACTATAACACATTACCTCAGAAGTGAAAAAACAAAGTCTATGAAAACAGGAACAATATTTACAGAACCCATCCAGTACCTTGCATATGCTGATGTTATAACATTGATAGGAAAGCAATGAAAAGGTATAGCAAAAGCATTCATAGAATTAAAAACAGCAGCTCAGAAAGCAGGTTTAACAGTAAATGAATGTAAGACTCAAAAAATGCTATTACAAAGAAATGAAAAAGAAGGAAAAGAAGAAACATTAAAAATCAATGATAGAGCATTTGAAAGAGTAGAAAACTTTAAATACCTGGGATCAACCATAAGTGAGAATAATGATAGAGATCAAAAACAGACTAGAAGTAGGGAACAATATATTACACACTGCATAAAATACAGACAGATCACCAAAAAACTTAAAAAAAAAAAAATATACAAGACAATGATCCGACCAGCGGCAACATATGGTAGTGAAACATGGACCATCAGCAAACAAGCAGATAATATGCTAAACACTTGGGAAAGGGAAATATATGGGCCAGTAAAGGACAATAACGAGTGGAGAAGTAGAACAAATTCAGAACTATACGAAGACCCAAATATAACAGCTGAAATCAAAATGAATAGATTGAGATGGGTAGGGGACATAGAAAGAATGGAAAACAACAGAGATCCAAAATCAATATATAAGGCAACACCCAATGAGAAAGACCTTAAAGCCATAAGAAAGAAGAAAGTGTGGTACGCATATGGCTAAAGCGAAAATTATGAAATAAGTGCAAACCATGACCGTACGAACAATACATGTAATGGGTGAGTACGTTATTTTTTTTTACTAGGGGTACTCAGTTTAATGAACATCAAAAAGGGGATACAGAGATGTCAAAAGTTTGGGAAGCATTGCCTTAGATCATACAAACAATATAGAAATGATACAGACTAAATAAAAGAAATAATTGATCCGTTTGGACTTTTTTTTTGGTCGAAATAATTTGTATAAATATTTCATACGATCTAAGCCGAAGAAATAACATTCTTACTTTTTAATACATAGTAATAAAAGTCATTCTTTTTTTTTTAAAGTTATTTTATATTTTGTTGGCAATGCTTATTTTTAAGAACCAGTCTGAAAATTTAATATTTTTCAGAGTTTAAATAAAGATGTTATTGATATACTCATAATCATATTACATGTATATATGCATTAATACATGTATAGGAATAATATCTCACAAGATAATTACCTTTAATTCTTTAGGCTTTAGAAAACTTGTCTTATTGAAGCAAATAAAATCTAATGATGAATTATCAAACATATCGATAAGACCACACTTGGAACAGAGGTCAAGTGTTTCTTTATCAGATTCAGCGTGAAGGATCTTAGTTAGATGATGCACAGGAAATTTACAGTTTTTGACACTGAAACCACTTGTAAGAATCTCTAGGAAGTTTCTGGAAAAAAAAAATTGCATAACAGAGTTGGGTGGCTTTTATTTGAAAGGACCATGAAGACTTTAATATCCCAATTTCAACATTTAAAAAAGGGAACACTCTTCAGAGGCCTGAAGTATATAATTCTCTAACAGAAATAAAATATTTGCCATTTTTCATGTTTAATCTATTTTCCTTCTAGATTTTTTTTTAGTAATTATTTATTACATATTGTTCTCATAAAATTTATTTAAAATTATTAATTGGAACGTAATTATATTAATGTGATGTAATATTTCTTTACCTCCTATTCAATTTTTTTTTTTTTTGGCACAAACATTTTCTTTACCTAACAGTATTGAAATAATTCGGTCAGAGATTTTGAAGACATGGAAAATATTGTTTTCTTCACTTGGCAAAAATAAAAGTAAAATGGTGTAAAATGTTTTAAGATTTTTTTACTGTTTCTTGTTAACTATAAATTATCAGTATTTCAACCAAATTAATATTTAGCCTCAGCTTTGAGCAATAATCAGCTCCTCTGCATAGACTGCTTGCATCTAAGGTCATCTCCATGGCGACCGCTGTAAATGTGCCAGAAAGCTAAAACTCCCATTGAATCCTATTTAAATTGTCTCTGCAACATCGCATTCTAAAAATATAAGACCACATTAAAATGAGTACATCTATCCATTTTTAGAGGAAAACCTATTTGTTTTGGATGTGTTTGTAATTGTCCAGATCAACAAAGTAATTAGTATTGACACAAAATATAAAGGTATTTTTAAGGTAATACTTGTATTACACTGACAGTAAAATAGCAGGAAAATAAGATAAGTGCATGAAAAAGGTAAAAATATTAAGGTGACATTAAGAAACATAAAACTATTATAACTACTAAATCCTTTCGTGAAATTAACTGAATAAAAGTAATAACTTTGATGTACCATCATTTATTTTTAATTATGGATTATATAGCACACTATTTCAAAATGTCACCTCAATACTTTGGTAAAATACTAATAATTTGGCCTCTCTGAACATTAAATTTAATCCTGACCATAAAGTAGAGATATTCCGCTAAACATACACAAAAGTAGATAATTATGTTAACGTGACCTGATATTTTTAAAAAACTAAATTGCAGAGACTATTTTACATATGATTCAATAGGTGTTTTTTCTCTCTGCCACTAATAGCTCAGAATTCATTGCAGTATTAGAAAAAAGTCATTGGCTGCAAGTGGTGTATTTAGTGCATCACTTAACTATTTATACACGTATATGTATATTTTATTACACTTTAATGACTTACATGCGAATTAAGAGCAAGTGCCTGCTGACTGCACAAAGACACATAGCGCAGGGTAATTTCCATATCAGACGCAATGCATGTAAATAATTGCCTTGCACAAACGCTAAGCTGATTGAGTAACAATGGAGCAGCAATGGACTTTTTCTGAAAAGAAGAAATATTATAAATATTAGTATACTATACTCAAGGCAAGTTGAGTTTGACTTCTATTCATATGGATTTATATTTTAGCAAGCTTTAGCCACTCTGAAGAGTTTCATCAGCCAAACATGTTATTTACTAATGAGATGAGCAGATACAAGCCATAAACCTCCCCTCTCTTTAAAGCACTAGTATGGGAATTTAAATTCAGGTTTTCCACCCCTAAAAAAAAGTTCTAATTAACTAAACCTTCCCCTGTCCTTGGAAAAGTAACTTGGGTTTTTAAATTTTACACTTGCATTGTGATCTTAGCCCACTGTCCCTGAATAAGGTCAGGGGGGTGTGCAAAAAATAATTCCCTCCATCAAATCACCTGTGACTCAGTTGTGTTAAAATAACATTGTATTTATATGATAATATGCTCATTTTCTTCTATAAAGCATGATCTAAAACATGTTTTTTTCTAATATTTCAGAGCTGATATAGTAAAAAACAACAATTATTTTTAGGTTGGTTATTACAATGTGAACTTAACAACGTTCTAAATAACTTTATGTGTACAAACTTATTAATTAAATTCACAATGTTGGTTTAGATTCTGTTTAAACAGGATCAGACAGTATATTTGATTTATTTACAAGATCTAAAGAGTGGAAAATTTATTTGTAAAAAATAAAGGAGTAACTGTCACTTTTGCTATCAGATTTCCTACAAAAAAAAAAACAAGCTTGTTAGCACTAAAGTTAGTAACTGACACACTCACATACACAAATACCTTAAATCTGTATCCAAATCAAAATAATGAGTCAGAGCATGAACATCACCTAAGTTATCCAGTAAATAGACTGATTCCATCTCAACTCTGTTTGTATGATATCCTGGGGTTACCTGTTAAAAAGACTTACACCCAGTAAAGGTAGGTTAGGCTCAAATAGCTAAGCTGCAGTATTTACTGTGTATTACTTTACATACCTGATATAGGTATAGAAGTCTTTTCAAACATTCTAATAGGTGTTGCTTGTTGATAACTGGATCAAATTCACTTAGGCTTGCATCTCGTAGTCTGAAATATATACAATAGATCTGCAGAATTTTAATGGACTGAATTTCTTTTACAACTAGATCTTTTAAGGGTTTTAAGGAACAAGTGATACAGAATGCTGGACTCTCAACCTGAAGGTCATATGTTCAATCCCCACAATTAAAGTATGGCGTGGTGAAAGAGTTCCTAAATCCACCTAATCTTAAAATAGGTACCTGACATACCTGGGGAAGTTAAGGCAGATGGACATTGCCAGCCATACAAACCATTAATATGCCATGGCTAAAGAAACAGATGAATTCTACACTCCATCTGCCTCCATTGTCTTAATGACATGTACAAACTATTAAGGTCATAATTTCAACTTCCTAACTTTTTACTCATAGTTTGCATGTTTAGAAATCTTTATGAAGGATAAATTTTTTTCAATGAAATTCAATAAATTTTTTTCAATGAAATTCAGGAAATTTAACTACAAAAAAATAAATATGCAATGAAATCTTGGCAATTCAAATATTAAAACAGTGAATAAAACAAACAAATTCTATTTGTTAAAAAAATACTGCCTAAATTAATGAACAATAAAACTTCTTAAAATTCACAGAAAAGATATCTTATTTACCTATATGCTGCATAAAGATGAAATCTTACAATCTGTTCAAGTAAGTAAACAGCATCTTGGCCATTTATTCCTTGAATTACCATATCTTGCCTTACTGCACGCAGACGATCAAAAACAAACTCATATACAACAGTCCAAGCTGGGTGAGATTTTGGGACAATGCTGAAACAAAAAAGAGAAGGACTTAAACTTTTTAAGTAATGTTGAAATATATTTCCAAGTGCCCAATTTGTTTTGGTTTGAAAGCAATAAATAAATTTCTTTTTGATAAAAGTCAAAAACAGAAATTATTTTTTTTAGAATATCAGCACTAAACTTTGTCATTACAAGAATGCAATTTATTACTCTGTTTTGTCCTGTATTCTCTCCTTATTATATTAAAAGTAGATTTTTAGAGCATTTTCGAAAAAAAATGCTCTATTGTCCCCGTTTTGTCTGTCTGTCTGTCCGTCCGTCCGTCCGTCATCACCCTAGATCTCAACAACCATAAGTCCTAGACCCATGATGTATATATCATTTTGTAGGTCTTGGCCTGCCAAGAAATGACTTTTTTCCATTTCGCGATCTGACCTCTCAGGGCCGTAAAAGGGGCCTTAGTACCGTTTTTTACTATATAAGCTATATTAATAGAGGAGCGCTTTATCTCAGCAACTATAAGTCCTAGACCCATGATGTATATATCATTTTGTAGGTCTTGGCCTGCCATGTGTAAATCAAAAGTTCATTTTGCGATAGGACCTCTGAGTGCCGGGCTTCAGGGCTCCTAAGGGGCTTATATATTATATATGCACCTTGTACGTTCAATAACCCGTTCATTTGGTGCGAAATACTGCAGCACGTAGTTTCACCAAGATTTATTAAGAAACTCATCAAATGAAATAGTAAGCTTGTGTTCTGAGTTTAATTGAAAGTATCAGAGCTATTTGCACCAATGTGACGGAGTTTTGGGACGATTAAATGACTATAATTTCGAATTTTTCAATTATGAGTCCTATTTCAGTAACCACAAACCACTTGTAGTTAGATTTAAGAGACAATAATTTTTTTTCAAATACTAAAGAAACGTCTTTATAATTTTTTTTTTTTTGAATATATGCATTACACAATTGAATTTATAAGCATTTCCAAAATTTACAAATATTTTACTGAAAGATAGCAAACGTACTGGATACATAGTACTGAAAATGTTGCTTAACATCGTCCTGTGTCCAGAATGGAACAGGCTTAATTGCTTGTTTTGTTCAAATCAGTGTTTCTTTGACAATGTCTGTGATTCAAAGATTGATATTAACCTCTTTACCTAGAGAAGGCCATAGACAAATACACATTATTATATTCTTCTTTACCAGGTATACATATATTCCACAGTTTGTTTGAGTACAGGGGCTGGCCGGAGACAATCCGATTCTGTGTCAGCTCGACCAGCAGCTGGTCTAGAAAATTCTTTCACCATTTTGTTGTAATCTGCCAGGGATCTGAAAATAAATTTTAAAACATATATTCATGAATATATGTTGTAAACGTCTAAATTTATTATTTTCTGCAATGGCTTGTAAAATATATAAACAAGTGTGTAGCTGGTAAAAAAAAAAAAATACCAAAGTAAATATCTAACTGACATGCCCGGTTTTGGCAGCTTCTTGTGCTAGTTTAATTGATTTTATATGCATATGATGTTGCTTTTGGTTTAATAGACACAAGTCATCTGCAAAGTCTAGGTCTTCAATACAGGTAAGACGGAAGTCATGTCTTAATTTAGCAAAAGTTTTTACACTGATCACCCTTGTCGATGAGCATCTTAGGGAAGTAGGTCATTTGACCTACTTTGGTAGCACTGTCTCTGCCAATTACAGGCAGATGAAGATGTCAAGAGCCAGAATAGGAAAGGCAAGTAGTTCTTTAGCCTCCCTGATGGCCGTGTGGAAAACATCTTCCCTAAGAACTAAGTAAAAGCTACAGATATTCAAAAGCAAAGTCAAATCCATCCTGTTGTATAGCACAGAAACATGGAGGGTCACCAATGAAGTGACTAACATTGGCTAATGGCAAACCAAAACCCCATACACCTACAAATATCACAAAGGAAATGGAGTGGATTGGCCATTTTCTCAGGGGGAGTCACCGGAAGATGTTACAAAAATGGCCCAACAGTAAAACCCCCAAGGTCATAAAAAGAAAAAAAATAGGTCTTCCAAAAATGCCATAGAGAAGTTCTTGTGTGAGCTGTAAATGCAACCTGATATGGGGTGAATTTAAAAAGGCCTCCCGAAACGGAGAGCCATGGAGAGCTCTTGCAGAGGCCCTTTGCTCCGCAAATAGGGACAGGTGGCAGAGAGGTGAAGAACAATTGACTGTTGACTTGAGAGGCTTGTGTTTGATCCTCTGTGAAAACAAAGTGAATTTTTTCAGGACCTAGAGAAAGATGGTTAAAAGTCTTTTAAGTTCCCCCAGTTTGTAATGGGTACCTGTTTTAAGTTAGGAAAGTAAAGGCGGCTTAGTGTGCTTACCACAAAAACATTTTTTTATGACATGATTACAGAAACAGATGAATTGTACACTTCATCTGCCCTGATAGCCCTTTAGGGCTATTTTTTTTCAGTTTCACATGAAGTATTTTCACTATTAGAGAAGCACAGTCAACGGATCCATGACATGGACACTTTCATTTAAATGTACTAAATCTAAATACTGAATGTCAAAAATCAGATGCATTCCTTAAACTGGCAATTTATAAATCATTGACATTTAAAGGAATATTATTTTAGTAGACTATGCTCAATTTTTCCATGTACAGAATGCATATTAATGAAAATGTATTTTTAAAAACTTGCTCTCTTCATTTTAACCTTCACTACCTTATTGCAATCCATATTACTTTTTTTTTAAAAATCAGTACAGTATTAGCCATTTTTCTCACAAAAGGCCTGACTGTTGGCATTGTAGGTTGTCCAGAATGTGAAACTCACCAGTAGCATTTGTTTTCTGCAAACTATTAACACTTATCATGCAGCAAGGTGGTTGAGAAAATTGTTTTATTCATGTAACAATAGACTAAACTTACAATTTTTAATGGATCTGTCTATAATTGTCTATAATTATATCAATGGCCCTAAACAGCCGCCAAGTTGGCTTAACTTTAAAAAACAGATCTGATTGAAGGTATTACTAATTGAAATCACAATTACTGTTTCACTTACTGTTTTTCCATACAATGCATCGTAGAATCCTGGGATTTCAATTCAAATGGGTGTAATAGCTTTTCTCTTTCTCGTCTGCAAAAGACAATAACTTATTTTAACAAGTTATAGTGTTATAGTTATAGTGAAGTATTGAACGAAAAATATTTTTTTTAATGTTTCCGATTTGTACTCACAGCATCATTTCCTTTTCTGGGCACATTGTTAAACAAGTGCCAACTATGATTTCTTCAAAAATCTCCATGCCCAATCAGTTCACTTGAATTATTATAGTTCAACAATTCTGTTAGCAGGCGGCAAAAATAACAGTTCTAAATTAGGTTCAAACAGTTATATTATATCTGTCAATGAAATAAGGAAAAATTAAATTTAATGATATAATAGAACCATGTTTGATGTTTACATTAATTTATATTTAATAGAAATGAATCTATTGATAGTGCAAGTTTAATTTAAAAAAGCTGATTTTTATAACCATAAGACATTCATCCTTTAAAACTTCCACATAATCATTTTTTATTTATACAGATTGTCGCGTTACTTCTTTACTATTTATTTTACAACACTTAGTGTCAGGGTTGTAAGGAACTGTTAATATTGGAATGATGATATATTCTGGATGTTGATGAATGGCACAGACTTGGAGGCGTATGGTCTCATGGTGAAGACTGCCATGTTAACACCAATGTTCATAACACTTCATCAAATAAGAGTCTTAACTGCATGGCTCGAATTATTGATACATTTATTTACAACGACATTAAGGTAACAAACATGTTGAATGATAAGACGCTGTCGTGTTAAGTATTTAATGAACTATTATTTCTTAGTCTAAATCAAAATCAATAACTACCTCGAATTAGATCTCTAACAAAAAAATCTCCCTTTATCAAGTTTCGTCTCTAAGTCAACTACTATCTCCCTGTGACGTCAAAAAGCAACCAATCTAAATATTACACCTCACACTTCATAGTGCGGTGTGCAAACTCAGGATTAATAAATTTGTAATTAATATTACATGGGGGGTGAATTCTTAACGTAACACCTCCGTTCATCTCAAGTTTCGTGTTACGAAACAAACAAAACATTTTATACTATATCTAGCTAAAAGCACTATGTTCTAGGCACGTCATCAAACATCAAAAAATATTAGACACATCTAGGCATATAAATGTACACATAATACACACGACATCAATCAATAAAATTCAAATTGAGAAGGAAATGAGAAATAGACAAAACAAAAAAAAAATATAATATGATAATATGATATCAATGACTAAAATTAGAATTGGGAAGAGAAAAGAGAAAACAAAAACATGTTATTTAGTTCATAGTTTTCCTTTTCTTTCCTTGACGGTGTAGTCATCTGGGCTGGTACTGCTTGCGATGTCTGATCGACTGAGGTGGTCAACAGGTCACTGTTTTCAAGGGTGAACAATAACTCTTGACTCTCAGCACTGTTCTGCTGTATGGTGGACCGTTGTTCGTCTCTGGCGTGGTGAGAGACGCGTAGTAACTTTTGAAGGCTGTGGTCAGTCTGTGGAAAACTACTCGATTTCTAGAATGGGAGAATTTTGCTTACGTTTACGAGGGAAAAAAAAATGTTGGGCTTATTACTCTTAGTGCACTTAGTCAAACAAACAACACAACTAGACTTACCGTGCATCCTTCTGGCCCTAACTGATCTTACTTAATTCAGTTACTACCTATAGTTCCCTATATCACTTACCTTGTTTCGTCACGCATTTAATCTATAAAACTCTTTCTAAACCTCAGTATCTTGGCAACATTTACGTCTCACTTAAAGGGATGAGGTATCATCTAAACTACGGCATTATCTTTGTATAAATTATTTACACCTACTTTTATACTCTACTGGTACGTATGGAAAAAGTATGTCAAGTGGCCCAGGAGCTATTTTACCATATGCTCCCTCCAGTTGCAATTCAAATTTCTCTCCCTGCCTTGAAATAACCCATATCTAGGTTTTTTCATTTGATAAAAGTCGTTATCCACCCGATTATTTCTTGGTACTGACTTAGAAGCGAAACACTGATCAGGGTAATGAGGCCTAAAGCAATGCTCTACCCTTCGCCTATCATATACATTTTTACCCATATTTCTATAGCAGTAACTTCGACTATCATCCCCTCGGCAAGTGTAGTTTATTCTTCTACCATCATGATGTCGTGGGTCGTATCTACCTCTCTATACAAAAACACGTCATTCGTACCATGTCTACACTGTGTCTTCATTTGTCTACTCTTCAACAAATTCTCTTTTTCGCAACATTTCCCTTTTTCATTAAATTGTCGTCTAATTTCATAATCACCTCTGTCTGTCCTAACACGTTCTATGGGCATATCGCTATTGTAGCTATCGTTCCTCCTAACGACTATTATTCTATATGTATTGTGATTTTTTCCTGTAAATCGAATTCTCTGCCATTGTTCATCTTCTCCCACTGACTGACTTTGATTAGCTACATGTTTAAAACTCCCTTGAAATGCTGTTTTCCGTTGTGTTACCTGGTTACTTTGTTTACTAATGGGATCCATAACTGGAGACATCTTTCTAATAAATTTAGACCTGTTTATTTCTTTATTTATGTGTTCTCTTTCTCTATTCACTGGTTGCATTACTTTATCATCTTTACTTCTGTGTATAGCGCTGTTACGTATTTGTCCATAGTTAGCGTCTGTATCTCCTTTGTTTACAACCACTGGTGATTCTACCTCTATTTTCTTAATAAGTAAGTTCAATAGTTTTTCTATTGCATCCACCCTAAGTGGTAGGCCTTCTAAAGAACTGCTAGTCTTTAGTTTACTATGTGTGTCTTTCTCCAAGTTCAATCTATTCAATTCAGCCTGCAACATATCTTTCTCTGATTTAAGTCGTTTATTTTCTAGTCGTAGCTTCTCATTTTCTTCTTGTATATTATTTATATCATGTTTCTCTCTTTCTGCCTGCATTATCTTAGTAGCCTTGCACATAATTTCTTCATTCGTCCTTTCAAATACATGGAAACCTGCCATCAGTTCTTCGTGGTCTACTGTCGTCTTTGTCTCGTCAAATATGTGACATTTATCTTGGGCTATTCTGTTGGGAAGACTATGGTCTATAATTGATTGTGGGGTGATTGGCGGTGGAGGGTTGGGGTTATTGCACTGGCTATTCCTTAAATATTTCTCTAGCTCTAATTCTTTGATTTTTAATTGGGTTTGTGTAATTTTGTAGGACTTTTCTTTTTCTACCCTAGCCTGTTCATTATCTGCTCTATCCTGCGCCCATTTCTCTAATTTCTTTGGCTCTATCCCTAATGATTGTCCTAGTGACACGAAATGTTCGAATGATGACATTTTTCTATACGTAGATAGGCTACGAGCTAAATATGCTACACTGGTACAGTTCAACACAAGGTTTCTTACTGGTACAGTTCAACACAAGGTTTCTTACTGGCACAGTTCAACACAATGTTTCTTACTGGCACAGTTCAACACAATGTTTCTTACTGGTACAGCTCCAACACAATGTTTCTTACCGGCACAGTTCAACACAATGTTTCTTACTGGCACAGTTCAACACAATGTTTCTTACTGGCACAGTTCAACACAATGTTTCTTACCGGCACAGTTCAACACAATGCTTCTTACTGGTACAGCTCAACACAATGTTTCTTACCGGCACAGTTCAACACAATGTTTCTTACTGGCACAGTTCAACACAAGGTTTCTAAACTAATCGCAATAAACACTATTTAATTAAACGAACGAAAGAAAAATTCTGGGTACAAATACAATACAAAGTATACAAGACACAAGGCAGAGTAACTGATAGTACCAACAAATAAAACAATACTGTCACATATACAAAACTGTACAGGAATAATCAAACAAATAAATGTAATGCAATCTCTCCGAGCACCGATTTGCCACTCTGTTACACAAGTAACAAAGATGTGCTCATGGGGGAGACTACTAACAAAATATTTAGAAAGATTCACATAAACGAGACATTTGATAGTGCACTAAGAGAAAATTGAAACTTATCTGATATTTCACGGATCCTCACAGACTGACTGTCTCACTCTCTGTTTGGTCCGCTGTACTGGTGTGGGTCGGTGTGGCTTTCGTTGACTGTATGGGCCGTGGTCCGTTGTACTGGTGTGGGTCGGTGTGGCTTTCGTTGACTGTATGGGCCGTGGTCCGCTGTACTGGTGTGGGTCGGTGTGGCTTTCGTTGACTGTATGGGCCGTGGTCCGCTGTACTGGTGTGGGTCGGTGTGGCTTTCGTTGACTGTATGAGCCGTAGTCCGCTGTACTGGTGTGGGTCGGTGTGGCTTTCGTTGACTGTATGAGCCGTAGTCCGCTGTACTGGTGTGGCTCCTGAGGACTTAAGTGGTGACTGCGTCGGCAACGTCTCGGAAGATTCAGTGGCTCTTTGGGCAGGCTCGCCAAATGTCGCGTTACTTCTTTACTATTTATTTTACAACACTTAGTGTCAGGGTTGTAAGGAACTGTTAATATTGGAATGATGATATATTCTGGATGTTGATGAATGGCACAGACTTGGAGGCGTATGGTCTCATGGTGAAGACTGCCATGTTAACACCAATGTTCATAACACTTCATCAAATAAGAGTCTTAACTGCATGGCTCGAATTATTGATACATTTATTTACAACGACATTAAGGTAACAAACATGTTGAATGATAAGACG
The DNA here is from genome assembly GCA_021962125.1 of Bulinus truncatus. NCBI lineage: Eukaryota > Metazoa > Mollusca > Gastropoda > Planorbidae > Bulinus > Bulinus truncatus. The sequence continues at coordinate 1,360,825 of JAGDYQ010000150.1, forward strand.
CTGTCGTGTTAAGTATTTAATGAACTATTATTTCTTAGTCTAAATCAAAATCAATAACTACCTCGAATTAGATCTCTAACAAAAAAATCTCCCTTTATCAAGTTTCGTCTCTAAGTCAACTACTATCTCCCTGTGACGTCAAAAAGCAACCAATCTAAATATTACACCTCACACTTCATAGTGCGGTGTGCAAACTCAGGATTAATAAATTTGTAATTAATATTACATGGGGGGTGAATTCTTAACGTAACACAGATGTATAAAAACTAAATCCATATTTTTTTTTTATTTTAATGTGAACAATTAATGGAGAAAGTTTTTTTAATATATTTCTAGCAAAATATCCAGGGATGGCAAGCTGGGCTGTTGCCAGTTAATCTTGAACCACCCCAGATAATCTCCACCAACTCAAAGCCCTTCTGATCAGACACACCCACTAAATGCAGTGACTTTTATAGTAGACTAGCAGCGTAACTGGCATTGACCGGGAAAATTATGTGCCATCTTACAGTTCTAATGGCTATACCAAACATAATTAGATATAGGGGGCTTATTAGGTAAAGAAACTTGTTCTAATCCACACCAACTTATGTGTATAAACAATAAAAATTCATGGGTAACATTTTACATTTTCCCAGCTAACACATACAAATTACAAAGTATAAATTGATCTAACAGTAATTTTTTCCACAATGTTAACAATTAAAACAGGGTTTCACAAAGATAAAATTATGAAACTATGTATGCGCCTGCTTTAGTGCCTAAGCTCTAGTTTATAGTGTGGCCAGTATTGCTGCTTGAACTCCACAGTCCATTGTATTACATTTAGCATTAATTGTATCTTTTGTTGATTTATAAAATTAACAGATGCCATTTAGTTCAAGAAAGAGGTTCAAATGACAAACTAAGTAGGCGAAAACTAAGTGAACAGTTTTTTGCACAAATTAAATTTTAGCTGTCATTGCTTGACAATAACTGGTTTAGGTATAATAATGCAAACATATTATATGAATACATAAACGGAAGTGGTCTATTTTTAGGATGAGGAAAGATTGACAGAAATTCATAATCATACATAATTATACAGAGGTTTACATTTATAAATATAGAGATAACTGCATACAACAGAGTCCGTATCCTTTAGGCTAAGATAAGGCGTTAATCATGGTAGGTCCTCTGACATATGTTGGGTAGCACCCACTTGGCCTTGCAGGGCCCTGTAGCAGAAATAAATTAATATGGCAAGTGAATTCTTAGTAAAAACCAAATCATTGCCAAATAATATAATTTTACGATTTAAGTATAATTTATTATATAATAATTAATATATATAAAAACCAAAATCATATTGATGGTGTTATTAATACACTTATTGCATATACTATTTATACTTATAGTATTTATAATAAATTATTTAATATATATCATACTCATAGGCATACCATCCCCATATCGAGTCAGCCAAGACAAAAAAAAACGCAATTGCTCCGGCACCAGCCAAAACCATTATGATTATATTAGGGTATAAGGAATATGGCATAAATAATTTTTTTTTTCAGGATTAGGGTTAGGGATATGGTTAGGGATAGGGTTAGGGTGTGGAGCAATATCTATGGCTGGTACCCGAAGAAAAAAAAATACGGGTTCGGTCTGACCGAACCGTAGCCACTGCGTAAAAAAAAATTTAACCAAATTTTTTGCAGGTTTAGCTCATCCACTCAGTTACTTGTCAGTAACAGTAACATAATTTTAAATAAGATACCAGCTTTTAATCGCGTTTATAATTAGATCAGTGAGCGTTATGTCGATAATTTACAAAATCCACAATTGCCATCTACATTAACTATTACTATGTATCCATTAATACAAATCTTTCACAATAGCCATATATTAGGGGCTAGGTAAACAAAACTCTTTTCCCCTCTGGCCTCTTTTATTTTCACAACTTTTTACTTTAGAGGCTTAATTTTAAGAAGTGTTGATTAAAATTGCCACCAAATACAAAATTAAAAAGACAATAACGTTTGATATAGGCTATGTGGCATATTAGAACTAAGTAGACAAAACAAGTGAATATATCTATATCAAAATAATATTTAAAAATCACTTTTATTTGTTTGTCTTTTAGCGACCAACCTTTTTTTTGTTTTCGTCAAGGAGATTTGGCATTTGAAAAAAAACCTGGCAAGTACGTTGCTTAAAGTACAAAGTTTTGCTCCAAGTTTTATCCTTGAAACTTGAAAGGTAACGAAAATGGTGTTTGGCCAGGCCTCCCGTTCTATTGTAAGGCAATTTACAACCTCAGCTGTCAGGAGGAGTCAAGGATGGCAACAAGAGGGCATCCCTGGATCAGTAAGATAACATTTATTTTATTTTTTTTGCTGAAAATTTCGCAAACAGTAAGCCGCGAATACTTAGTACTAGACAAGTCAGAATCAAGTGGTACGAATTAAAATTATTTATTCTACTGTGAAGAAATTCTAGATGCCCAGTTTATTAAACATTATAAAAGCTGAATTAAATCAGCTTTTTTAGTAATTATTTGGAATAATGTATTTAAAGTTTATATCATTTGCGTGATTTTTTAGTTGCTATTTAATATGCTATTTATTTCAGCTATTTTCCACCCCAGTTAACTGAAATGAAACACATGTAACCTAGTCATGTTGTTTGTTGTGTTAGCTGATGGCTTGAATGTTCTTTTTTTTTTCATAAATATGTCAATGTATAATGTAAAGCACTCAAGTACGGATTCATTGATGGGTGTATTCTTTAACTAATGACTATTCAATCCCAAATCATAATTGGATTACTAACTTCTTACTCCAGTAAAGACCATATTAGACATGACTATGGAAATTTTGACTTATTGTCTTAATAAAAGAAATTGTTTAATTTTACATGAATTAAATTATCTACCATTCTGTAATTAGTTACTGTATTATTTTAAAAAAATGTCCAAATATTAGACAATAAAACATTTTTATAAGCTTCCTCCCCTTTTGTACATTGTGGCTACTCAGGGCAGTTGGTGTGTAGGATTCATTTATTTTTTAACCATGGCTAGCATAATGCCCAGCCACTTTTACTTCCTCATCTAATATCAGGTACTTGAGGTACCCTTTTTAATATGGTTATACAAGGGATCTCCACCCTAACCCCAAAAAAAAAATATAGCTCACAAGAACTTAATCGAAAGTTGCTTTATTCTAATTATTAACTATACCAGTAGCATAAAATGCCAATTAAAAAAAGATTTACCATTACCCCAGAGATGTAATATGCATGATTGACATATTTTTTTGAGGTGACATAATTGCAACATTTTTTATGGTGTAACCATTAGTACATTTGATTGCATTTGATTACCTTTATAACCTAAGTTGTATGCTTAGTAAAATATAGGTCATTTTTATTGTGTTTCCTAATTTTTATTTACCTACAGAATCTTCCATTTGACATTCGCAACAAGACCAAGCTGACACTGTACTTCATACTATTTTTCACCAGTGGTCTAACAGCTCCTTTCATTCTTATGAGACGCCATTTACTATTACAGTCCTCAAAGTAAAGATTAGAGACCAATTTCTAATTTGTGATATAATGTAAGTACATAAAAATTATGTATATCTGTTAAAATCTTTTTAGATTTAATAGACATGTTAGTTGTAAGTACAGATTTTTGAATGTATTGAAAATTATTGAAGGGTTGGCTGTGCTGGAGTTCAAGTTCTGAAAACTTGTTGCCATAAAGGTGTCAGCTTGTTTGATTGGGAATTTAAATTTTTCTGCGCAACATAACAATTTATACAACTTCTAAAGTAAAATGCCTAGCTTTGAGGAGACACAGATTTTTGGTAAAGAAAAAAAAACCCTAGTGAGTCCAGCCACCTACTCATGTCTCCTGCTTTGGTGGGGATGTTCTGCATAAAACTACAACTGCCCCATTAATGGTTTATGATGGGATTAAAGTGATCAACATCTCATCCTTATATGTTTTATCATACAGTTATTTCAATCAGAAATTTTAGCAGTTTTTGGTTCGACGAGATGAGATTCTACTCTTTAAGTTATCCTCAGATGGTGCTTCCCTACTCAAGATGAATGGAGCATGCTAGTCAGTTATTGACTGAATCCTTCCCCCCCCCCGTCCCAAAAGCTCAATATACTAACAGCTAGAAATCCCCCCAAGCTGAATACACTAACTGCTAATCAATCCACCTTTGTTTGATAAAATGAAAGGTGTATGATCAAGTTAAAGCACCCAAAAGGTACAGTATTCCTGCAGAGCTTTACAAGGCCCTTGACCCTTCTACATGGTTTTCATTGAATTTACTAAGTCATTCAACTGTCACAAAGATGCTTTGTGGTCCACCCTTGGCTTATTTGGTATCCAGGAAAACTCCACTGGCTAATCCAACATTATCATGACAATATTACCAGGCAGATATCATTAAGCAAAAAATCATCTGAGCATTTAATTTCTAAAATGGCTTTAAGGGATGATGTATTATAGCATCTGTGCTGTGTAATCTGTTCTCTACACAGGTGTTGCTTCATGCTCTACAAAGATCTAATCGTGTGTGTTTTCATCAGATAATCATCTTGATGGCTCACTTATTGACCTCTGTCTGACTGCCAATGAAGCCACATAAAGGCCAATGATGGAAGCCCAATTAGCGACAACTGTGTTCGGATGGCACGTCAAGAGAGCAACCTGCTGATTACTGCTGATAGCTTCTTCAACATCAACATTTGCAAGCCTAGAATAATTTATCAGCCTGCACAGTGGTGTGCAGTATAACATCCCTTGATGGCTTGCAACTCACAAAGGTCACAACCTCTTCCAGAAGTTTGACACAACAATATTAAATTCCAGAATCCCAAGAGGCTAGTCAAGCCCTTGGTGGATTGAGAGCTAAGATTCTGCAACAAAATGGCAACTGCCTCAAGCTCAAAGTTTATAAGGCAGTCATCCTGTCATTCTTTTATGGATGCTGTGCAGGAATCTGATCAAACCACTCTAGCAGTTTCACCAACATTCTATCTTAAGGACATCTTCTGGCAGTATAAAATCCACAGCCAATAGGCGTTGAAACCATGTTTGTGGTGAGACAGCTTAATTGGTTTGGACAATATTATTTCAAAGATACCATATTAGATAAGGTACTTAGAGACATCCACTGCTGGCAGAGTTATAAACTGTGCAGCAGTTTAGCTGAATGAGAACCACCATCACAGCTAGAAGACACCAGGAAACTATGGCTTCTGCCTTAGCCACCAGCATTTCCTACCCACATTGTGGTTGTCTTAGCACATCTGTCTATGGGTTTCCCTGGGGGTGGAGGGTTAGTTTGAAATATACATTACATCATAATAATGGAAGCTGTTGTTATTCTTTTTAATCATAGTGACTGTGGTTATCTTAGCACTTGTGTCTATGGGTTTCCCGGGGGGGGTGGGTGGGATATTTTATAACATAAAAATATGGGAGGGGTTTTTTTTTTTTTTTTTTAATGATTTTTGTTGTGTATCACAACAATTCTTTTTTTTTCTCTCCTATTTGCAGGTGGAGTTATTTCTACAGGTCTGTTATACACATGCAAGGATGACTTTGAGAGTATACATTAATTGAAATAAATTTCAGAAAGTTTTATCTATTGATCATGTTTGATAAAAAAAAATGTTTACAATCTTTTTACACAGGTGTTTGAGTTATAGTTTATTATACACTGTCAGAAATATTTACATTATTTAGCAGTTAGTTATAAAAATATCGATTTCAATATTGTTTTTTGTATTTGGATAATCAGTGTTATATAAAAATTTAGTGTAACATGCATTTTATTATCTTGAAATCTAGTTGTACAATTTGTGTATGGTATATTTTATGTGGCATGACCTGCTGTGTGAATAAACTTGTGTTTTAGAACATTTCTGGTTTTTCTTCACCTTTTTTACAATACATCCATAAACAAGTAGCGAGATGTTTATACAGATGGTTTTATTATCTGATATTTCATTTGAGAACGTCTAATAAAACCTTGCAGGTAATAAATTGGTACCTGTAACTTTTTACAATTAAAGGGCTTGGTTCCAATAGCTTTTCAGTCTTTATGGAAAAAGAATTTAAATGTTGGGTTCATAGAAACTTATGAAAATAATTTGATACCAAAAATGTATCAATTTTTTAATGATCGCAATTTTTACTGGTAGTTCTCAATTCTTAGCGCCACCTGTGGGTTAATAGGAAGGTTTGATTTTTCAGCTCCTCTGTTCTAATCAAAGAATCTTGCAGATTCCTACTTTAAACTTTGCAGTTGTGTTGTAGCTAGCAAACCTTGCTCTTTGTGTTCTACTTTGGACATTATAATGCTGAATACCCCCTCACAAGTCAAGTTGACCCGGGGGAGGACAAGTTGTAGCATAAGGAATTATAATTTAGTATACAGAGAAATGGACTGCTTGGGCTGATTCTTTGAACAGATTTATAGTTTTAAATTACATATCTCAACCTGTATATCCTACTGGCAGGGAAGAGGCGTGAGTGTTGCCGGTTATAACTCTTGGAGAAAAATGTATTGATGTTTTATATACAAAGCACAAAAGAACATATATATTTGTAAAAATTATTAGACTAACAACATATAGCCTACGATATATATATAGATGAAAGTTATATATATTTAAACTTGTAGTCATTTTATTATGAATGATTAAGCTAACTATATTCAATACACTTACAGAGGCGTAGCGAGGGGGGGCTCACAAAGGGGCGCCAAGTGGTATATTTTACATATAATATTACATGTATATAGTTTTCGAAATGGGGGGGGGCGCTAAAAAGGTATTGTGCCCCGGGCGCGAGTTAAGCTCGCTACAGCACTGTACACACAGTACCATTATAAAACATTGTCTATAAATAGGACTATAAACGGCAACACTCACCCCTGCGGCCACTGGTAATAAATTGAGGAAGGTGGTATTGTGTTGTTTACACAAGGGCTATAGAGAGACACGGCTATGAGTTGCATCATTGGTTTTAGGAAAGAATTTTTGCATTGTGCTATATCAACTCTTACTAGAAACCTGAAATTCAGTTAAGTAAAGCTAGGCTCTTAGCTTCGTGGAGTAGGTCAGACCTGGAGAGGAATGGTTATTGGTTGTGCCTTGAATGGAATATCATCACATCGGATTTACCAGACTCCATTCACGGAACTACGACCTTTGGCCCATGGTGTGGGCCCGTCCAGGGGCGGATCTAGACAACTTTAACCGGGGGGGGGGAGACTTTTTCATTGTTGAAAATTGGTCTTAGAACCCCCATCTAAATCCGCCCCTGGGCCCGTCTACTGTGCTTCTTAAATAGTAAAAATACTTCATACGACACATAGAAACTGGATTTTCCTTAGCCCTTAAGGGTCATTGGGGAAGATGAAGTATAAAATTCATTCGTTTCTGTAACCGCGGCATATAAAGGGATTATATGATTAGCACAACAACACCCAGCCGACCTTTTTCTTCCCCATCCGGACTTTTACCAAAACCTTAACAAAAACTCCCTCATCCAGGACCGAACCAGGGACTCTCAGGTCGAGCACCGCACAGCCAGCCCCGTAGCCAAGGGGGGAGGCACTGGGGGGCATGCCCTCTGCTAGGTGTGGAGTGCCCCCGCTTAAAAGAAGTGAAGAAAAAATAAAGGTGCCCCTTGCTGGGTATTGGTGCGGCCCCTGCTTACTTTGACCTGGCTACGGGCCTGCGCACAGCCAACTGTCCCTTTCATGTGATACATATAGGGCCTACATTGGCGACACTATGATTTTCCAGCACTAAACATTAGTGAACCGCCTGTAATTGTAATGTTAGTGAAATACGTCCGTTTGATCATAGAGTTGATGAGTTTTAATTATATAAGATAAAAACAATTACACGATATAATTTAACGTGAAAGCATTAAAAAAACTGCATCAACCAGCAAAGCAATGTCAAATTATTGTTATTTTGACAATAAACTTTACTTTAAATTTTCTTTTCCTGGTCTTCAAAGCTGCAAATCTGTCCAAATGATCTGTATGGTGGCACCCTGTGCTCATTGCTCTGTATGGTGGCAGGCCCGTAGCGTGCGGGGGGGCAGGGGGCCGCCCCCCCCTGCGTTTTGTCTGCCCCCCCCCTGCCTATTTGTTCTAATTAGTAAAATGTATTACCTGCCCCCCCCCCCGCTATTGCCTGGCCCCTGCTATAGAGTGCCTGGCCCCTGCTGTAGAATTTTCACGCTACGGGGGTTGCATGGTGGAACCCTGCGCTACTGCTCTGCATGGTGGCGCCCTGTGCTACTGCTCTGCATGGTGGATATACCTGCGCTACTACTTATGTTTTAACTATGATCGGTTTATAAAGTAATAAAACCCTACTAGACCTAATTCTTTTTTATATGAAATTTAAAATTGTATGTCACCCCAATGTGGGTGTCACCCGGTGCTGCCCGCACCCCCCCCCCTTCGCAACCATCTAGTGACGCCACTGCACATATATTACACTAATAAATTCGATGCACTTGAAACGATAAAATACGGGCTTAGTGTTTAGTTATCCAGCTATTGTGTGAATGTTTTGTTATTACTTTATCGACAATAATGTCTAATGATATATTTGGTAATGAATCGATCATTATGAATTTGTGTCACTAGGGCTACAAGAGTTTTGGACTTTTGGGACAACTTATTTTAGGTCGTGACAGGGCCTTCTTTACAGCAGTATACCCTCCACCCACCCGGGAAAACCATTGTGAAGGGAGCACATGTCAAAAATAAAAATAATAATCATTAATTAGAAAGAAGCCCTTTCTTCTTGAAGCCCCCCCCCCCCTCACCAAGAGCCACTCTTCTTTCATATTGCCTCATTATATATGTAGAAAATAAATCTTATAAATATATATATAAGATTTATTTCTGTATAATCAGATTAAGAATCTATTTGAAAACAGAACAAATAATTTATAGGTTATTCTGTGCGTACATAAGATGATATTTTGGGTATTAAAGGGGAGATCATTCTCTAGAATTGTTTATTCATGTTTACCGTTGACCCGAACATAGTTCATCTTGCAAGTAGGTTACAAAGCATATTGATGATTAGTGTGAAGCTTATATGTGCAACTAGCATTTGGGCATGGCTTTTGCCCAGTCTGCATTGTCTCAATTTTTTTAAAAGTATTTCGTTTAATTTTATCTTTTCACCATACAATAACCCAAAAGTACTAAGTCAATTGATCTTGAGTATGTATGCTTCTCAAGACTCGAGCATCTGAGTTGTAAACTGTTACGAGATCACAATCAGATAGTAGATAAGTAGGTAGAGTGTTGTAGAGGTTAAGCACTTAAGGGCAGTCACATTATTAAGCATTAGTTTAATTATTCGAATCTAGGATGTAATTACAAAATAAATTGAGTTTGTTTGTCAGTGACACATTTTGGATTTCTCTAAGAATAAGTTCTTAGGATATTGCTTACAATTCAATAAATAATTCATTGGACTTAGTCTTGGTGAGTATTAGAAACTGAAATAGTTATTTGAAGTTCAAACTGACTAATACTGATATATTATTATTTAGGCCATGTGTCTAAGTGGTGTTTATGTAATTTCCCATGTTTTTTAAGTTGTTTAATTATTAAATTTAATATTATACTATACAGATAATGAAACAGTATTTGAGTATTTAAAATTTAGTTATAAATAATAAATAAAAAACCTCTGACTTTTAAAAGAATTAAAAACATATTGTCAATATTGAGATATTATTATATATATATATGGTATCTGTCTTATCAGTATACTATTCAAGTACAAGATTATTTTATTATTATACTGAGTTCTAATGGTTTAAATTCAAGTCAAGAAAAAAGCAAATCCAAGTTGACTAAGAATAAATCTAAATCGGATCGATATACTGTTAAACATCAGTTTATGAGTAAACTTAGTTTATGAGTGTTTGATATACAAGCAATGCCTTGCAAGACAACACATTCTCTTGGTTCTCATAGAGGATCAAACCTATGACTCTCAGGTCGGCTGTTGAGCATTCTACACTGATGGGCAACCTGTCCCTTAATTTATGGGAACTTATGTAACATATACAGATATTAAGAAAGTGGAACTTGAATTTTCAATGGTGTTGACTATGCAAGCTCCTCCCCCTCAAATATACAAAAATAAATACTTTCAAAGTAAAAAATAAATGATGCTGTGATTGAAGTTGTTTAATAAAAATGATACAATAAATGTGAGACATTTATCTTTTAATGCTCAAAGAATGTCTGTAACTCTGATTAAAGTGGAAAGGCTTGATGATGAATAATCCTTGTCTACTACCATGATATTGATAAAGCTAATAATAAATCAAAGCTCAATTCGCATTTCATCAAAAAGAAAAAAGAAAATAGGATTGAGCTTCTATCAATCCATTTGCAAAGTGGACTGTTCCCTTCATCCTGCTACTAGTCATGATGATAGATCAACAGTAGCCAAATGTAACACATAACAGATGAGCATACAACTATCCAATGTTGTTCCAGTGCTGCTCCTAATGAATTAGTGTTTATATTATTTCATTATTTTTTTCCCCTAAGTATCGTTAAATTTATTATGGTGCAGTTATCTTTAGAATGCTGCTCTCGTCTACTTCATGTGTGGCAACCTCTGATTTAGAGACTTGATGATCCTCCAGAAAGATCTTCCAAATCTTCCTCACTCTCCTTCCAATGGTTCTCAAAGTGCAATAAAGTACTACAACTACCTGCTTCATTATTCCCAAAAATACTCAACATTATGAAGTAAATATATTCTTCCTTTCCTTTCCTGTTTTTTTTTTTTTGTTTTTTATTGTTTGCATTTAAAAAAAAAAAAATTACCTTTTTATCTGATCCCTAATGTATTTCATCTTGATTTATAAAAATTGGACTTTTAGTAGTTTTCAGGCTTTTATCTGTTTCGTTAGTCAGGGTCTACCTGTATATCTATAATTATTTACATTATTATGAAAACCAATATTTTCTAAAATTTTTTAAAATTTAAAATATTTGGATGATTATGGTAATAAAAGATCATCTAAGTTTAAAAAAAAAATATTTTATTTGCTTCTTTTCATGATATGTACTTAAGTTTTCAGCAATATCCTTTCTGTTCTTTACTTTCTCATCTTTTCGGCCCATTTTATAATCTATTTTAGGAAACTAAATTATATTTAAAAGCTTTTTTTTTTCTTGAAATATTTGAACACTATTAATTTGAAAAATAACTACTGGTATGTAGAATTTTGCATTAGTCATTCGTTATTCACTGATATAAATCACACCATAAGTATGAATAATATCAAAGGAATGCAATGGTTATTAGATATCAAAGTTTTTCAGAGCATATTTGTGTTTCAATGTTTATGAATATTGCGCTTTAATTTATTTAGAAAAAAAAAATAGGGATAGAAAAAAAAACATATAAAAGCAGAGCAGTGTCAAGCAGAGTATGTACTCAAATCATTTCTATAAATAGCTTATGTATCAAATATGATATAGGATGGTGTAGTGTTGTTTTCGTTGACGAAAACTAAAACTAAAACCTTTGTTGGCGACGAAAATGTTGACTTCTTTCGTCAACGAGAACTAAAACTAAAACTAAAATTAGCAGCAAGACTAAAACTAGACGAAAACTGAAATTATTACAGAAAAAACAAAATAAAAACTGAAACTAAAATATAGTGTTGCTTTCGTTCACGAAAACTAAAACTAAAACCTTCAAGTTACAAAATGTTGACTTTTAAGTCCAACGAGAACTTAAAACTAAAATTAGAAGCAAGACTAAAACTAGACGAAAACTAAAATTATTACAGTAAAAACGAAATAAAAACTGAAACTAAAATATGACCTGGTAGACTAAAATCAAAACAACACTACGATGAAAAAAATTAAGGGGCTTGGATTTATTTGTTCCGATGACAAGTTTGGTCTGTCAGTGGAAATATAACATTATACATTTTTTTTTCTGGTTCCATTTTGCTGTTATATTTTATTTTCAATTATTTCAAGGCTTTTTGATAACACTGTCTTCATTAAAAACATCAAATAACAGAACAAAAGACTAGTAAAAAAAAAAAAAGTTGAGTTTGAGGCGCCTGAGGGTAATTTGGCTAGTTTCACACAAATTGGTCCAAAGGAGAACTGGGCATTAGGCCTTAGATAATTGGCTTAAATTTTTCCACTGATTATCCTGTTATGAATGAATCTGTCTACTTTGCCTTAGAGTTCTTGGATGTTTAGCCTGCTTATTCAATTGTGCAATAAAAATCTGATATTTAATAATTTTTTTTTTCAACTTTTTGATTCATTTTTGATACATTTTTTTTAAGTACTCAGTCGTTTGTAAATATTCTTACTTAAAATAAGAAATTTAAGAAAGCTTGAAATAAAAATTCCTTAGTTGTTTTTGCTCATTTTTAAAATACACACAATCACAGTATTGATTATTTACCTCATGTTGTAGCAATGAAAGTTTTTAGATGAACTTAACTTTACTCCACTAACTTGCCATTCACTGTATTTTCATTCTCTCAAGTCTCTTCGTAGGTTGATTAGATAGTTAAATGCAACAGATGTACAATATAAGAAGTAACAAGAAAAAAAATACTTTTTAATAAATGTATTTTTCAAAATAAATGTCTTTTCTGTAAAACATCATCTAAAATTTAAAACCAGACTAAAAGCAGAAATAAAAAGATTGTCTAGTTCTAAATTATGTGAGAAACCACACAGATATTTAGAATATTGTCTAAGGGGTTACTCCATATATTTATATTTTTTTTTTAAATTTCTTCACCTTTAAAATTTCTAGCCAAGGTCAGCCATTAGATGCATAACAATTCTTTTTCCAACCTAGGCTATTTCTTTCATGCAAATATCTTTGCTACCATTGACTACAAAATTGGTCACATTTCCAGAAAGTGGAACATTAAAAAAAAAAATGAATGAATATATAGCTGGGAAGACCCTGTTAACATGTATTTTGCACCTTGGACTTTATAATGTGACCAAAGTTCTACAGGGTTATAAAATAATTTCTTGATATGATATCAGTTTTTAATTGTGATTAGTGTAGCAAATACATATGTTCCTCCTTGCAACTCAAGTCTGTAGTATTCATTGATTTTTTTGTCATTTTTTTTTCCACTGCGTCAATTGTTGAAGTCAGTATTTACCTGAGGTTCAGTAAACAAATTTGTTTTTTTTTTTGCTTTAGCGCTATGTGCACTTTGTCAATTTTGAGTAATGACTAAGTGAATGCTTTAGATAGCTGGCTTTGATGAGTTAAATTGCTGTTGCAGTATTTTTTATTGACTGTGAGTAAAATTAATTAAATGCAATTGTAAGGAGCAGAGATTTTTTATCTTAACATGTAAAAGAAAAAATTGCTTGCAGTTGTTTTTTTTCTTGTTATTTATTCAGTCATTCAATTGTATCTATAGAGAATGTAAATGAAATGTAACAAGTAAATATATAATAAAATGAATAGGGTTTATTTGAAAAATTTTTTTTTTGAAAGATCATCATGGTATTATAAATGGAATTTTAAAACATTTTAATTCTGAGATTTTCCAATTGTTTTTTTTTTATTTGGCATTATTGACTATAAAATAATTCCTTTTACATTTTTGATCTTGATATATATATTTTTTTACACATAACACCACTACAGATATTGAATCTACAATTTATTAGCATTTTTTTTTAATTTCTGATATCCACAGGCAATACAAGTAAAAAGACATTTAAGTATAATGTAACATGGTAGCGGTCAGCAAAGACACTGTTACTCCAGTGGCTGTCAGCACATCTGAGGTTTGTTTGCGTAGGGTAAAAAAAAAAAAAAAGTTAAATTGTCATAACCCCTTGACAATTTGTTGTCTCAAATGGATTTAATGTCAGGAGATTTAATTTTAGTGGTGTCCCCCTAAACACTGTATCACCAAGTTTTTAATTTTTAATAAATGCCGAATGTAAAGCATTGGGACTTAGGGGTTTGACAGATGTGGTAATAAAATTGATACCATTTTCTTTTAATTCATTTCTTACTTATTTTTTTAGAATGATGTTACATGTTGTTGGTCCATTTATAAATATTTTTAATGTACGTAATTTTTTGAGGACAAATGTATTTTTTTCACTTTTTGTATAATGAGCTGTTAATAACCTTTTTTTTTACTTCCGTAACTATTATGCATTTTGAGACTTTATTTGTTTATATTTATTAAAGGCTGTTTACAAAAGAAAAAATATCTCTCCAATTAAATTTAAACTGTTATAAATGGCTCTAAGTAAAACTTTGTCTATATCCTTTTGCAGTAAAAAAACATAGAATTTTTTTTTTCAAATAGTTGTATTGAAATATTTTTATAGGTTTCATAGGATTACAAATGGCCATTGTGAGAAGCAAATTAACTGGAGAGTGGAGAGCATGTGAAGGAAGGTGATGATCAGAGAAAGCATGAAGAAAAAGAGCATTACCACCAGGAAGAACATAAAATTAATGAAAAAGTAACTCTTCTTTTCAAACCATTTAATTAATTTGTAAGTTCACTATTAAAACATTCTCTTGGCCAATCACCAACATTAAATGGCCAGATGCTGAGAGCAGACAGTTTAGAAATTTATGACAAGCGTTGATAAAGTGCATCCCACAGACCAAATACAGGCCATTAGGGTTTTTTGGTTAGCGCGTCAGTGTTAATTATGTTAATTATATTATATTAATTTTTATTTGTTTGTATAATCAACCCATCCATATGCTGTCACTCTAGCTTTTCTGTTAAATTCAAGAACTTTTCATCATATATTTTTGTCAAAAGGCTTTGTTTTTTATAATGATTTTGTAAAGGTTGCTGACCAGCAGAAAGTACTTACAGCATTGATAGCTGGTGCTACAGCTGGAGCATTAGCCAAAACTGTAATAGCTCCACTGGACAGAACCAAAATAAACTTTCAAAGTAAGTTTTTTCTTCCAAGCTTCAACAATCAAGTTGTCTTCTAAGTATAAAGCTGTTTGTTAGATGTTTTATGTTAAATGTTTTTATGAAATATTAATATGGGTTGAAAAAAAAAAGGAAAAGAAAAATTGCTTTATATCCTCCTTGTTGTTAAAACATGTAATGTTTCTGAGTTTTGTTAATGCGGAAACGATCCATTTCTATAGAAATGCTCAATGCGTGTTCCTTTGATTATAAGCATTCTGTTGCTATTGTCATTTATGAATTAATGTTATCACGGGAGGATTTATATGATGTGGCATGGGAGTTATATATTTTTTTATTGTAATATACCTATTATGTATTGTTTGTTCAACTTACTTGTCATGATGTGACTTCATGTGCACCTTGTAAGTTGCGTATTCATGGGGCGTTTCTCATATATCAATCAAATTTGTTTACAACACTTGTAGAAAGAAATCAATTAACATAGCAGATTCAATCAGTCAGTGCTCCTAAGTCACATAACGTCTACCTCCTCTCTACAAGTTTCTACCACTCTGTCCCCCCTCTGCTATACCAACACAACTGCTGTTACAGCTAATTATGGAAGACCAAATTAATTGCATGTTTATAAGATCTCATTGTGACAGTGCTTATATTTTTGTGTTCACAACATTTCAGTTGCCAACAAAAGATTCTCCTTGATGGAAGCTATCAGGTTTCTTTACAATTCTGTCAAAGAGTCTGGGGTCATATCATTATGGAGAGGTAACTCTGCCACGCTAGTCAGAATCATCCCTTATTCAGCTATACAGTTCAGTTCACACGAGCAATACAAGCTGTGGTTAAATTTTAATAAGAAAAAGTAAGTTGAAGTCATTGTCGGAATGAAATTAATTTAGTCCATGTAAAAAAAAAATCCTGATTTGGCTGTGGTGATGGTGAATAAAAGCCTTATCCGAAACTCTCGGCTGTTAGTCTCCAAAGAAGTATGCTTACACTGCACAAGTCCATGACATCATGAAAGATGAGCATGCATTTTAATTGTTGTAGTGATTTTCAAAGATGTTTTGTGAGTGTTTAATATTGACAAAAATTGACGAAAACAAAGCCCCCGCCAACAAAAACATGAATGTATATTTTTAAGATTTATATAGTTATAGGCTTAATTATTCTGAAATATTTGTACATGTATTATTTAATATTAACCTTTTTTTCCCCAATTAGACATCTTCCTCCACATTTACGGTTTCTGGCTGGATCTTTGGCAGGTGTTACATCTGTAGCATTTACATATCCACTTGATTTGTGTCGAGCTAGAATGGCTGTTACTGCTAAGGCCACGTGAGCTCCTTTTTTTTTTTGTCACGTTTTTCTCAACACTTACTAAATGTATTTGTTTTTATTTAGTAGCTTAATAATTTTTTGGCGAATTATTCAGAAGTTAAACAAAGGAGTGCCTGGTAAAGAGCAGACATATTTCAGTTAAAAATGTATTTCAAATACTGAACCATCCAGTGTAAAATAGAATCTAAGAGAATAACATCTCATTCTTACAGGGACTTTACTACATAGCTGAAAAAAAAATTACTAGAAACAATGTGTACTGATTATTTCAAAATTTAGCATAAGTCCACATATTAATTAAACATTTGGAACTTTACTTTAAAAATTGGGAAGTAATTTATAGTCTTTACACACCCACAAAACCAAAAGTTTTTTTGTGGCGTAATATTTGTTTATTTCATATTTATAGTCTTTGTACTGATGAATTTTCTGAATATCACGTCCCAAAATTATGATGTATATTACTTTGATACATGTATTTCTTAAGTTTGAGCAAATATAGTACATACCAATTTTAATTAATTTTTTTTAAAAATGTTAAATCTTTTATAAATGTGCACTGTTTACTAATATTTTTTTTTACCCTATTCATAGATATAACCATATAGGCCATGTGTTTTTAAAAATGATTAAAGAGGAAGGCTTTAAATCTATTTACCGTGGATTCACCCCGACCATGTTAGGATCCATTCCCTATTCAGGCTCTAGTTTCTTTACTTATGAAACACTGAAAAAAATTCATGCTGGTGAGTACAATTTGTAACTTTGTAAAATTATTTCCTTGATCAGCTATTTATAAGTGACATAAATAAGTTGTTTAAAGTGTACTAAAAAAATTATATAAATATTAGCTTTACCCTGCAAAACCTTTGCATAGAGATAGATTATAGGTTATCTTGAATAGGTCACTGCAATTATTTAGGTCTGTTTATTTAATGCTTTGAACCCAATTGAAAACGTTTTAGGTATTTTTTTTTTCTTTTTACAACCTTAAGGATAAATAAAAAAAAAAAGTAATCCTGGACAGATGAAATATCTGTGATTGGGTCATACTAACCCACCCAGCAATAGTGATTTCTTTCCTTTTTCCATTTCTTTATTTTAAACTGGTAATTGAATCCTACATGTTAAGCGTAAACAGTGTTGATGGAAGAGCAGGATTAATTCATTTCACAAGGCTGTCATACTAGCGTTATTAAACATATATTTTACCAACACTTAGTGTAAGTGTAAGTCTAACATAGTTCTTACCTTTGCAATTTAAATAAAAATTAGAGCAGCATTCAATTTGAAAATAAAATGATATAACTGAGATTTTATTTGCTTCACATAAATTTTGCAAAATTATTTTTTTTTATAATTAGATTAACTTTTGAAAAGAGTTTTATTAACAGCGATGAGCGTTGCTATTTTTATTGTGGGAGAATTTTTGATTATTTCGATTGATGATTTTAAAATGCTATCTTTGGGGGAAAAAAAGACAGCAACAATTTAAATAATAGTATTTGAAAAAAATCATGTATTATGTTTTCATATTTTTTTAAAACCACATTAACTGTTTAAACTGTAGATTGATAAAAAAAAATGTATCCAACCTATAAGGAGGCAAGAAGCCATTAATATTTAAACAGGAAACAGTATTCTTATTTTCATTCTACAGCAGAGAGACTTGAGATGTAAAATATTTATTGAGATTTAAAAAAAATATATAAACCACTTTGTGTATTTTTTTAAAATCTAAAACCAAGATATTGTTCCAATTAAAAAAATTAACCTTTTGAAAAATGTTAGAAAAATTATCAATGAATAATTCTTATTAGTATGCTCTACATTTTTTTAATTGAAAATTGGGGCACTCTTCAATTGTTTATTTTTTTCCTGTAGAGACACACTTAGGCAGAGATCCAAACCCAGTTGAAAGAATGTTGTTTGGTGCAATAGCTGGTTTAGTTGGCCAGTCAGCTTCTTATCCTTTAGATATTGTTCGAAGACGAATGCAAACTGCAGGTTGGTGTTTTTAAAGCTGTTATTTTTTACCCTCATTTTTTAAAATATTTTTGTGTGTGTCTGTGGCTTCTGATAAACAGTACTCCTTTAAAAAACTCATAAAAGTAATAGCTGGATAATTTATTTTTTTTTTAGTTTGACTTTTAAATCATCTATAATAATATTATTATTGCCTTAACTTAATTCCTTGAACTCCTTGCCGAGCAAAAGGCCCTACAATCACTCTCCAGCGAACTCAGTTTTGTAAGGCCTTTTTCAGTCCCCCCCCCCCCTATGTTTGGTTGCAACTTTTTGTCTCTTGTTTGCAAGACCTTCTCCAAGTGGTCTTTAGGTGGCCAACCTTACTCTGGCCTTGGAGATTTCACTACAGGGCCATTTTCATAATGTCTTATAATGAAATAAATTAATCTTTGTAAATATATTCGTTGAATGTAAGAGTTATTTAGCAGACAGAAGCATTACGTGTGAATTATTTTTATATGCAAGATATGTTCTGTTTTGTCTGTAGCAATTTTTTTTGCTGTTAATGTACACTTTTTTGAATGAAGGAAATTTTGATTTAACAAAAGAAAAAAAATGACAAAATGTTGTCTTTAAACAATATGCCAACGAGCTTTATATTTAATAAATGTACATTTCTATTTCACATTTATTTAACACAGAGCACATGTTATATGCAATATTAAAAGAAAAATCTTTGTTGGTAACATAAAATATTTTTGTTTTGATCACTTTTTGTATTTTTCAGGTATTACCGGGCACACCCTAGATTACACTTCAATATTAAATACTTCCAGGAGTATCATCAAAGAAGAAGGTTTCATACGGGGCATGTACAAAGGGCTGTCTATGAACTGGATCAAAGGACCCATAGCCGTTGGGGTCAGTTTCACAACCTTTGACATTCTTAAACACTGGTTGAGGAAATTACCCTACTTTCAAGATGAGTCCAAGAAAACATGATTCTCTTCGACTTTTTCTGACTGGATAAAAGATGTATTTTTCCCTTAAACAGTGGAGTGTCGCCTTGTAATGTAAATAAACGGGTGTGTAGAAGTACTGTTTTGTGATTATTTACTTGTAATCAGATAAAAACATTTGTGTAGGGAAGCCATCCTGCCAGCAGGAATGCTAAAGGTTTTCTGATATTTTGTGATAATGTGCTCGTATGTGAGTAGTATTTCATCTGTGATTGGGTCATGCTAACTCCACCCTATAATTGTGATTTTCTTTCCTTTTTTTTTTTATTTCTTTATTTTTGAGACCCAGTAATTGAGTCCGCTGTATAACGGTGTTGATGAGCAGCAATTAATTACAAGGTTGTTCTATTAGCATTATTAAACATATATTTTCCAACAAATGTTAAATTAAAGCCGACTAGCCGCCGAGGGTGCCATTTACTCACGCCTTGACAGGCCGCTTTCTCACATTTGTGACTGTAACATTTGACTTTTCATACACATGAAAATAATTTGGGCAGAGGTGTCTATAGCTGATAATTTTTTTGTTTCATGGTTTTAATATCTTTCCAAATGTCCAGTTTTTGAAAGTTATCTTAATTACAGTTCAATTTTGGCTAAAACATAGCCGGTTAACTTTTGTGTGGCTGAAGTCCTTTCTATCTGGGTCTAAATCTACCTTAAAATAAATTGAGGGGGGGGGGGGGGGAATTAAGTTTTTCTATTTATTTTATTAAATGACATCAAGAAAGCATCAAAAGTCAAAAATTAACAAATCACTATGTGTTGTAATTTTTTTTTTGTATTGAAATACTCCATTTTCTTATTTAACTATGGTTGATTGATTGTGAAATAACATTGGTCTGTTTTGTCATCAGGTACCAGTTTAGCATATTAATGATTTTTTTTATCTGCTTAAAGCATTTATTATCAATATCACATTGATATTTTTAAATATTTTCTCTACCATGTTGAGTTTGCATAATTACAGTAGAACCTAGGTTAACAAACCTGATTCGTTTAATGACTCAGTTCTTGAACTGAATGCAAAATGAGCTTAGATGTTGCAATAAGTTTAGGTGCCTTTACTAACTAATTGAGGGTGTAGAAGATTAAGCTGTGTTTTGGTTTGCAGTTCAAAACATTGGTTGTGATGAAATGCATAAACAGTTTAAAAATTGTTTTTCAAAAAACAGTACCTGAAATTATTTTGAATGGTGATATATATATCTAAAGACAAACGTAAAAAGAAAAGTTTTAAAAAATTTATGTTATATAGTATTTAAAAAAAAAATTTCTCAAGAGAAAAAATATCTACTCACATTCTTTTTCGATACAAAACATTCTCATTAGTCTTAAAAACTGGGTGAAAGCTAAATGTCATTTTCATTTAACACAAAAATGATAAAAGAAAAAAAAAGAAATTTACATCTTCCAACTTCTGTTATAGATTTTATTAATGAGAGCCATCTCTTGTTTCAAAAAGCAGGACTATGACAATGTGCTTATGGTTTGTTAAGAAATTCATTAAATTCTGCAAACTCAACATGGTAGAGAAAATATTTAAAAATATCAATGTGATATTGATAATAAATGCTTTAAGCAGATAAAAAAAATCATTAATATGCTAAACTAGTACCTGATGACAAAATCAAGACCAATGTTATTTTACAATCAATCAACCATAGTTAAATAAGAAATGGAAGTATTTCAATACAAAAAAAAAATTACAACACATAGTGATTTGTTGAATTTTTTCGGCTTTGATAACTTTCAACGAAGTCATTTAATAAAATAAATAGAAAAACCCAATTCTATTTCTTAGTTTCTCTCAACTGATTTTATTGCTAGACTAGACCAAGAGAGAAAAAGGACTTCAGACCACACAAATGTTTAACCATTTAAATATGTTTTTGCCAAAAAAAGAAAGGAGCACTGTAATTAAGATAACTTTTAAAAACTGAACCATTTGGAAAGATTGTTTCAAAACCATGAAAACAAAAAAATTATCAGCTATAGACACCTCTGCCCAAATTATTTTTCATGTGTATGAGAAAAAGTCAAAATGTTACAGTCACAAAATGTGAAAGAGAACAACCTGTCAAAGGCAATAGTAAATGAGCACCCTCAACAGGCTAGTCAGCCTTTTTAATTGTAGCACTGCTGGTTGGGAAAATATATGTTTAATAATGCTAATAGGACAACCTTGTGAAATGAATTAATACTGCTCCTCATCAACACCGTTTACATGTAGGACTCAATTACCAGTCTAAAATAAAGAAATAAAAAAAAAAAGGAAAGAAAATCACAATTATAGGGTGGGTTAGTATGACCCAATCACAGATGAAATACTACTCACATACATTATCACAAAATATCAGAAAACCTTTAGCATTCCTGCTGGCAGGATGGCTTCCCCACACAAATGTTTTTATCTGATTACAAGTAAATAGTCACAAAACAGTACTTCTACACATCCATTTATTTACATTACAAGGCGACACTCCACTGTTTACGAAAAAATACATCCTTTATCCAGTCAGAAAAGTCGAAGAGAATCATGTTTTCTTGGACTCATCTTGAAAGTAGGGTAATTTCCTCAACCAGTGTTTAAGAATGTCAAAGGTTGTGAAACTGACCCCAACGGCTATGGGTCCTTTGATCCAGTTCATAGACAGCCCTTTGTACATGCCCCGTATGAAACCTTCTTCTTTGATGATACTCCTGGAAGTATTTAATATTGAAGTGTAATCTAGGGTGTGCCCGGTAATACCTGAAAAATACAAAAGTGATCAAAACAAAAATATTGCATGTTACCAACAAAGATTTTTCTTTTAATATTGCATATAACATGTACTCTGTGTCAAATAAATGTGAAATAGAAATGTACATTTATTAAATATAAAGCTCTTTGGTATATTGTTTAAAGACAACATTTTGTAATTTTTTTCTTTTGTTAAATCAAAATTTCCTTCATTCAAAAAAGTGTACATTAACAGCAAAAAAAATTGCTACAGACCAAACAGAACATATCTTGCATATAAAAAAATTCACATGTAGTGCTTCTGCTAAATAACTCTTAACATTCAATGAATATATTTACAAAGATTAATTTATTTCATTATAGGACATTATGAAAATGGCTCTGCTGTGGAATCCCCAAGGCCAGAGAAAGGTTGGCTAAAGACCACTTGGAGAAGGTCTTGCAAACAAGAAACAAAAAGTTGCAACCAAACATGGGGGGGAACTGAAAAAGGCCTTACAAAACCGAGTTCACTGGAGAGTGATTGCAGAGCCCTTTGCTCGGCCAGGAGTTCAAGGAATTAAGTTAAGGCAATAATAATATTATTATAGATGATTTAAAAGTCAAACTAAAAAAAAAAAACAATTATCCAGCTATTACTTTTATGAGTTTTTTAAAGGAGTACTGTTTATCAGAAGCCACAGACACACACACAAAAATATTAAAAAAATGAGGGTAAAAAATAACAGCTTTAAAAACACCAACCTGCAGTTTGCATTCGTCTTCGAACAATATCTAAAGGATAAGAAGCTGACTGGCCAACTAAACCAGCTATTGCACCAAACAACATTCTTTCAACTGGGTTTGGATCTCTGCCTAAGTGTGTCTCTACAGAAAAAAAAATAAACAATTGAAGAGTGCCCCAATTTTCAATTAAAAAAATGTAGAGCATACTAATAAGAATTATTCATTGATAATTTTTGGAACATTTTTCAAAAGGTTAATTTTTTAAATTGGAACAATATCTTGGTTTTAGATTTTAAAAAATACAAAAAGTGGTTTATGTATTTTTTTAAAATCTCAATAAATATTTTACATCTCAAGTCTCTCCGCTATAGAATGAAAATAAGAAAACTGTTTCCTGTTTAAATATTAATGGCTTCTTGCCTCCTTATAGGTTGGATACATTTTTTTTTATCAATCTACAGTTTAAAACAGTTACTGTGGTTTTAAAAAAATATGAAAACATAATACATGATTTTCAAATACTATTATTCAAATTGTTGCTGTCTTTTTTTTCCCCAAAGATAGCATTTTAAAATCATCAATCAAAATATTCAAAAATTCTCCCAAAATAAAAATAGCCACGCTCATCACTGTAAATAAATTCTTTTCAAAAGTTAATCTAATTATAAAAAAAATAATTTCTGCAAAATTTATGTTAAGCAAATAAAATCTCAGTTATATCATTTTATTTTCAAATTGAATATTGCTTTAATTGTATCTAAATTACAAAGGTAAGAACTATGTTAGACTTACACTTATACTAAGTGTTGGTAAAATATATGTTTAATAACGCTAGTATGACAACCTTGTGAAATGAATTAATCCTGCTCTTCATCAACACCGTTTATGCTTAACATGTAGGATTCAATTACCAGTTTAAAATAAAGAAATAGAAAAAGGAAAGAAATCACTATTACTGGGTGGGTTAGTATGACCCAATCACAGATGAAATGACCATGATTACTTTTTTTTTTAATTTATCCTTAAAGTTGTAAAAAGAAAAAAAAAATACCTAAAAAGTTTTCAATTGGGTTCATAGCATAAAATAAACAGACCTAAATAATTGCAATGACCTATTCAAGATAACCTATAATCTATCTCTATGCAAAGGTTTTGCAGGGTAAAGCTAATATTTATATAATTTTTTTAGTACACTTTAAACAACTTATTTATGTCACCTATAAATAGCTTATCAAGGAAATAATTTTACAAAGTTACAAATTGTACTCACCAGCATGAATTTTTTTCAGTGTTTCATAAGTAAAGAAACTAGAGCCTGAATAGGGAATGGATCCTAACATGGTCGGGGTGAATCCACGGTAAATAGATTTAAAGCCTTCCTCTTTAATCATTTTTAAAAACACATGGCCTATATGGTTGTATCTATGAATAGGGTAAAAAAAAAGATTAGTAAACAGTGCTCATTTATAAAAGATTTAACATTTTAAAAAAAAAATTAATTAAAATTGGTATGTACTATATTTGCTCAAACTTAAGACATACAAGTATCAAAATAATATACATCATAATTTTGGGACGTGATATTCAGAAAATTCATCAGTATAAAGACTAAAAATATGAAATAAACAAATATTACGCCACAAAAAAAACAAAAAACTTTTGGTTTTGTGGGTGTGTAAAGACTATAAATCACTTCTCAATTTTTAAAGTAAAGTTCCGAATGTTTAATTAATATGTGGACTTATGCTAAATTTTGAAATAATCAGTACACATTGTTTCTAGTAATGTTTTGTTTCAGTTGTGTAGTAAAGTCCCTGTAAGAATGAGATGTTATTTCTTTTAGATTCTATATTACACTGGATGGATTAGTATTTGAAATACATTTTTAACTGAAATATGTCTGCTCTCTTTTGTTTAACTTCTGAATAAGTTGCCAAAAAATTATTAAGCTACTAAATAAAAACAAATACATTTAGTAAGTGTTGAGAAAAAAATGTTCAAAGAAAGGAGCTCACGTGGCCTTAGCAGTCACAGCCATTCTAGCTCGACACAAATCAAGTGGATATGTAAATGCTACAGATGTAACACCTGCCAAAGATCCAGCCAGAAACCGTAAATGTGGAGGAAGATGTCTAATTGGGGAAAAAAAGGTTAATATTAAATAATACATGTACAAATATTTCAGAATAATTAAGCCTATAACTATATAAATCTTAAAAATATACATGTATGTTTTTGTTGGTGGGTTTATTTTTGGTCATTCTCAAAAAACATCTTTGAAAATCACTACAACAATCAAAATGCATGCTCATCATGGACTTGTGCAGTGTAAGCATACTTCTTTGGAGACTAACAGCCGAGAGTTTCGGATGAGGCTTTTATTCACCATCACCACAGCCAAATCAGGATTTTTTTTTTTACAATGGAATAAATTAATTTCATTCCGACAATGACTTCAACTTACTTTTTCTTATTAAAATTTAACCACAGCTTGTATTGCTCGTGTGAACTGAACTGTATAGCTGAATACGGGATGATTCTGACCAGCGTGGCAGAGTTACCTCTCCATAATGATATGACCCCAGACTCTTTGACAGAATTATAAAGAAACCTGATAGCTTCCATCAAGGAGAATCTTTTGTTGGCTACTGAAATGTTGTGAACATAAAAATATAAGCACTGTCATAATGAGATCTTATAAGCGTGCAATTAATTTGGTCTTCCATAATTAGCTGTAACAACAGTTGTGTTGGTATAGTAGAGGGGGGACAGGGTGGTAGAGTTAGACGTTATGTGACTTAGGAGCACTTGACTGATTGACTCTGCTATGTTAATTGATTTCTTTCTACAAGTGTTGTAAGCAAATTTGATTGATATATGAGAAACGCCCATGAATACGCAACTTACAAGGTGCACATGAAGTCACATTGTGACAAGTAAGTTGAGCAAACAATACATAATAGGTATATTACAATAAAAAAATATATAACTCCCATGCCACATCATATAAATCCTCCTGTGATAACATTAATTCATAAGTGACAATAGCAACAGAATGCTTATAATCAAAGGAACAATGCATTGAGCATTTCTATAGAAATGGATCGTTTCCGCATAAACAAAAACTCAGAAACATTACATGGTTTTAACAAAAGAGGAATATAAAGCAATTTTTCTTTTCCTTTTTTTTTTCAACCCATATTAATATTTCATAAAAACATTTAACATAAAACATCTAACAAACAGCTTTATACTTAGAAGACAACTTGATTGTTGAAGCTTGGAAAAAAAAAACTTACTTTGAAAGTTTATTTTGGTTCTGTCCAGTGGAGCTATTACAGTTTTGGCTAATGCTCCAGCTGTAGCACCAGCTATCAAAGCTGTAAGTACTTTCTGCTGGTCAGCAACCTTTACAAAATCATTATAAAAAACAAAGCCTTTTGACAAAAATATATGATGAAAAGTTCTTAAATTTAACAGAAAAGCTAGAGTGACAGCATATGGATGGGTTGATTATATAAACAAATATAAATTAATATAATATAATTAATATAATTAACACTGACCGCTAACCTAAAAAGCCTAATGGCCTGTATTTGGTCTGTGGGATGCACTTAACTGTCCGCTCTCAGCATCTGGCCATTTAATGATGGCAATTGGCCAGTAGAATGTTTAATAGTGAACTTACAAATGAATTAAATGGTTTGAAATGAAGAGTTACTTTTTCGTTAATTTTATGTTCTTCCTGGTGGTAATGCTCTTTTTCTTCATGCTTTCTCTGATCATCACCTTCCTTCACATGCTCTCCACTCCCAGTTAATTTGCTTCTCACAATGGCCATCGGTAACTTACAAACCTATACAAGTATTTCAATACAACTATTTGAAAAAAAAATATCTATGTTTTTTTTACTGAAAAGGATATGACAAAGTTTTACTTAGAGCCATTTATAACAAGTTTAAATTTTAATTGAGAGATATTTTCTTCTTTTGTAAACAGCCTTTAATAAATATAAATAAATAGAAGTCTCAAAATGCATTATAGTTACGGAAGTAAAAAAAAAGTTGTTATTAATAGCTCATTGTACAAAAAGTGAAAAAAAAAATACATTTGTCCTCAAAAAATTACGTACATTAAAAATATTTATAAATGGATCAACAACATGTAACATCATTCTAAAAAAAAATAAGTAAGAAATGAATTAAAAGAAAATGGTATCAATTTTATTCCCACATCTGTCAAACACCTAAGTCAATGCTTTACATTCGGCATTTATTAAAAATTAAAAACTTGGTGATACAGTGTTGCGGGACACCCCTGAAATCAAATCTCCTGACATTAAATCCATTTGAGACAACGTTAAGAGGGTTATGACAATTTAACTTTTTTTTTTACCCTACGCAAACAAACCTCAGATGTGCTGACAGCCACTGGAGTAACAGTGTCTTTGCTGACCGCTACCATGTTACATTATACTTAAATGTCTTTTTACTTGTATTGCCTGTGGATATCAGAAATTAAAAAAATGCTAATAAATTGTAGATTCAATATCTGTAGTGGTGTTATGTGTACAAAAAAAATATATCAAGATCAAAAATGTAAAAAGGAAATTTATAGTCCAGTAATGTCAAATAAAAAAAAACAATTGGAAAATGCAGAATTAAAATGTTTTAAAATTCCATTTATATTAATACCATGATGATCTTTCAAAAAAAAAATTTTTAAATAAACCTATTTATTTTATCATACATTTTACTGTTACATTTCATTTACATTCTCTATAGATTCAATTGAATGACTGAATAAATTACGAAAAAAACACAAACTGCAAACAATTTTTTTTACTCCTTTTTTATGTTAAGAAGATAAAAAAAAATCTCTGCTCACTTATTTAACAATTGCATTTAATTAATTTTACTCACAGTGAATAAAATAAAACTGCAAAAGCAATTTAACTCATCAAAGCCAGCTAAGCATTCACTTAGTCATTACTCAGTAGTGACAAAGTACAAATAGTGCTAAAGCAAAACAAAACAAATTTGTTTACTAAACCTCAGGTAAATACTGACTTCAACAATTGACGCAGTGAAAAAAAAAAATGACAAAAGTCAATAAATACTACAGTCGCGAGGAGGAACATTTGTATTTGCTACACTGATCATAATTAAAAACTGATATCATATCAAAAAATTATTTTATAACCCTGTAGAACTTTGGTCACATTATAAAGTCCAAGGTGCAAAATACATGTTTACAGGACTGCCCAGATATAAATTCATTCATTTTTTTAATGTTCCACTTTCTGGAATGTGACCAATTTTAAAGTCAACAGTAGCAAAGATATTTGCATAAAAAAAAATTGGTTGGAAAGAGTATTATTATGCATCTAATGGCTGACCTTGGCTGAAAATTTTAAAGGGGAAGAAATTTACAAAAAAAAAAAAATATAAACATGTGTGGTAACCCCTTAGTCAATATTATAAATATCTGTGTGGTTTCTCACATAATTTAGAACTAGACAATTTTTTTATTTCTGCTTTTAGTCTGGTTTTAAATTTTAGATGATGTTTTATAGAAAAGACATTTATTTTGAAAAATACATTTATTAAAAAGTATTTTTTTTCTTGTTACTTCTTATATTGTACATCTGTTGCATTTAATTATCTTATCAACTTAAGAAGAGACTTGAGAGAATGAAAATACAGCAAATGGCAAGTTAGTGGAGTAAAGTTAAGTTCATCTAAAAACTTTCATTGCTACAACATGAAGTAAATAATCAATACTGTGATTGTGTATATTTTAAAAATGAGAAAAACAACTAAGGAATTTTTATTTCAAGCTTTCTTAAATTTCTTATTTTATGTAAGAATATTTTTACAAACGACTGAGTACTTAAAAAAATGTATCAAAAATGAATCAAAAAGTTGAAAAAAAAAAAAATTAAATATCAGATTTTTATTGCACAAATGAATTAGCAGGCTAAACATCCATGAACTCTAAGGCAAAGTAGACAGATTCATTCATAACAGGATAATCAGTGGAAAAATTTAAGCCAATTATCTAAGGCCTAATGCCCAGTTCTCCTTTAGACCAATTTGTGTGAAACTAGCCAAATTACCTTCAGGCGCCTCAAACTAAACTTTTTTTTTTACTAGTCTTTTGTTCTGTTATTTGATTTTTTTAATGAAGACAGTGTTATCAAAAAGCCTTGAAATAATTGAAAATAAAATATAACAGCAAAATGGAACCGAAAAAAAAATGTATAATGTTTTATTTCCACTGACAGACTAAACTTGTCATCGGAACAAATAAATCCAAGCCCCTCCACCATCCTATATCAGATTTGATACATAAGCTATTTAGAGAAATGAGTACATACTCTGCTTGACACTGCTCTACTTTTATATGTATTTTTTTCTAACCCTATTTTTTTTTCTAAATAATTTAAAGCGCAATATTCATAAACATTGAAACACAAATATGCTCTGAAAAACTTTGATAATAGTAAAAATCTAATAACCATTGCATTCCTTTGATATTATTCATACTTAAGGTGTGATTTATATCAGTGAATAACGAATGACTAAAGCAAAAGTCTACATACCGGTAGTTATTTTTCAAATTAATAGTGTTCAAATATTTCAAGGAAAAAAAAAAAAGCTTTTAAATATAATTTAGTTTCCTAAAATAGATTATAAAATGGGCCAAAACGATGAGAAAGTAAAGAACAGAAAGGACATTGCTGAAAACTTAAGTACCTATCATGAAAAGAAGCAAATAAAATATTTTTTTAAAAGTTAGATGATCTTTTTTACCATAATCATTCAAATATTTTGAATTTTTAAAAATCTTGGAAAAAATTTGGTTTTCATAATAATGTAAATAATTATAGATATACGGGTAGATCCTGACTAGCAAAACAGATAAAAGCCTGAAAACTACTAAAAGTCCAATTTTTATAAATCAAGATGAAATACATTAGGGATTAGATAAAAGGGTAATTATTTTTTTTTTCTTTACAAATGCAAACAATAAAAAACAAAAAAAAAAAACAGGAAAGGAAAGGAAGAATATATTTACTTCATAATGTTGAGTATTTTTGGGAATAATGAAGCAGGTAGTTGTAGTACTTTATTGCACTTTGAGAACCATTGGAAGGAGAGTGAGGAAGATTTGGAAGATCTTTCTGGAGGATCATCAAGTCTCTAAATCAGGGGTTGCCACACATGAAGTAGATGAGAGCAGCATTCTAAAGATAACTGCACCATAGTAAATTTAACGATACTTAGGGGAAAAAAATAATGAAATAATATAAAAACTAATTCATTAGGATCAACACTGGAACAACATTGGATAGTTGTATGCTTGTCCATTATGTGTTACATTTGGCTACTGTTGATCTATCATCATGACTAGTAGCAGGATGAAGGGAATAGTCCACTTTGCAAATGGATTGATAGAAGCTCAATCCTATTTTCTTTTTTTTTTTTTTTTGATGAAATGCGAATTGAGCTTTGATTTATTATTAGCTTTATCCTTATCATGGTAATAGACAAGGATTATTCATCATCAAGCCTTTCCACTTTAATCAGAGTTACAGACATTCTTTGAGCATTAGAAGATAAATGTCTCACATTTATTTTATCATTTTTATTAAACAACTTCAATCACAGCATCATTTATTTTTTACTTTGAAAGTATTTATTTTTGTATATTTGAGGAGGAGGGGCTTGCATAGTCAACATCTTTGAAAATTCAAGTTGTACTTTCTTAATATGTGGTCTGCCTGTATATGTTACATATTTTCCCATAAATTGATGGACAGGTGGCCCACCAGTGTAGAATGCTCAACAGCCGACCTGAGAGTCATAGATTTGATCCTCTATGAGAACCAAGAGAATGTGTTGTCTTGCAAGGCATTGCTTGTATATCAAACACTCATAAACTAAGTTTACTCATAAACAGTATATCGATCCGATTAATATTTAGTCTTAGTCAACTTAGATTTGCTTTTTTCTTGACTTGAATTTAAACCATTAGAACTGAGTATAATAATAACATAATCTTGTACTTGAACAGTAAACTGATAAGACAGATACCATATATATATAATAATATCTCAATATTGACAATATGTTTTTAATTCTTTTAAAATTAAAATAATTAAAAACAAAGTCAGAGGTTTTTTATTTATTATTTATAACTAAATTGTTAATAATACTCAAATACTGTTTCATTATCTGTATAATATTAAATTTAATAATTAAACAACTTAAAAAACATGGGAAATTACATAAACACCACTTAGACAGATGGCCTAAATAATAATATATCAGTATTAGTCAGTTTGAACGTCAAATAACTATTTCAGTTTCTAATACTCACCAAGACTAAGTCCAATGAATTATTTATTGTAAGCAATATCCTAAGAACTTATTCTTAGAGTCATTAGAGAAATCCAAAATCAAAATGGGTCACTGACAAACAAACTCAATTTATTTTGTAATTACATCCTAGATTCGAATAATTAAATTAATACTTAATAATGTGGATGCCCTTAAGTGCTTAACCTCTACAACACTCTACCTACTTATCTACTATCTGATTGTGATCTCGTAACAGTTTACAACTCAGAAGCTCGAGTCTTGAGAAGCATACATACTCAAGATCAATTGACTTAGACTTAGTACTTTTGGGTTATTGTATGGTGAAAAGGTAAAGTTAAAATTAAACGAAATGCTTTAAAAAAATTGAGACAAGGCAGACTGGGCTAAAGCCATGCCCAAATGCTAGTTGCACATACAAGCTTTACACTAACCATCAATATGCATTGTAACCTACTTGCAAGATGAACTATGTTCGGGTCAACGGTAAACATGAATAAACAATTCTAGAGAATGATCTCCCCTTTATTACCCAAAACATCATATATTTATATATCTTATGTACGCACAGAATAACCTATAAATTATTTGTTCTGTTTTCAAATAGATTCTTAATCTGATTATACAGAAATAAATCTTATATATGTATAAAAACTATATATATATATATATATATATATATACATATATATATATATATATAGTAGTGTGCGTAAATTACTTTAAATAAAATGAGGCCATATGAAAGAAGAGTGGCCCGTGGGGGAGGGGGGGGATTATTTCTATAATTAATGATAATTATTTTTATTTTTCAGCCTGACATGGGTTCCCTTCTTAATGATTTTCCCGGGTGGGTGGAGGGTATACTGCTGCAAAGAAAGCCCTGTCACGACCTAAAGTAAGTTGTCCCAAATACTCTTGTAGCCCTAGTGATATCAAGATCTCAGTATACAAACTGAATAATCCATTCGATCAGCCCAAGCCTGTTTATCGTTATTAGTATTCATTACAATTGAAGTGAAATAAATTATTTCTGGAAAATGTAAACAAGCTTTTGTCCAATCCCCAAAATGGAGATCGTAACAGATGCTATTGTTGTTGTTGCTTTCAACTTACATCATATTAGTAGTGATGTTTACATCATATTAGCAGTGGTGTTTGTCATACTCCATTGTTAGCTGACATAATTTCATAATGATCGATTCATTACCAAGTATATCATTAGACATTATTGTCGATAAAGTAATAACAAAACATTCACACAATAGGCCTAGCTGGATTCGATAGCTAAACACTTAGCCCGTATTTTATCGTTTCAAGTGCATCGAATTTATTAGTATATTATATGTGCAGTGGCGTTACTAGATGGTTGCGGTGGGGGGGGGGCAGCACCGGGTGACACCCACATTGGGGTGACACCAAAATGAACAATTTTGAATTTCATATAAAAAAAAGAACTCGGTCTAGTAGGGTTTTATTACTTTATAACCGATCATAGTTAAAACATAAGTAGTAGCACAGGTAGCCACCATGCAGAGCAGTAGTACAGGGCGCCACCATGCAGAGCAGTAGCGCAGGGTTCCACCATGCAACCCCGTAGCGTGAAAATTCTACAGCAGGGGCCAGGCACTCTATAGCAGGGGTCGGGGGGGGGGGCAGGTAATACATTTTACTAAGTAGAACCAATAAGCAGGGGGGGGCAGACTAAATGCAGTGGGGGGGGGACTGCCCCCCCCCCGCACGCCACCATACAGAGCAATAAGCACAGGGTGCCACCATACAGATCATTTGGACAGATTTGCAGCTTTGAAGACCAGGAAAAGAAAATTTAAAGTAAAGTTTATTGTCAAAATAACAATAATTTGACATTGCTTTGCTGGTTGATACAGTTTTTTAATGCTTTCACGTTAAATTATATCGTGTAATTTGTTTTTATCTTATATAATTAAAACTCATCAACTCTATGATCAAATGGACGTATTTCACTAACATTACAATTACAGGGGGTTCACTAATGTTTAGTGCTGGAAAATCATAGTGACGCCAATGTAGGCCCTATATGTGTCACATGAAAGGGGCAGTTGGCTGTGCGGTGCTCGACCTAAAGAGTCCCTGGTTCGATCCTGGATGAGGGAATTTTTTTCAGGTCCTGGTAAAAGTCCGGATGGGGAAGAAAAGAAAAAGGTCGGCTGGGTGTTATTGTGCTTAATCATGTAATCCCTTTATATGCCGCAGTTACAGAAACTAATGAATTTTATACTTCATCTTCCCCAATGACCCTTAAGAGCTAAGAAAAATCCACTGTTTCTATGTGTCGTATGAAGTATTTTTACTATTTAAGAAGCACAGTAGACGGGCCCAGGGGTGTATTTAGAGGGGGTCCTAAGACCAATTTTCAACAATGAAAAAGTCCCACCCCCGGTCAAAGTTGTCTAGATCCGCCCCTGGACGGGCCCACACCATGGGCCATAGGTCGTAGTTCTGTGAATGGAGTCTGGTAAATCCGATGTGATGATATTCCATTCAAGGCACAACCAATAACCATTCCTCTCCAGGTCTGACCTACTCCACGAAGCTAAGAGCCTAGCTTAACTGAATTTCAGGTTTCTAGTAAGAGTTGATATAGCGCAATGCAAAAATTATTTCCTAAAACCAATGATGCAACTCATAGCCGTGTCTATCTATAGCCCTTGTGTAAACAACACAATACCACCTTCCTCGATTTATTACCAGTGGCCGCAGGGGTGAGTGTTGCCGTTTATAGTCCTATTTATAGAAAATGTTTTATAATGGTACTGTGTGTACAGTGCTGTAGCGAGCTTAACTCGCGCCTGGGGCATAATACCTTTCTAATACGTTTTTAGCCCCCCCCCCCATTTCTTAAACCATATACATGTAATAATATATGTAAAATATACCACTTGGCACCCCTTTGTGAGTATCGCCCGTGGCATGAGGCCCCCCCCCCCACGCCTCTGTGTGTGTATTGAATATAGTTAGCTTAATCATTCATAATAAAATGACTACAAGTTTAAACATATATAACTTTCATCTATATATATCGTATATGTTGTTAGTCTAATAATTTATACAAATATATATGTTCTTTTGTGCTTTGTAAATAGCATAAAAACATCAATACATTTTTCTCTTAAAGTTAAATCTGTTCAAAGAATCAGCACAAGCAGTTCATTTCTCTGTGAACTAAATTATCATAACTCATTTTCCTTATGCTACAACTTGTACCACAGTATGTGACTCCCGTTATCACTCCAGGTCAACTTATGTCCAAAGTAGTGCACATAGAGCAAGGTTTGCTAGCTACACCACACCTGCAAGCAAAGTTTAAAGTAGGAATCTGCAAGATTCTTTGATTAAAACAGAGGAGCTGAAAAATCAAACCTTCCTACTAACCCACAGGTCGCGCTAAGAATTGAGAACTGCAGAAACGCCGTTAAAAATTGCGATCATTAAAAAATTTCTTTGTTTTATGGATTAAGATAGGACCAGGCATTTTTTTTGGTATCAAATTATTTTCCTAAGTTTCTAAGAATTAAAATTCTTTTTCTCATAAAGACTGAACATCTATTGGAACCAAGCTCTTCAATTGTAAAAAGTTACAGGTTACCAATTTATTACCTGCAAGGTCTTTATTAGAAGTTCACAAATGAAATATCAGATACTAAAACCATCTGTATGAACATCTCGCTACTTGTTTATGGATGTATTGTAAAAAAAGATGAAGAAAAACCGGAAATGTTCTAAAATACAAGTTTATTCACACAGCAGGTCATGCCACATAAAATATACCATACACATATTGTACAACTAGATTCCAAGATAACCAAATGCATGTTACACTAAATTTATATATAACACTGATTATCCAAATACAAAAACAATATTGAAATCGATATTTTTATAACTAACTGCAAAATAATGTAAATATGTCTGACAGTGTATAATAAACTATAACTCAAACACCTGTGTAAAAAGATTGTAAACATTTTTTTTTATCAAACATGATCAATAGATAAAACTTTCTGAAATTTATTTCAATTAATGTATACTCTCATAGTCATCCTTGCATGTGTATAACAGACCTGTAGAAATAACTCCACCTGCAAATAGGAGAGAAAAAAAAGAATTCTTGTGATACACAGTCACTATGATTAAAAAGAATAACAACAGCTTCCATTATTATGATGTAATGTATATTTCAAACTAACCCCCCCCCCCGGGAAACCCATGGACACAAGTGATAAGATAACCACAATGTGGGTAGGAAATGCTGGTGGCTAAGGCAGAAGCTATAGTTTCCTGGTGTCTTCTAGCTTTTGTAGTTGATGGTGGTTCTCATTCAGCTAAACTGCTGCACAGTTTATAACTCTGCCAGTAGTGGATGTCTCTAAGTAGCTTATCTAATATGGTATCTTTGAAATAATATAGCCAAACCAATTAAGCTGTCTCACCACAAACATGGTTTCAACGCCTATTGGTTTTGGATTTTATACTGCCAGAAGATGTCCTGAAGATAGAATGTTAGTGAAACTGCTAGAGTGGTTTGATCTGATTCCTGTACAGCAGTGCTTCTCAAAGGGATGGGCCGCGGCCCCCTAGGGGGCCGTGGAATTTCGAAAAATGTGACACATAAAATATAATTAACCTAATGTATTGTATGTAAATGTTTAAGTGCCACTTCTGCTGTGTATTTAGTATATTGCCAGCCTAGGATTCTTTCAGTCTGTATCCAATCGTTCTATTATAGATATGTCTAAGTGCAAACATCTTTCAAACTCTGTACAGTAGCATTTATAACAGAGGCACTTGCATTCCGTGTATATGGTAATATTTATTATAAACACAAGGCACATCACATGCAATATGGTCCAACATCAATTTCACTAAGTACAATAACATTAATATCTACTGGTAATCTACTTGTGACCACTCTCGGCTCTATCTAGAAATCTACTGCCCTAATCTATCCCACGTCCCTTTTCTTCAAACTTTTTTTATCAGGCTTAGTGCCCCACCCACTTGTTGGATTGGCTAATTAAAAAAACTCATTAAAAGGCTGACGCCCTTTGCCACCTTCGGTTGTGTTCGGTGATATATCTGTTTGTCAAGAATGTCAGTTGACTCTCTCCCTACTCTCGGAACAAAGGCTAAGGTATCATATGTCAAGTCCCTAACCCAGGTCGCTAGAAAATGTAATGACTCTACCCCCAAAGATTTAACCCTGAACTCTTGATTTAACCTCTCAAATATTTACTTTATATATTATCCTACATTCTAACCAATATGTGAGAACCGTGTTCTCCACAGATATCTGTCTGGTAATATTGTCTTGATAATGTTGGATAAGCCAGTGGAGTTTTCCTGGATACCAAATTAGCCAAGGGTGGACCACAAAGCATCTTTGTGACAGTTGAATGACTTAGTAAAATCAATGAAAACCATGTAGAAGGGTCAAGGGCCTTGTAAAGCTCTGCAGGAATACTGTACCTTTTGGGTGCTTTAACTTAGTGATACCCCTTTCACTTTATCAAACAAAGGTGGATTGATTAGCAGTTAGTGTATTCAGGTTGGGGGGATTCTAGCTGTTAGTGTATTGAACTTGGAGGAGGGGGGGAGGGGGATTCAGTCAATAACTGACTAGCATGCTCCATCCATCTTGAGTAGGGAAGCGCCATCTGAGGATAACTTAAAGAGTAGAATCTCATCTCGTCGAACCAAAAACTGCTAAAATTTCTGCTTGAAATAATTGTATGATAAAACATATAAGGATGAGATGTTGATCACTTTAATCCCATCATAAACCATTAATAGGGCAGTTGTAGTTTTATGCAGAACATCCCCACCAAAGCAGGAGACATAAGTAGGTGGCTGGACTCGCTAGGGTTTTTTTTGTTTACCAAAATTCTGTGTTTCCTCAAAGCTATGCATTTTCATTTAGAAGTTGTATAAATTGTTATGTTCGCAGAAACATTTAAATTCCCAATCAAACAAGCTGACAACTTTATGGCAACAAGTTTTCAGAACTTGAACTCCAGCACAGCCAAGCCTTCAATAATCTTCAATACATTCAAAAATCTGTACTTACAACTAACATGTCTATTAAATCTAAAAAGATTTTAACAGATATACATAATTTTTATGTACTTACATTATATCACAAATTAGAAATTGGTTTCTAATCTTTACTTTGAGGACTGTAATAGTAAATGGCGTCTCAAAAGAATGAAAGGAGCTGTTAGACCACTGGTGAAAAATAGTATGAAGTACAGTGTCAGCTTGGTCTTGTTGCGAATGTCAAATGGAAGATTCTGTAGGTAAATAAAAATTAGTTAGGAAACACAATAAAAATGACCTATTTTTACTAAGCATACAACTTAGGTTATAAAGGTAATCAAATGCAATCAAATGTACTAATGGTTACACCATAAAAAATGTTGCAATTATGTCACCTCAAAAAAAAATGTCATTCATGCATATTACATCTCTGGGGTAATAGTAAAAATTTTTTTAAATGGGCATTTTATGCTACTGGTATAGTTAATAATTAGAATAAAGCAACTTTCGATTAAGTTCTTGTGAGCTTTTTTTTTTTTTTGGGTTAGGGTGGAGATCCCTTGTATAAACATATTAAAATGGGTACCTCAAGTACCTGATATTAGATGAGGAAGTAAAAGTGGCTGGGCATTATGCTAGCCATGGTTAAAAAATAAATGAATCCTACACACCAACTGCCCTGAGTAGCCACAATGTACAAAGGGGAGGAAGCTTATAAAAATGTTTTATTGTCTAATATTTGGAAATTATTTTTAAATAATACAGTAACTAATTACAGAATGGCAGATTATTTAATTCATGTAAAATTAAACATTTTTTTTATTAAGACGATAAGTCAAAATTTCCATAGTTATGTCAAATATGGTCTTTACTGGAGTAAGAAGTTAGTAATTTAATTATGATTTGGGATTGAAATAGTCATTAGTTAAAGAATACACCCATCAATGAATCCATACTTGAGTGCTTTACATTATACATTGACATATTTATGGAAAAAAAAGAACATTCAAGCCATCAGCTAACACAACAAACAACATGACTAGGCTACATGTGTTTCATTTCCGTTAATAACTGGGGTGGATAATAGCTGAAATAAATAGCATATTAAATAGCAACTAAAAAATCACGCAAATGATATAAACTTTAAATACATTATTACAAACAATTACTAAAACAAAAAGCTGATTTAATCCAGCTTTTATAATGTTTAATAAACTGGGCATCTAGAATTTCTTCAGTAAAATAATTAATTTTAACTCGTACCACTTGATTCTGACTTGTCTAGTACTGAGTATTCGCGGCTTACTGTTCGCAAAATTTTCAGCAAAAAAAAAAACCAAAATAAATGTTATCTTACTGATCCAGGGATGCCCTCTTGTTGCCATCCTTGACTCCTCCTGACAGCTGAGGTTGTAAATTGCCTTACAATAGAACGGGAGGCTTGACCAAACACCATTTTTCATTACCTTTCAAGTTTCAAGGATAAAACTTTGAGCAAAACTTTGTACTGTAAGCAACTTACTTGCCAGGTTTTTTTTTCAAATGTCAAATCTCTGTGACGAAAACAAAAAAAAGGTTGGTCGCTAAAAGACAAACAAATAAAAGTAATTTTTAAATATTATTTCGATATAGATATATTCACTTGTTTTGTCTACTTAATTCTAATATGCCACATAGCCTATATCAAACGTTATTGTCTTTTTAATTTTATATTTGGTGGCAATTTTAATCAACACTTCTTAAAATTAAGCCTCTAAAGTAAAAAGTTGTGAAAATAAAAGAGGCCAGAGGGGAAAAGTGTTTTGTTTACCTAGCCCCTAATATATGGCTATTGTGAAAGATTTGTATTAATGGAAACATATTAATAGTTAATATAAATGGCAATTGTGGATTTTGTAAATTATCGACATAACGCTCACTGATCTAATTATAAACGCGATTAAAAGCTGGTATCTTATTTAAAATTATGTTACTGTTACTGATAAGTAACTGAGTCAACTGAG
Source organism: Bulinus truncatus (assembly GCA_021962125.1). Taxonomy (NCBI): domain Eukaryota; kingdom Metazoa; phylum Mollusca; class Gastropoda; family Planorbidae; genus Bulinus; species Bulinus truncatus. The sequence goes on from JAGDYQ010000150.1 coordinate 1,400,100, forward strand.
TGGATGAGCAAAACCTGCAAAAAATTTGGTTAAATAATTTTTTTTTACGCAGTGGCTACGGTTCGGTCCGACCGAACCCGTATTTTTTTTTCTTCGGGTACCAGCCATATATATTGCTCCACACCCTAACCCTAACCCTGAAAAAAAAATTCTGAAAAAAAAAATTATTTATGCCATATTCCTTATACCCTAATATAAAATGGTTTTGGCCGGAGCCATTGCGTTTTTTTTTTGTCTTGGTTGGCTCGATATGGGGACGGTATGCCTATGAGTATGATATATATTTAATTATTTATTATAAATACTATAAGTATAAATAGTATATGCAATAAGTGTATTAATAACACCATCAATATGATTTTGGTTTATATATATATTAATTAGTATATAATAAATTATACTTAAATCGTAAAATTATATTATTTGGCAATGATTTGGTTTTTACTAAGAATTCACTTGGGTGACTTTCCATATTAATTTATTTCTGCTACAGGGCCCTGCAAGGCCAAGTGGGTGCTACCCAACATATATCAGAGGACCTACCATGATTAACGCCTTATCTTAGCCTAAAGGATACGGACTCTGTTGTATGCAGTTATCTCTATATTTATAAATGTAAACCTCTGTATAATTATGTATGATTATGAACTTCTGTCAATCTTTCCTCATCCTAAAAATAGACCACTTCCGTTTATGTATTCATATAATATGTTTGCATTATTATACCTAAACCAGTTATTGTCAAGCAATGACAGCTAAAATTTAATTTGTGCAAAAAACTGTTCACTTAGTTTTCGCCCACTTAGTTTGTCATTTGAACCTCTTTCTTGAAATAAATGGCATCTGTTAATTTTATAAATCAACAAAAGATATAATTAATGCTAAATGTAATACAATGGACTGTGGAGTTCAAGCAGCAATACTGGCCACACTATAAACTAGAGCTCAGGCACTAAAGCAGGCGCATACATAGTTTCATAATTTTATCTTTGTGAAACCCTGTTTTAATTTTTAACATTGTGGAAAAAAATTACTGTTAGATCAATTTATACTTAGTAATGTGTATGCGTTCTATTAAATGTAAATTAATGTAAACTTCAAACATGGTTCTATTATATCATTAAATTTAATTTTTCCTTATTTCATTGACAGAAATAATATAACTGTTTGAACCTAATTTAGAACTGTTATTTTTGCCGCCTGCTAACAGAATTATTGAACTATAATAATTCAAGTGAACTGATTGGGCATGGAGATTTTTGAAGAAATCATAGTTGGCACTTGTTTAACAATGTGCCCAGAAAAGGAAATGATGCTGTGAGTACAAATCGGAAACATTAAAAAAAATATTTTTCGTTCAATACTTCACTATAACTATAACACTATAACTTGTTAAAATAAGTTATTGTCTTTTGCAGACGAGAAAGAGAAAAGCTATTACACCCATTTGAATTGAAATCCCAGGATTCTAAAATGTATTGTATGGAAAAACAGTAAGTGAAACAGTAATTGTGATTTCAATTAGTAATACCTTCAATCAGAGCTGTTTTTTAAAGTTAAGCCAACTTGGCAGCAGTTTAGGGCCATTGATATAAATATAGACAGATGCCATAATCCATTAAAAATTGTAAGTTTAGTCTGTTGTTATATGAATAAAACAATTTTCTCAACCACCTTGCTGAATGACAAGTGTTAATAGTTTGCAGAAAAATGCTTCTGGTGAGTTTCACATTCTGGACAACCTACAATGCCAACAGTCAGGCCTTTTGTGAGAAAAATGGCTAATACTGTACTGATTTAAAAAAAAAGTAATATGGATTGCAATAAGGTAGTGAAGATTAAAATTAAGAGAGCAAGTTTTTAAAAATACATTTTCATTAATATGCATTCTGTACATGGAAAAATTGAGCATAGTCTATGTGGAGAAATAGTATAGCCTAAGCTTGATGACGCAATTCGGTAGGCTCCACCCACCGCAGTATCTATGGCGTCATTCCGCCATCTTGAGTGTAAATATTGGGAGCTTTAGTGTATACGTCATTTGGTACAAATGACATATATTAAACCGACAGTTGGGAGCACATGGTTTGTTTTATAACCAGTTGAGCTCTGTGCATCATAGGATGCGGATGCATGTTCTAGTAGAGTCTAGCTTTGGGCATCTATGTAGATGGATGCATATTTACAGTCTGCTATTGTACTCCTCCTGATTCTACCTTTATGTCAGTTTATGTTCAAGTATTAAATGATTGTTTGATGTTACTTCACTGGAGTTAACTTCGTGATTTGTGTTGTCTGAATTAATACACCTCCTACAAATATCATCATTAAAAGGATCCGTAACAGTCTACTAAAATAATATTCCTTTAAATGTCAATGATTTATAAATTGCCAGTTTAAGGAATGCAGCTGATTTTTTAGATTCAGTATTTAGATTTAGTACATTTAAATGAAAGTGTCCATGTCATGGATCCATTGACGGTGCTTCTCTAATAGTAAAAATACTTCATGTGACACTGAAAAAAAGTAGCCCTAAAGGGCAATCGGGGCAGATGAAGAGTACAATTCATTTGTTTCTGTAATCACGTCATAAAAAATGTTTGTGTGGTTAGCACAACACCAAGCCGCCTTTACTTTCCTAACTTAGAACAGGTACCCATTACAAACTGGGTGAACTTGAGAGACTTTTAACCATCTTTCACTAGGTTCTGAAAAAATTCACTTTGTTTTCACAGAGGATCAAACACAAGCATTTTAAGTCAACAGTCTATTGTTCTTCACCTCTCTGCCACCTGTCGCTATTTGCGGAGCAAAGGGCCTCTGCAAGAGCTCTCCAGGGCTCTCGGTTTCGGGAGGCCTTTTTCAGTTCACCCCATATCAGGTTGCATTTCTCCATTTACAGCTCACACGAGAATTTCTTATGGCATTTTTGGAAGACCTATTTTTTTTCTTTTTATGACCTTGGGGGTTTTACTGTTGGGCCATTTTTGTAACATCTTCCGGTGACCCCCCCCCCCTGAGAAAATGGCCAATCCACTCCATTTCCTTTGTGATATTTGTAGGTGTATGGGGTTTTGGTTTGCCATTAGCCAATGTTAGTCAATTTATTGGTGACCTTCCATGTTTCTGTGCTATACAACAGGGTGGATTTGGCTTTGTTTTTGAATATCTGTAGCATTTAATTAGTTCTTAGGGAAGATGTTTTCCACACGGCCATCAGGGAGGCTAAAGAACTACTTGCCTTACCTATTCTGGCTTTTGACATCTTCATCTACCTGTAATTGGCAGAGACAGTGCTACCAAAGTAGGTAAAATGACCTACTTCCCTAAGACAAGGGTGATCAGTGTAAAAACTTTTGCTAAATTAAGACATGACTTCCGTCTTATCTGTATTGAAGACCTAGACTTTGCAGATGACTTGTGTCTATTAACCCAAAAGCAACAGCATATGCATATAAAATCAAATAAACTTGCACAAGAAGCTGCCAAAACCGGGCATGTCAATTAGATATTTACTTTGGTATTTTTTTTTACCAGCTACACACTTGTTTATATATTTTACAAGCCATTGCAGAAAATAATAAATTTAGATGTTTACAGCATATATTCATGAATATATGTTTTAAAAACTTATTTTCAGATCCCTGGCAGATTACAACAAAATGGTGAAAGAATTTTCTAGACCAGCTGCTGGTCGAGCTGACACAGAATCGGATTGTCTCCGGCCAGCCCCTGTACTCAAACAAACTGTGGAATATATGTATACCTGGTAAAGAAAAATATAAAAATGTGTATTTGTCTATGGCCTCCTCTAGGTAAAGAGGTTAATAACAATCTTTGAACCACAGGCATTGTCAAAGAAACACTGATTTGACCAAAAAAAAAATCTACTTTTAATATAATAAGGAGAAAATACGGGACAAAACAGAGTAATAAATTACATTCTTGCAATGACACAGTCTAGTGCTGATATTCTAAAAAAAATAATTTCTGTTTTTGACCTGTAGCGTCATTTCACCAAAATGTTGGGGGGGGGGGGGCAAATAAAAATTAAAAAATACCAATTATGTGTTTATTATATATTTTTAAAACGGTTACATGCATATATAGTAATAAAGGGTATAATATATGAAAAATGTAATAGTGTCGAGTTGTTTGATTAAAGTTTATAAAAATAACAAAAAACAGTAGATTTAAAAAAACAGCAGACATTATAATATTTTAAAAAATTAATTGTTTATTATAGAATAAAAAAGAGTATTTGTATTTATTTAATGTAATTATTTTTATTTTAAGAATCTTGGGGGGGGGCGCCCCCCCCCAAATGACGCCACTGTTTTTTGACTTGTATCGAAAAGAAATTCATTTATTGCTTTCAAAACAAACAAAATTGGGCACTTGGAAATATATTTCAACATTACTTAAAAAGTTTTTTTTGTTTCAGCATTGTCCCAAAATCTCACCCAGCTTGGACTGCTGTATATGAGTTTGTTTTTGATCGTCTGCGTGCAGTAAGGCAAGACATGGTAATTCAAGGAATAAATGGCCAAGATGCTATTTACTTACTTGAACAGATTGTAAGATTTCATCTGTATGCAGCATACAGGTAAATAATATATCTTTTCTGTGAATCATAAGAAGTTTTATTGTTCATTAATTTAGGCAGTTGTATTTTTTTAACAAATAGAATTTGTTTGTTTTATTCACTGTTTTAAAATTTGAATTGCCAAGATTTCATTGCATATTTATTATTTTGTGGTTAAATTTCCTGAATTTCATTGAAAAAAATTTATCGAATTTCATTGAAAAAAATTTATTGAATTTCATTGAAAAAAAAATTATCCTTCATAAAGATTTCTAAACATGCAAACTATGAGTAAAAAGTCAGGAAGTTGAAATTATGACCTTAATAGTTTTTACATGTCATTAAGACAATGGAGGCAGATGAAGTGTAGAATTCATCTGTTTCTTTAGCCATGGCATATTAATGGTTTGTGTGGCTGGCAATGTCCAGCTGCCTTTACTTCCCCAGGTATGTCAGGTACCTATTTTAAGATTAGGTGGATTTAGGAACTCTTTCACCACGTCATACAAAAATCCTGTCTTTAATTGTGGGGATTGAACATATGGCAATGTCCAGCTGCCTTTACTTCCCCAGGTATGTCAGGTACCTATTTTAAGATTAGGTGGATTTAGGAACTCTTTCACCACGTCATACAAAAATCCTGTCTTTAATTGTGGGGATTGAACATATGATCTTCAGGTTGAGAGTCCAGCGTTCTGTATCACTTGTTCCTTAAAACCCTTATGACCTTAAAAGATCTAGTTGTAAAAGAAATTCAGTCCATTAAAATACTGCAAAGATCTCTTGTATATATTTCAGACTACGAGATGCAAGCCTAAGTGAATTTGATCCAGTTATCAACAAGCAACACCTATTAGAATGTTTGAAAAGACTTCTATACCTATATCAGGTTTGTAAAGTAATACACAGTAAATACTTCAGCTTAGCTATTTGAGCCTAACCTACCTTTACTGGGTGTAAGTCTTTTTTAACAGGTGACCCCAGGATATCATACAAACAGAGTTGAGATGGAATCAGTCTATTTACTAGATAACTTAGGTGATGTTCATGCTCTGACTCATTATTTTGATTTGGATACAGATTTAAGGTATTTGTGTATGTGAGTGTGTCAGTTACTAACTTTAGTGCCACGGCAATTCATCTAAACCATTTATCTCTTGAAACATAATTACAAGCTTGTTTTTTTTTTTTTGTAGGAAATCTGATAGCAAAAGTGACAGTTACTCCTTTATTTTTTACAAATAAATTTTCCACTCTTTGGATCATGTAAATAAATCAAATATACTGTCTGTTACTGTTTAAACAAAATCTAAACCAACCTTGTGAATTTAATTATTAAGTTTGTACACATAAAGTTATTTAGAACGTTGTTAAGTTCACAATGTAATAACCAACCTAAAAATAATTGTTGTTTTTTTACTATATGAGCACTGAATTATTGGAAAAAAACATGTTTTAGATCATGCTTTATAGACAAAAATGAGCATATTATCATATAAATACAATGTTATTTTAACACAACTGAGTCACTGGTGATTTAATGGAGGGAATGATTTTTTTCACCCCCCCCCCCCCCCGACCTTATTCAGGGACAGTGGGCTAAGATCACAATGTGAGTGTAAAATTAAAAAACCCAAGTAACTTTTCCAAGGACTGGGGAATATTTAGTTAATTAGAACTTTTTTTTTTTGGGGTGGAAAACCTGAATTTAAATTCCCATACTAGTGCTTTAAAGTGAGGGGCAGGTTTATGGCTTGAAACTGCTCATCTCATCAGTAAATAACATGTTTGGCTGATGAAACTCTTCAGAGTGGCTAAAGCTTGCTAAAATATAAATCCATATGAATAGAAGTCAAACTCAACTTGCCTTGAGTATAGTATACTAATATTTATAATATTTCTTCTTTTCAGAAAAAGTCCATTGCTGCTCCATTGTTACTCAATTAGCTTAGCATTTGTGCAAGGCAATTATTTACATGCATTGCGTCTTATATGGAAATTACCCTGCGCTATGTGTCTTTGTGCAGTCAGCAGGCACTTGCTCTTAATTCGCATGTAAGTCATTAAAATGTAATAAAATATACGTGTATAAATAGTTAAGTGATGCACTAAATACACCACTTGCAGCCAATGACTTTTTTCTAATACTGCAGCGAATTCTGAGCTATTAGTGGCAGAGAGAAAAAACTCCTATTGAATCATATGTAAAATAGTCTCTGCAATATAGCCTTTTAAAAAAATATCAGGTCACGTTAACATAATTATCTACTTGTGTGTATGCTTAGCGGAATATCTCTACTTTATGGTCAGGGTTAAATTTAATGTTCAGAGAGGCCAAATTATTAGTATTTTACAAAAGTATCGAAGTGACATTTTTGTAATAGTGTTCTATATAATCCATAATTAAAAATAAATGATGGTACATCAAAGTTATTATTTTTATTCAGTTAATTTCATGAAAGGATTTAGTAGTTATAATAGTTTTATGTTTCTAAATGTCACCTTAATATTTTTACCTTTTTCATGCACTTATCTTATTTTCCCGCTATTTTACTGTCAGTGTAATACAAGTATTACCTTAAAAATACCTTTATATTTTGTGTCAATACTAATTAATTTGTTGATCTGGACAATTACAAACACATCGAAAACAAATTGGAGATTTTCCTCTAAAAATGGATAGATATACTCATTTTAATGTGGTCTTATATTTTTAGAATGCGATGTTGCAGAGACAATTTAAATAGGATTCAATGGGAGTTTTAGCTTTCTGGCACCATTTACAGTGGTCGCCATGGAGATGACCTTAGATGCAAGAAGTCTATGCAGAGGAGCTGATTATTGCTCAAAGCTGAGGCTAAATATTAGTTTGGTTGAAATACTGATAATTTATAGTTAACAAGAAACAGTAAAAAATCTTAAAACTTTTTTACACCATTTTACTTTTATTTTTGCCAAGTGAAGAAAACAATATTTTCTTTGGTCTTCAAAATCTCTGACCGAATTATTTCAATACTGTTAGGTAAAGAAAATGTTTGTGCCAAAAATAAAATAATTGAATGGGAGGAAAAGAAATATTACATCACATGAATATAATTACGTTCACATTAATTATTTTAAAATAATTTTATGAGAACAATATGTAATAAATAATTACTAAAAAAAATCTTGAAGAAAAATAGATTAAACATGAAAAATGGCAAATATTTTATTTCTGTTAGAGAATTATATACTTCAGGCCTCTGATGAGTGTTCCCTTTTTTAAATGTTGAAATTGGGATATTAAAGTCTTCATGATCCTTTCAAATAAAAGCCACCCAACTCTGTTATGTAATTTTTTTTTCCAGAAACTTCCTAGAGATTCTTACAAGTGGTTTCAGTGTCAAAAACTGTAAATTTCCTGTGCATCATCTAACTAAGATCCTTCACACTGAATCTGATAAAGAAACACTTGACCTCTGTTCCAAGTGTGGTCTTATCGATATGTTTGATAATTCACCATTAGATTTTATTTGCTTCAATAAGACAAGTTTTCTAAAGCCTAAAGAATTGAAGGTAATTATCTTGTAAGATATTATTCCTATACATGTATTAATGCATATATACATATAATATGATTATGAGTATATCAATAACATCTTTATTTAAACTCTGAAAAATATTAAATTTTCAGACTGTTTCTTAAAAATAAGCATTGCCAACAAAATATAAAATAACTTTAAAAAAAAAAGAAAGACTTTTATTACTATGTATTAAAAAGTAAGAATGTTATTTCTTCGGCTTAGATCGTATAAAATATTTATACAAATTATTTCGACCAAAAAAAAAGTCCCAACGGATCAATTATTTCTGATGTTCACACTTTTATGTAGTCTGTATCATTTCTATATTGTTTGTATGATCTAAGGCAATGCTTCCCAAACTTTTGACATCTCTGTATCCCCTTTTTGATGTTCATTATACTGAGTACCCCTAGTAAAAAAAAATAACGTACTCACCCATTACATGTATTGTTCTTACAATAATGGTTTCCACTTATTTCATAATTTTTGCTTTAGCCATATGCGTACCACACTTTCTTCTTCCTTATGGCTTTAAGGTCTTTCTCATTGGGTGTTGCCTTATATATTGCTTTTGGATCTCTGTTGTTTTCCATTCTTTCTATGTGCCCTACCCACCTCAATCTATTCATTTTGATTTCAGCTGTTATATTTGGGTCTTCGTATAGTTCTGAATTTGTTCTACTTCTCCACTCGTTATTGTCCTTTACTGGCCCATATATTTCCCTTTCCCAAGTGTTTAGCATATTATCTGCTTGTTTGCTGATGGTCCATGTTTCACTACCATATGTTGCCGTTGGTCGGATCATTGTCTTGTATATTTTTTTTTTAAAGTTTTTTGGTGATCTGTCTGTATTTTATGCAGTGTGTAATATATTGTTCCCTACTTCTAGTCTGTTTTTGATCTCTATCATTATTCTCACTTATGGTTGATCCTAGGTATTTAAAGTTTTCTACTCTTTCAAATGCTCTATCACTGATTTTTAATGTTTCTTCTTTTCCATTTCTTTGTAATAGCATGTATTGAGTCTTTGATTCGTTTACTGTTAAACCTGCTTTCTGAGCTGCTGTTTCTAATTCTATGTATGCTTTTGCTATATCCTTGCTTTGCTTTCCTATCAATGTTATGTCATCAGCATATGCAAGGTACTGAATGGGTTCTGTAAATATTGTTCCTGTTTTCATAGACTTTGTTTTTTCACAACTGAGGTAATGTGTTATATTTCCTCGCTTATCCAACTGGACATTTCTTATGACTTTTTCTAGGGTTAAGTTGAATAGTATGCAAGAAAGGGAGCCTCCTTGTCTAATGCCTTGCTTAATTGAAATTCTCTTGAGCTTTCCCCTTGCTTCTTGAGTTATTTAATGTCATGTGTACTAGTCTAATGAGCTGGTTGGGGATACACAACTCCTGCAATGTTTTGTAAAGATAATTTCTATTGATCCCGTCATATGCCAACTCGAAATCTATCTAAAGCTGGTGTAGAGGTATATTTTTTTTGTACACTTTGGGAAAAATTAATATTAAGGTTGGTGCACAAAAAAGCAGCCCGCCTAAACGGGAATATCATTGGTGGCAGGCTGCTCTTGTGTACACCAGCCAGGTATTATAGCAGTTTATATTAAAATGAAATTTTTTTAAACAAATATTTGTTTTTAAAAAAATATTTTTTTGGTTGCTCTTGGCTGGGTAATTTTTATTTTTCAATTTGTAGTTAGTTAACATCATTTAAATATATATTTATTAATTTTATTAGGTTTTTAAATACTAAATGTTGCATTTTTTGTTATATTCTTAATTTTATGGTAGTATTATCAATTTTAACACTGTAATTATGATATAAATAATCTTTTTACATGATAATGATTTTTAGTTTATAACGGGATAAGTTTGGGCGGTTATCTTTGAACACCCTTATTATTACATTTTAAAGACTGGGGTTAAGACCATTTTTGATCTAATTGAATTTTTCTTTTGATTAAGAATGTTATTCCTTTTCTATTTTAAGTCACCACATTCAATTAAAATAGCACCAAACATAGTCAACTAATGAATTTTAGATAATTTGTTTTGCATCATAAAATTTAATGACCTTGTTTCATCAGTGTAAATGTACAAGTAATACTGTACTTAAAATATCTTACAGGTTATGTCCCAGCTATATCCACTGGAAACGCTGTTAACTAACTCTGATTTACAAAAACTGCTATTAGGTCTTGGCAATTCTGAGTCTGTCAACAGTAGTTTACCTTATTCAGATACCAATGTGCAGAATAAAGGTTTAACAGAACTAGCTGAAAGCTTACATTTTATAACACTTAAAAGCTGTGATTCGTCAAGAACACAAGACAGAATGCTGACAAATGCTCAAGATAATAATTCAAGTAAGCCAAGTATTGGACGAGGCAGAGGACGAGGAAGAAATGTTAAGCCTTCCAATTCATGACAAACAAAATGTAATTTTCATTTAATAAAAATTTAATAAATTTGAAAAATATTTTGTAATTGAATTTTAATTATGATTGGTTGACAAATAACAAAAATTATTATTCCTGGCAAGAATCAAATTAAGAAATGAAATGTGCAAAACAAGTATCATAATTATTAATTAATTTGAAGAAATAAATGAAAAGGTGTGATTATTAAAAAAACATTTCAAGTGCAATATTGGAAAATTAAAATAAAAGAATCTAATTTTGCCAAAAGACGCTGTAATTAGATAGTGATTTTGTCCTGAATGTCTGATTCATCCATGTAAACTGGTCTAATAGTTGTCTGCTTCATAGGTACATTCAGAGGTGTTGAAATCTTCAACAAATAATGACGCACTAGAAGAAATGGCATAGTTAGGCCACTGCTGAAGTAAAGTATGAAGACAGCTGTCAACTTGAATTTATTTTTTGTATCAAAGGGAAGGCTCTGAAAAAAAACAGTTTTTTTTTTTAGAAAGTTCAAGCTAAAGTAAACCATGATAAGATAAGATAAAAAAAGTAACAGCTCTGAACCAAAATAAAACAATTCAATAAGGGTACAACTCTTAACTCCTGAATAATGGTGATTTATTGAATTAACCCAACCAACCTAATTAAACTATTCAAATAAAAAGAAATGATAGTAATACCTTGATAAAAAAAGGAGATATGAAACTGCTCTCATAAATTGTTCATGAAAGTCTGACCATGAGATAAATGGTTCTTTCATATCCTAATGTGAAGGTCTTAATGAGAATCAAACGAAATGAGCCCAAATATTATTTGCTAATAAGTACCAAGATAAGTTTAACAAAAAAATCTTCAGGAGAACCTGGCTTTTTAGAGATTAAAAATACTTTCAACAATGCATAGCTTGAAAGAGATTTATTTATCAGTAGGCTCAACTCTTGCTAACAGCAATATTGCCAATATTGATCTTATGGGCAAAAAAAAACTTAATAAGCCAGCGGTGTGTGAAAGGAAAACATATGTTATAAATATTCATGTTAGTTGAATGGGAAGAAAAAAAAGCTACTAACTGATCCAGGAATTCCTTCTTGCTGCCACACTTGATGTTGCCTTACAGAAGAAGCTGAGAATTTTCTGGTAGAGGAACACAGCATTCTAAAAACAGCAGCCATTGTATATAGATAACAGCAAAATTTAGCCTATGCTGAAGCTGTAAAAACAGAATATATATTATTTATGTAAGATTTGATAAATAGTAGATAGATTTTGTTATTATAGACTGATTGTTAACGCGCTCAAATATATATTACCATAAACTCCAACTGCGTACTTAATAGCTGGTCCAGGTATCTGGCTTATGTTTACTAGTTATATAATAAATATCATTTATCTGCTACCTTTTCATTTACAATGGGTGAGGTCAACTTTGAGATAATCTTCCGATTATGCATTCTATTGACACAGGATAAGAAGTAGATTAGCAAAACTTGACCTCAACCAGTGATTAAATATTAAAAATGGAAACAAAACAATGTGACTAAAATAAGGACTAGATTGACAAATTATGTGAGCAGCTCTTGTGCTATATGGAATATGTTTATAGTGGACCTGTGAATTATGTTTAATTAAACAAATATTCACTAGACATCATCCATCCATGGTGTTCATCCATAGTTACGACTGACATAAATCTTTCCCTATCATCGTTTCCTGGAAAGATAATTGCAGACAGATCAACTTCATCCTCATCTAGCCCTTCAACATCCTCTGAATGTGCATTTTCCATTCTGCCAATAATTGCCATGAGTTCTCTTTGCCTTCTAGCAGTCAAAGGACGGATGCTTTTTATCTGAGTTGATTCTGGAAAATTTTGGGTTGGCACATTCTCCTTGGCCCGAGCTCTGTGTTGTCCTGTATGTTTCTTCAACATTGTTTGTGAGGCAAAGTATAAGTGACAGTTTGCAAATTCGATCATGTAAGCTGGTCTGCGAAGATGGACAATAAAGATCACATGGTTGTACTTTTAAAACTCCTGTTGATCTTGGCATAAATTCATCAAATTTGAGAGTTTGTGCCACAAACAATGAAGGAAATTTATGAGCATCTGCTCTTTCTGAAGCTCTGAGTCCATCAGTTGGTTGGGATTGGAAGAGGAAAGAATCTCAAAGGTAAAACGTTGAAATATGAACTCCTAACTAGCATGAGGAATTGTGAACAACACATTGAAAAGATATGCATTTCATGCTATTCTGACATTCAATGTGTTTCACAAAATTTTTGAAAATTATATTTAAAACTATAAAGTTTTACTAAAAAAAAAATTAAATTAGAAATAAAATTAAAAATATATAAAAATGTGACGACACACTTGGCCTAACCCCCCCCCCCCCCCCGTCACACTTTCTTACACCCGCTCCCTTGGAGAGTGACTTACTTTATGGACGGCCCCTATCATAGATAAATCTATGGCTCCTATGGTCTTAATAGTTCTTTGTTAAACTTATAAAAAAAAAAACTTCAACATTAAATGTCTCTTGGTTACTTGATATTAAATCAATATTACGTAATTGTTTACGACAGTCCGCCCACGAGATAATAGTTCTTTCATATGTCATTGCAAAGATTTAATTAAGTGTTAATCAAAAAAAATGAACAGAAAAATTACTCGCTAATAATTGTAAGGCACTTGTTACATGACCAAACGGTTGTTTGGTCTTCTAACAAGTGCGTAATTGTAATAGTTATTTTTTTAAAAAAAGTTAATAGTTATTATACTGTCCATACATATTAAGATGTTTCCGGTAATATATGAAATAACTATTTATCTCGTGGGTAGACTGTCGTAAACAATTACTGAATATTAACATGTTATATATTTTGAAGGCGAAAATGACTACACATTTACAAAATAATTTATCACAAATACTTACTTTGATGTGACTTTGAAGCTGAATAACGGCGAATAAAATTCACCTTCGGATATGCCAGGTTTTTGTAACAGGATGCGTAATTTTCATTTAAAAAAAAAAGGCACAACATATGGCGGTGTTAACTTTTTTTTTGACAAGTGAAAGGGTTAAAAATTGTGCCGAAAATTGTTGACGTCATAAATGGACTGCCCCTATGAGATATTTTGATTGTGTAACATTGTGGCGGCGTTTAACTATGATCGGTTATAAAACCGACTATACCGAGTTTTTTCTGCTATGAAATTTAGAACTTTTCATTTTGGTGTCACCCAGGGCTCGATTTACCGCCGGGGATATCCCCGGCACTGAGACCTGTCATCCCCGGCTCTGCTTTAGCTAATATATCCTAGCCGGGGATGAAATCATAGACATTTATCCCCGGCTCTGCAGAAATTGTTTTTCATCCCCGGCACTGGTTTTTTCTTAAATCGAGCACTGCATGGTGTCACCCCTAAATGGTGTCATCCGGTGCGGCCCTTACCCCCCCTCCTCTAGTGACACCACTGAGTGCACTCGACTCACGTGCATATGGTTCTTTCTATCCTTGGTATAGCCAAAACTATTAGCTGCTGACTTGGTGAGGAGATGGGCGCCACCAAGTCTGTAAGCCCACAGATATCACGTAAGAAAGCACAACAGATATATGTCTGTTGATGTGTTCATTCGTTGCCTCAAATTACCATATCGGTTAAGGATATTTAAAAAAAAAAATGACGAATACTATTGTGTTTAGAAACGAAAAGAATCAAGAAAAAACAACAACATGAGATTTTATTTTTGTACGGGTTCAACTAAGTTGTGCGCAAAAGTGAAGTTATAAAACAAAAAAAATATATATATAATTAGTTTTCTTTTTAGATAAAAAATTAGGTTTCCTGCCAACAATAAGCTTCCTTTAGTATCCAGGGTTGTCTTTTGTATCTTGAACTGAATGTACAGTAGGTTTTTAAAATAACTTTGTCTGTGGTTCTTCCTCATGTTTTTCTTGATTATGTACTATTGTTTAAAATGCCTGAACAAAAAATGCAATTCCTTGTCTTTCATTGAAATGTTCTCCATAAAACAGCAAATAAAAAATGCACGCAGGTTTCCCTTTAAATCAAAGTTTTAAAAAACTTGTTTTTAAGTTTGCATGTTCTACGTCAAAGCTGAATGCCAGTTTTACATATGTTTTGCAATGAGCCATACAGTATTATTCAACTACACATAATAAATATAAAAAGTTAAAATTGTATTTCAGTGAGTCATACTTTTGTCCACTTAGAAAATTGTTTGCTAAGCTTCAAGATACTTTTTAATTTTGTGTCACACCAAATTTTTTTTGTTCTTTATGACTGTATTTGAGTTAAAATTATTAAACTTCTTTTTACCTGTACTAGCTTCATAAAATAATGCAATATGCTGATGAACTGGTGTAAAAATTCTTACACATACAGGAAATTAATATTTTTTTTGCAATGGAATAAATAAAAAATACAGTGTAATGTTGGTTCCAAATTATTAAGTTATGTGTACCATATGATTTCCAAGATATAATATTCCATGTTAAGTAGGCTAAACTATTGTTATTTTAACCTTAAATTTTTTTATCATGCAGTCTATATAATATTTAGAAACAAACATAAACTCATGAAATAACAACAAAAACAATTACACCACATTGGGGCTATCTTTTAATTTTATTATCAATTAATTAGATCATTACTTTAATGAAGGTGAAATTGAATTTTCTGGATCATCGCTGATAAAAGAGATTATACGTTGACAGTAAGACCATTACAAAATCTTTACAGAAAATAGTTAAATGATTTCTTAAATAAAAGGTGAGTCACCTAACACAAGTTTATTGGTTCCATACACAATGATAACTAAAAATGTTTCACAATGTTTATACTTTTTTAAAGGGTTTCTCAGCACCATAATTGATGGTCATGAGCCCAAAAAGTTATTAATTTTTTTTTTTACTCCAATGTGAGTATTGGAAGTAGCAAACATAAATATATGTACAATGCAACAATGTAAGAATACTTCTGTAGCAGTAAATGAAATGTTAAATGACACAAGATTAATGCTTAATTATCACATCTGTAACATGAACATAATTCATGACATATTCTGACATGTTTCACTACCAAACACCAGCAGCTTTTCATATTTGTACATTATCTATTAATAAAGTATATAATTTTTCAAAACCAGACTGGAAACTCTTCTAGGTAACACTGTTGAGTGAGGAAAACAAAACATAAACATCCCATCTATTATTTTAAACATTCCTCAGTTTGATAAGGATTTTAGTAGTGAAATAATTAAGTCTGATATTTAATTATCCTGGAAAGTAAAAAAAATAATTAATACATATTTTTGAAACAGTAACCGAAAGCTATACAGATGAAAATTCATAATCAGGCACTTTTCTGTCCAGAAGTTAAATCTTTTATAGTTGACTGGATCTTTGAAGTGCAGTTTTTACATGAATCAGGCAAATTTGAAACATAAGTAAATACAGATGACACACCTGAAATAAATATGCAAGTAAAAAATAATTCATAGTTATAAAAAGTAAATAAATAAAAAATAAGCTTTTAAAAATATCCTTGCAAAGCAAATGTCATGAAATTATAATTAACCATAATCTAAAGAGTATATTTTTTTGCATATTAGTAGAGTTAAATTATAATTAAACATAATCTAAAGAGTATATTTTTCCATATAAGTAGAGTTGTAAGTTTTCACATGTTAAAATAATAATGCCTGTGTTATGCTAGGAATAATTCTACTTCTCAATCATACAAAGACAATTTCTAAGTAGGTTACCACAAACTGATTTTTTAGAAATAGTTTTACAGCTTTTTATAAGCATGGATATAGCAAGAACTCCAGATTCTAAGAAAGATGAAACCAAAATCATCACTATATCTCAATTAGTGAATGAGATATATACACCATTGAAAATGTAACTTAAAAATTTTTTTTTCTACATTATCAAAAGTGCCATTTTTGTCAAGGCTTATCTGCAAATGTAATTCCTGTAAATGAACTGACTCACATCAAACACAAACTCAATTTTTTTCAGGTGTATTATATATAATATCATTAAAATTTATTGCATATGAAAAATAAAAAGAGAGATGAAAATTCAAAATCTGTGGATGTGAAAAAAAAAATAAAAAAAAATACATGTATTGTAACACATACACAAACAATTAAATCAAATTTTAAGGTAGTTTATGCTCTATATAATCAAAGAGTCATAATTCCTAACGATTATTTATATTAAAAATAATTAAGGTTAGGAAAGTGGTGGGGGGGGGGTCAATAAAAGTAAAAAATGTGTCATTTTAAAAAAATCACAAAAAAAAAAAAATAACCTATTACCATTAAATTCAATTTATATATTAAATATATATATGTGTGAAAACATAGGATATGAAAAGCTCTATACTAATAAAGAATCATGATATTAATTACTTATATATATATATCCAGTACAGGAATGGAGAAATCCATGCATGTAAAAAAAATTAACAAAAAATACTTTGCATTGGAAAAAACCCACTATGAAGTATTATTTTTAAAGTTATATTAGTAACAATAGTAATACATGTATGTAGTAACATTAAATGTACTCATTTCTATTCTATATTAAATATTCTAAATGTCTTAGAAAGCAAACATATTATAATTTTAGGAAGTGCATTTTAACTGGGCAAGAGTTCACTTAAAAAAAACAAAAACTCAAAATTGAAGTCCTTTTACAAGTTGGTTTATGCATGTACATGTACCATGTAAATGAGTTATAAATTTACCCTTTAACTGAGCATGAGCAAGAAGATTTTGAAAAAGATTTTAGCACACGAATTTCATCATTCAATGGCTCTAATAGAAATAAAGGTTATTTTCTTGAACTTTTCAAAAACATCTTTAGGTTTCAGATTATGCTGAGTAAGTTTATTTAGAGATAACATACTGTTTTCTAGATTGTTTAGAGAGTTTTTTCAAGTTTTAACTTATTAACCCTCTGATTAAAATATTTTCCAAATGTTTTATAGTGTTTTCATATTTTTCTCTATTAGTAGATAAAGGTACACTAGTTTGTTTATCAAGTGTTAGAATAACTGTTGTTTGCCTAGCCCTTTCGATGCTATTGACGACTTTAGTTGCTTTTTTTCCCTACTCAAAATGGCTAATGACGACTGTATTCTCTTTCATTCAATAGTAATAAAACTAAACGTTTTTTTCTGCCAAAGTCGGAGGGTAAGTCCATTGTCTAGCTTTGCACAAGTTTCAATAACAAAAACTTCAGAAAGTTGAGATTAAAGTTCATTTTATAGTATAATAAGACTGAAAAAATTGCAACACACCCACTTCACACCTTTTTCTATCCCTGTGTTCGGCTAAGTTTTAACACCGGTAATTAAGTAGTTCGTTTTACCACCGTTGGATAGGAAAGTTTAAATGTTCTACTGGTGGAGCCTTGGAGAGAGAAACCCATTTATTATTTAAATATTTTATCATGGCAAGGGTAAGCATCTGAACAAAACATAGCTTCAGCAATGAGAGATTTAGTTATCAGTCCAACGGGAGAATAAAATGTTTGGATGGACCAAGAGTCGAGGCAGAAAACATGTATACAGAGTAGAAAAGTAAAGTTCAGTGGGTTAGGGGTGTGAGAGTTTTACTATTAGGGACACGGAGACACTTGTATAATGTCACTGTGGGAACACAGTTAACCATCTCCTCAACAGTTAATATCAGCAGGGAAAGGAGTGGGCTGGCTAAGACTTAGTTAGGACAGAGTTTATGCAGAGCACATTATACAGAGTAGAAAAACGACGTTCAGGTGGGATGGGGGCATTAAATAATACTAGTTTGAATTTTGAGATAGAAAGGCAAACATTATTGCGACATTTCTATAGTGACATGGGGAAAACAGTATCTCCACAACAGATATCTGTTTATCAGTCCATCTAAAGGGGAGGTGCATGGAATGTTTGGAATGACCAAGAATTTAGTGAAGAATGTAAAATATTATTCTATTAGGCCAAATTTGGGCTTGATGATAGAAGTCAGATGTATTGCTTGTCTTACAATAGAATTGTGGAAACACGGCTGGCGGAAATGTGCATTATGCTTGGGCTTAAAATTTAGATTATCTATATTTATAGATATATTTGCTGCAACACATTAGAGCTAACATCTTATTTAGCAATTGGTGAATTTAACTGCTGACCAAAGGTTTGAGAAAGTATGCACTTGTCAACTACAGATGTAATGAATAGGCTGTTATCTGAATAGAGAATTGCTAAACATTCCAATGATAGATGGACCAGCGGTTTAGGGCTAATAGCCCAGAAATATTTTCCCTCAGCTGTTCAGCCAAAATCTCATAACATAAAGGGGCTTACAAGAAGGTGTGTTATGTGAGTTAAACAGAGTACTCATGAGAATAGAGATATGGTTACAAGGCATGTGACATACCTTCGAGTGTCACACCATATTTTGAAGTATTTTACTAAAAAAACATTTTTAGATCTATCTTGCTTTAAAAAACATTTTTTTATTTACTAAAAACAAATCAACATTAAATTATTTACCACAATGTACATTGTAAATTGGATTATTTCACTCTCTTCTCTCTCAATCTCCCTCTTTCTAGCCTAGCTCCTCCCCTAATTACACAGATAGTAAAACTACAAAACCAGTCATTTGCTTGCCACTCCCATAACCATCCACCTTAACGGCAAGTGCAATTACGGTAACCTTGGGTGAAAGCAGGTGACAATACACAACGACTGCTAAAATATTCCAGGTACATTAAAATTGACAGACACCGTCGCATTATGTTGGTGTCCTGGGCAGGCTTGCGGAGCCAGGAGCCGCTACTTTTTGCTGGAGCTGGAGCCGAAAAAATCTGGCGGCTCCACGGCTCCCAAATGGTTTTTTTTTTACAGCAGAATTTTTTTTTTAGCTTTAAAATTACAAATTTGTTTGATTGTTTGCCTCCTACAATTTGTAATAGACTAAAAACAAAATGGTAGCTTTCTGTATTAAACAATTTTATTATAAACAGAATATCTGAAACAGAGCAGATACATTTATAAGGCTGTGGCTATTCGGACCCGGGTCCCAATAAAATTCGATTGTTATTCGGACCCGTGGCAAATATGCACTAAGCTTAGCTATATTTAAACTTTATTAGACGGAACCCGAAAAAATAATAATACAGAGTCCGCTTAGTGAAACCCTAGACACTGAGTAACGATTAAATCATACAATTCAAACAATTATAAAAAAATAAACAAAAAACAATAATAAAGTTTATGTATAGCTAAGCTAAGTGCATATTTGCCACGGGTCCGAATAACAATCGGAGTTTATTGGAACGGGTTCCGAATAAAAATCGGAGTTTATTGGTACCCGGGTCCAGGCCCGTAGCCAGAGGGGGCTAGAGGGCTGACCCCCCCGTGCACAATTTGAGCTTTTTGACAAAATTTTAATAATAACAGCTATAAAACATCAATCATTTTGTTCAATTTTGTTTTAGGGGCCCGGACTGAGCTGGCCAATCAACTTTTGAAAATATTAATATCAGCACGGGGGCCCGTTTCACCCCTGCCCAGGGACCCGAAATGTCTGTCGGTGGGCCCTTTTCGTAACCTTGTAATAGTTTTATATATTGATATCTTCTGAGGACAACTAGCAACTTATTTAAGTTAATAAAATAATATTGACTTCTGACTTCACTTTTATACATATGTATAATAAAATAATAAAGTACAAACTCCGTGATTTCTGAGTGATGTTATTTATTTTGCAAATTTACTTTTTAGCAGAATTAATTTTATTTTAAATTGAATAATTGCGACTGGTCATTTGTTGTTGATAGATCTGTTCTTTGTTTTCAATATTTTATAAGAAATATCACACAAATAGCTAAGCTATATTCGTGCATCTTTGTCGTTCTTCCCGGGTTGTACGTTTAACCAACAGTATAATGATATAAATCAGGTATCTATTATGTAACAATTGTGTAGCAGAACAAATGGTCAATATATTTATAACAGGAATCAGAAATTGCTCAGCCTCAATAAATTTTTGTCATTAAAACTCTTTACTATTTAAATTATTTTTAACAAAACTGCAACATGCATGCACTATTGAAACGTAGTTAAAATTATATATTTCTAATTAATAGCTAAACAATCGGTACTAAAATGCACCATTCCAGATATGGAACTGCAAAAATTTTCTTGGGGAGGGGACTCACTGAGGTCCCCTCCCAAAACCCCTCCTGTCCGTTCGCAAGCTTTCGGCGCTTCGCACCTCCATCTTCGCCCCCCCCCAAACATTTCTTCAACCCCACCAGGGGCGGAATTATGGGGAGAGGCCGGGGGGCATATCCCCCCACCTCCGGTTATCGCAAGTTTAGGTGATACATCATTAAATTATCGAAATATTTTTTGTTCAAAGACCAATTTTCAACACTGAAAACAGTTTCGCCCCGCCCCCGGGGGTCAAAGTTTTGCCCCCGTCAAAGTTGTCTAGATCCGCCGCTGTACCCCAGAATCAGTTCTTCGGCACGCCCCCCCGGCCAGAAAAAAATTCTCCCCCCCCCCAATGCAATAATCCTGGCTACGGGCCTGCCCGGGTCCGAATAGGCACTTCGAATTAATCAATAATAAATATAAATACTGAAGTCTTTAAAATATTTTAAATAATGTATCATTTTACTATTGGCTAATTTGATCATTGAAATAACTTTTTATTACTTTTGAAAATGGCGACTAGAGAAACCTCGATGGAAAATAATGATATAATTCTGGATGCACTGAAATGGTATGTTTTTAGTAAAACCGACAATGGACAATGCGTATATTTTTCAAGTTCCTGACTCTGGGGGTGAACGCGGCAAAATTTGCATAACTTTTTATCAGCGGGATGTTAGCGTGGAGCAATTACACAATTTTTTGCCTCGTGTGATACTATCTTAATAGGGAGCCGGAGCTGTCAAAATTTGTGGGAGCCGGAGCCGAAAAAAAATATGGCGGCTCCGCAAGCCTGGTCCTGGGGTAGAAAAAATAACAGCACAGGAAGAAAGTTTTGTATTTCAGAGGTTAATACTGGGCAAGACATCAGATTTAGAGTATTTAGCATCAAAAGGGTTAATACAATACAAATAAAAATTGGTCAGTATTTTTGAAAGAACAGACTCCATCTGCGGACTGCAAGGCTTTGACTTATGAAATCCTCATCCAGAATTTGTCCAAATAGGTTACATAATCCACTTCTGATAGGGTATTCAGACACTTCACAATCTTTTCCATGTGTTACTTTACTTGATTACCAGTTATTTTTTTGGATCACTGGTATTTTTTTCTGTAAGAACCATGTAGAAAGTTGAAAAGATGTTCAAACTTCAATACATTTCTAGGACTCAAACAGAGCTAATAATAATACTTATACAGAGTAATAAAAATGTATGCAGTGGCCAAGAAGTATTTTCATTAAAAAAGTTATTAGCCTAATAGGTTACCTGTGTACATGACTTGTTGTTTTTCTCTTTCAAAGCCAGAGTTGAAGAAGTGATTGCTAGTTTTCCCATTAGCACAGAAGTCTTCTATAAAGTATTGAACTTTTCACCATCTTACAAAGCTAAATAAGATATAAAAATTAGGTCTGAATTACATAAAAGCGACTTTAAGCATAGAATAAAAAGAAAAGTATATTACAAGTATAAATTATCACAAGTATAAATTATTCATTCAATAATAGTCATGTTACTTCAGTCGGCCTACAAGCTACTTTTAGTTAACATTGACAACCAATGAATGGTCATGTGGCCTATTATATTTATTATATTTGAAGTTATAAAACTAACAACTATAAAAAAGCTATACTAATTAGTTTTCAATATATCTCTCAGAAAAGATTATTTTTTTAAGGAAAAGAGCAAGGAAAAAAATAGAAGTTTCCTCAAACATGAGGGGTATTGTTTCATGTAAAAGATGTCAAAATTGTTTCAAGGTTTAAAAATTGAAAGTCATTTGCCTACATTTAACTATTTAAATGAAATTAGGTAATGTTTCTACTTACCTGCTACGTGTACAGATCAGGAAAAGTTACAATAATTGCGACTGGTGAAGCGATGTTAACCTGGTCATTGGCCATTTTAACCGTCAGTTAAAAAAAGGGTGAAAATGAACATAACATGCTTTTTCTTTGCACACTGCGATTTTCGTCAATATTAGAAACTGAATATTATCATATTTTAAAAGTAAAATGTTGATTTCTAATGGTACTAATAGGCAAGCATTGAGATGGAATCCTCAAGGAAAAAGAAAAAGGGGCTGGCCAAGAAACACCTGGAAGCGAGAATTTGAAGTGGACATTACCAGGATGGGGTTCAGCTGGAAGCAGCTGGAGAGAATGGCTCAGGTCAGAAGTCACTGGAGATCTTTAGTTGGTGGCCCATACTCTGATAGGAGTGACGGGCAATGATGATGATGAATGGTACTAAAGAAAAACCTAAAAACATTAAAATCCCATTGTATTTTTTCATTTCCACTGTTAAAAATATTTATCTAACCAATTTATAACTTAATGATTGGTATGACTGTAAAGAGTATTCATTTTTGCACACGCTGGTATACTTAGCACTGCTGTAAGACAAATGGCCAAGGAGAGCATAGATATTAAAAATAGGAGGGTCAAATTAGATTGCGTGTCGACCGGTCAAAGAATTTGGTGATGGTTTTGATTTGAAAGATGCAACTTTTTCTTTTGCATCAACATAAATATAAAATTTAAATATTATTGTAGGGCTTAAAAATATTTTAAAATGGTATTGGTATTTGATCAGTGTTACATAGAGAAATAAATGAAAACTACCAGAATATTGACTTCAATGTCAAACCTCAATTTTTAGCCAGTTTGTGGTACCTATTCTAAAGTTAAAAAATTTAAACTGCAACTCAATTAAGCAAAACAACTGGGGAAACAATGTTACAGGGTTAACCATTCTTAGTTAAAGCATTGTGAAATAAAATATAAATTATTACTAGCATTCCAGTTGGCTGCTATTTGATCAATCAGACCAATCTTTTCTGCTTCCCCCTGTGAACAAGAAAAACAATTATATCTAAAACTTAGAACGTTACTGAATTATCCTTAATAGTAAAAAAATTAAACTACCACACTTGGGTAGGTATTACCTTCGGCTTCTGTTCTTCTGAAGTTGGCCAAACAGATTTGGCTAATCTCCTTCCAACCTCTGCACCTTCATCACAGGTTCCCCAGATGCCTTGATTCACAGACCAGTATAAAGCACCTCCCACCAGAGACACTTTAGTAGCATTCCTGTCAGATGGTCAAAGATAAAGTGTATATTCTGATTACAGTTCCTCTAGCAATGAACAAAGACAAATATTTAAAAGTTTTGTTAACATTTCATTATTAGAAAAGGTCTGTATATTAAAGAAACAAAAGTGTAAAGATTTTAGATTCTTACTTTAAAAGTTGTACAGCCATAATAATAAAACAGAATAGACTATGGTTTTGTATTATAATAACAGCTTGAGATTGTATTACTAAAGAATGGGACTAATCTCCATGCAGAACCTGAAAAAAAAAAGTTTCATGATTATGAAAATCAGACTTAAAAAATGCATGTCTTTTAAGTCTACTTATTTATAATTACGAGTACTGCTAAAATTATTAATGTTTTTACGGAGTGGCTGCGGTTCTGTCCAGTCAGAATAGGAAAATAGACAGAATCCGTATTTTTTTTCGGGTACCAGCCATTATATTAGGTTTAGGAATAGGGTTAGGATTAGGGTTAGGTTTAGGGTGTGGAGCAATATCTATGGCTGGTACCCGGAAAAAAAAAACGGATTTTGTCTGGACAGAACCGTAGCCACTCCGATGTTTTTAACAGAAACCTGATATTGAACAATATAATTTATAAGGATTTAATTGAATAAATGGATATTGGTTGAATATATTATCTATTCTAAATAAAATACAAAGTTGGCCAGTATAAAATGTAACTGAAATGCACCTGTTAAGTCAGCTGAGTAAATGAAAAGTAACACTAACAGTGAAAGACTTTATAGATATTTAATATAAGGTTAAATGTACTAAAAAAAAAAACTGAAATGCATCTCTCATCCTCACCGCCGTGGAGCATCACTGTCTTTTTATTACATAAAAATGATTCAGTCAAGAGTCTGAATATTTACAAAGTTAAACTGATTCAAAGCTGTTTTTTATCTGTTATTTTTCCGTATTGACCGTATAACCGGGCGTATGCCTCGGCTTTTTTTTTGGAAATAAAACAAGATTGGAAGGAAGGAGAAGACGGTCAAATCCGGAGAGGACTACGATCACCACAGAATACGCATTTACTACTGAAAGTGCATCGCTATTTAAAAAGTCTTCTATTAGTAAGTATTTGACTTATTTTTACTAACGCACTTGTGACCATTATATTAGGGTATAAGGAACATGACATATATAAGTTTTTTTTTTTTCAGAATTTTTTTTTTCAGGATTAGGGTTAGGGATAGAGATAGATATCAATTTGCGCGAAAATCCCCGGAAAAAAATTAACGGGTCGACCGTACATATGCTAGTAGTCGACCCTCTAGTGGGTTGAGTAACAAGTGCCTTTTACTAAACGTAATTCTACTTACCGGAGGTCAACAACAGTGCGTTGAATTTAATTTTTAATCTTTATCACAATTAGGTATGATTCCGATGAAAACCTTCTTTCGTTTTCTTCATAGATATGAGATTTACGGCAATAAATATCACGACACCTGAAAATAGTTACGTTAGCATTGTATATAAACAAGATGGCCGACAACACTAAAATTTCAACTTCAAAAACAAGAGCAACATCGGTATATCATGGATTTAATCTTTTTCGTACATTTTCCGATGTTAATCGACAAAAAAAAAAAAGATTCCTTTACCCTTAGACTCGAATGTAAAGCTTGAGCTAACTTCTTAAACTTAAGTTACTTAACCGTTCTCTACCGCAACATTTTCTTATCTTTCTTACTGACTCAGTCAGTGTGACTGACGCGACTTTACTGATGAGCTCATATATAGAATGAGCATTGTATCTGAAAAAAAAAATTAAAATGTTGATTGATTAAATAAATTAAAATGGCTCTATAGAAATATTGACTTACATTTTCAATATGTAAAAATCCAATTATATTTGTAACTTAACAATATTTTAGACATATTTTTCAGGAGGCAAACTTTAAATGCAATGAACAGTAGATAAAAACTAATAATTAAATAAATAAATTTATGCTCGGCAAGTAGCTTATTTATGTCTGTTATGTCTAACTATATTAATCAATTAAATCAGGAAGTTAATGTATTGCTGTGAAAAATTCGATATGCAAGTGAAAAGACACACGATGGTGTTGGTGTTGCTCTATTAATGACTACCAATTAATAGCAAAAGTACAAAATGTTTATATTATAAGATTTCTATGTATATATTCTTATAAGGTCCCTGTTCCATTAAAGTAAAGCAAATAAATTAAATATTTATAGTACCATATTAAATTATATGTCACTTTTAAAATGAAAATTTTTTTTTTTTTGGGTAAGGTACTATGAAGTATTTAAAACTTTTTTATACCATTGAAATCTGATCCTTTTTTTGACATTCTTTATTTAAATAATTTAAGATTAATTGATAGATAATAAAAATTGATGCTTTAGAAAAAATTTCTTCAATTTTTTGTAGCCTTTCTTAAGCCTTTGCGACTTACATTGTAGTCAGATTTGTATTATCTGAGGTTGTACTGCTCTGATATATGCACTTATAGGCCTATTTATGAAATACATGAATTAAAAAAAAAACAAGTTCATTCTTTCACCCAATACATTGTGAATGTGAAGTAATAAATATTACAATTGATTGGATTAAAAAAATTAGGTTGATAATTTGATTTTTAAAATTATTTCACACATACTTTCTTGAATAATTGTATTTAAACTATTACAGTCCAAGACTCAAGTTTTTAATTCTGGCGGTGTTTCACAGAAAACGGGAAATGATACTAAACAGCATTCAGATATTCATAGTAGAGAAGAAGAGTACAAGTGAGAGGTTTTTTTAATCACTATGTCAGAAGTGATTGACTTAGAAATAGGAATATTGTAATTTTAGCATGATATGGTGATTCTTTAGCTATGCTTTGAAATAATATATCATAATCATTTAGAAAAAAAATAGTTATTAGTGAATATTTAAATGTTATATTCATGAACAAACACACAGAAATATAGATATGAAATCTACATACAGTAGATTGCGCTTAATTGGGACACATCGGGACCGAGGCTTTTTGTCCCAATTAAGCGGCTGTCCCAATTAAACATAGAAATTTACTATTGGCTTCTTGCTTTGGTTACTTTGAGATTTGTCCCAAATAAGCGGCTGTCCCAATTAAGCGGTGTCCCAATTAAGCGGAATCCACTGTATTTATGTATTCACAAATAGATTTATGTAGTTATTTTTTTTGTACAGGAGATTAAATGCTGAGCTTGAAGCTAAAACTGCATTGCTTGTACAAGAGGCTGAAATAGTGATGGTGGGTTGCACTTATTTTCTTATCTTTTTAAACTTAGAAGTAAATTTTGAAATTGTGTTTCAGGGGCATTATCATCATCCATTAACCCTGACATTGGCAAAACCAAATTTATTTTCCTGGCGGCTTTTTCCTTTCGTCACATTGCCTTCAGTTATCAATTTCTTTTTTCCCTGGAGAGGTGACCCACAGGAATTTTGGTTGTGATCCCAATATGTTGTAGACTGATGTGCATGCTCTAGTTTACGGTCTCAAATCTCTGTGGTGGTTCTATAGGCATTGCACCCTCATCTATGTTTGGGATGAAAGAATGTACCATTAGTAGGGTGTCCCAGAATTTCAAATTTTTAAAAATTCATTAAATCTCAAATAGCACACCTTCTAAAAAGTTTCCTTATAATTAGCTGCAATAGTCCCAAAAATGGTACCTCATTCAGAACGAATTTAGGGGTCCCTCAAGGGTCCAGAAGATTAGTTCAACTTCCTCATGTTAGCAATATATGACAAATATTTTTATGCTTTATTAATTTTACTTTTGAAATAATGGCCTGCCATACCAATGTCACATCACTGGTCATGTGACTTGGAAGCCATCTTGGATTTGTAAAGCAGTGGAGTTATTAATGAAGTCTAGTTGTTAGTTGTGTGTTTTAAGTAAATTTGTGAAGCATTTAACTAATTATTATTCAAAACTGTGAGATTAATTGAACTGTACTGATTGATTCACTCTTGAGGAAATAGACAGGGTCTTAGAATGTCAACTAAGATGTTACAAACTAGGAGTTCTAGAAGTGGTAGTAAAGTATGGTTGATTGGCTACCCTCTGGAGATGATATCTGGTGCCCGTCTTCCATCGGGTCGAGAAGTTTTGCGTAACTTTGTTTATTACCAACGGTCGAAACAGCTCTCAATTAGCGAAAGTGCACATCAGGTACATGACCAACTGATACCATTCTGGATGAAGTCAACGCTGCCCACACGACACAAGAATCACATTGTCAAAAAGATCAAGGATCTGTACGCCGAAC
The DNA here is from genome assembly GCA_021962125.1 of Bulinus truncatus. NCBI lineage: Eukaryota > Metazoa > Mollusca > Gastropoda > Planorbidae > Bulinus > Bulinus truncatus. The sequence goes on from JAGDYQ010000150.1 coordinate 1,428,300, forward strand.
ATGTTCGATTGTCGAAAAATCGTTCCAGATGCAACAATAGTGACCGTTTGAACCGGAGGAAGTTTACGGAGAAACTAGACAAGCTGTTTGATATCAGCCATGCCAACTCAAAGACAATGATAAGGAATGAGGAGGATGTGAACTTTCTGAAATTGCAGCAAGAGTCAAGATCGGGATCTATTGGTTCTTTGGATAGAAAGCTAGCAGCACGAGAAAAACGTTCTGCCAAACGTAAGGAGCAAGTCCATAGACGGGAAGTTGCAGCTGCTGCTGCTACAGCGGAAGTGCCAGAAGTAGGTGGATGTGATTCTCACCAAACAACGCCATTGGCATCGGCATCCAGCTCTGAAGAAGACGGAGGAGATATGACAGAATCCGACAATGAATTCGATGTCAAACCAAAGAATGCACCGTCGAGTCAGGGTTCCAAAATACACAAACGACAACATGTCATATCGTCCACTGTTGCAGCTGCGTTGGATCGAACCTACACCAGCATACGAAAGTCGACTATTATCATAGCTAGTGTGCTCAATGAAGCAGGCTGTTCCACTTCATCTTCTGTACTTTCAAAAAGTACTGTCCACGTCACCGTAAGCGTTGTCATGCAGAAGCATCAGAGAGAATCAGGGCAGAATATTGCAGCTCAAAGGCAGTAGTTCACTGGGATGGGAAACTTCTTCCAGATATTACAGGTGGTGCAGCTGGTGCTGAATGTGAGCAAGTTGATCGACTGCCTGTTCTCCTAACCTCACTTGATGATGGCAGTCAGAAGCTTTTGGGGGTTCCAAAGTTAGCTTCTGGGACGGGAGAAGCAGCTGCAAACGCTGTTGTGGAACAACTGAAGTCGTGGAACACTGACTCCACCATCGTGGGAATGTGCTTTGATACAACAGCATCAAATACTGGTAGAGTGAAAGGTGCATGCACTCTACTGGAGAACCACATTGGACGAAACTTGTTGTGGCTTGCATGTAGACACCACATGCTTGAAGTTCTGCTATCGGACACATTCAATGTGTGCTTAGGACCATCAACTGGACCAGAGATCCTTATCTTTAAGCGATTCCGAGCAAACTGGTCCAAACTTAACAGCCACCAACCACAAAAACGGGAATCTCCAATGATGTCAGCATCAGCTTCCTTAAAGGCATTTTTAACTGAGCAGTTGGTTCAAACTCAACCCAGAGATGACTACAAGGAATTTCTTTGCCTTGCTGCATTCATGGTTGGGCTGGATGTTAAGTTGATCATCAGAAAACCTGGTGCTCTTCACAGGGCCTGCTGGATGGCGAAGGCTATCTACTCCTTAAAGATTGAACTCTTGTTTGATGGCAACGAAACCATTATTAATCTGACGTCTCGTGAACTGCAAGGTATTCAGCGTTTTAATCAGTTTGTTGTTTCGGTGTATGTCCAGTCATGGTTTACAACAAGGTCTGCTGCAGATGCACCAATTAATGACGTTTACTTGATTCAACGTCTCCGAGACTATCAAGATGACAAGCTGCGTAATGTTGGCCTGAAGATGATGGAACGTCACTCCTGGTATCTAAGCCAAGAGCTTGCAACTCTAGCGCTGTTCTCGAATTTGCTTAATGCTGATGAGAAAAAGCAAATGGTGCTGAACATCAAAGATGATAGAGGCCCACACTTAATTACATCCCTTCCACAGAGTGCTGCAGAGCTATGTTGTTCGCGCAACTTCTTTCAAACTGCTGGAATTGATGACAGCTTTCTTGCTGAGCCCATCGAGCTGTGGCCAGAATCACAGTCATTTAAAGCTGCAGCGCACTTTGTCAGCAACTTGCCCTGCACCAATGACTGTGCTGAACGTGGTGTCGCCCTAATTCAGAACTTTAATACAACAACAAAGGATGAAGTACAACTGCAATATTTGCTTCAAGTGGTGGAGAAGCATCGAAAAGACTATAAAAAATGCCGCCGTGACGAACTTAGGCGAATGTAACAACTAACTAAACGCGCAAACGGTTGCGAAACTGCTGTTGAAATTACTGACATCTTCGAACATCTTCAGCTAATTTGTTAAATAATTTCATTTACAATATGAAAACTATATGTATATGTCATATATTATTATTTTATAATATTATTGATTGTTAGTCTTTAACTCTTTGTCAAGTTAAATAAAATAATAAAGCTGTATCAAATCAATGTCGCGATTTTCAGCTCAAGCACATAATTTTGAAGCGGTTTAGGGACCCCTAAACTTTACCCAAATGGACTGAATTTTTTCCTTTGCTAATTGTGGCCCATAAAGAAACTTTTTAGAGGGTGTGCATTGAACAGTTCAAAACTTGGATTTTTTGGGACACCCTAACCATTAGTGGTTTAGAGCATTATTAGCGCTTAAACATCTCATACTTAAACTTTCATACAGATTTTAATGATAATTTCCCCTTTGCATTCCACTGAAATAACTGGTGTTTTTCCAATTTTTCCAATTATGTAACAATTAGTAGAATTACTGAGATATGTTGTAGACATTAATGAAATATTTTAAATTATATTTTTCAGAAAGAACAAGAAAACATTCTAGCCAGATCTCACCTTCTGGACAATATAGACGCTGAAGAATTTTTGCAGTAAGGGATTAATTTTTAAAATATAGCGATACAAAAAATTGGATAAAAAGCAACAAAAAAAATCAAAGAATAATAAAACCATGGTGAGATGAGCTTGGATACTTATACTAATGTATAAGGGTCTTGTGGTAAAGTGCTCGCCTATACACCTGAGGGTCACTAGTTTGATCTCTGGTGAGAGCCAATGGATATTTCAGGTCATGATTCAAGTCCCGCTATATCTCTTGTGGTGCCTCTTAGGCCATTGGATATGGTGGGGATGAAAAAAGGGCACAATAAAAACAGTCCCATTAGTGGCTTATAGGATCTAAGAGATGACCTTTCATCCTTATAGGGAATTTACACACAATAAAGGCGAATTAAAAATAATTAAAAAAGAATTACAAAACAGTGAGTTTTAACCTGATAAAGAGGAACATGACAATGTAATGCATGATTACTTGTTTAATAAGAAAAAAAAATAATTTTTAAACATTAGTAATAAAGTAACAAAAATTCATTTGGTTTGTTTTAAATAAGCTTCATTCAATTTCACTTTAATAATTTATTTTCTTCTTGTTGTTTATAAAGAGAGCTTGATGAAGGCTATTCAAACAAAAGTCAGAGATCTGAGATAAAGCCGGTAATTTTCATTAAGCTAATATTTGGTTTAGTTCATAAAATATTTTGAAATTTGAGAGAATAAATTTATTTAAAAAATAAAAAAAATATACTCTTATACATGTACTAATTTCTAATAGAAAACCGATCCATTTTATTATAATACAGACAGACATCAGTTCATGTAATGTATCAGATCTGATCTATTACATAATGATACTAATGATTACTGTCTTAATAAATAGGAATCTGTGTCAAGACCTGTGTCAAAAACAGCTAGTAGGCCAACTTCAGGGAGACGTCCAGTCATCAGTAACAGGTACTTTTATCTGATTTATTTCTATCCTAGTTTGATGCGTTTTATTAAGTTTTATTTAGTTTGTGATTTTATAATACTGAGTACTTCTCTTGCAATCTTCAACTATTAAATCATTTAAGCCCAGGGACGAAATTAAAAATCCAGACTATGAATGAACTCCCTTTATCAACATAAGGGTCTCAAAGTAGAGTTTTAAGGACTTACTTGCTGTAAGATCCCTATGTTTAGCTATTGTTATTTAATATATACCAGGGGTGGCCACACAGGGGATTGGTGAGAGTTTAAAAAAGAACTGCACCATAAACATTATTTAGTAAGTAAAAGAATTGAAAAAAAAGCAAACAAATTCAATGAACTCGAAGAAGAGCCGCTTTTGACCACCATTGATATATACCTTCTATATAAGTACTATCTAGCAACTTGTTGTTGACAATAAGGACAATAAAGATGTTTATGGTATTTTCAAACAGGGTCATAATAATTTTAATAATGCTTCTTCCTTTACTGAAATATTCTTTTTTCTATAAAATGTTTTCATTAACCCATGTTTTTAATTTTTTTCAACACCCCCTTTTACTTTTCCTAACCAAAATTCAAGCTGGTGCTCTCTGAGATTTGAACCAATGACACCATTAGCTTGACAGTCGTGTGCTCTACCACCTGGCCACCTTATCCCTTACCACTGCGTGTCTTGTTAGTGCTTTAATTGTGAGAGCAATCTGCATGCTGTAGCCCTATCAGCATGCTGTGGGCTATGGGCCCGAAATTCCAATGAGTCCAGTCTTATACATATGTCTTCCATGGTGCCTATATCGCCATCGCACACTTGGCTCTGGAGAAGACGGAAAAAAAAGTGCACAACAAAAAACAACTTCCTATTAGTTGTATAGAGGATCAATTGATAAACATCTCATCCTTACAGCTTTGTTCTTTACATTCTGAATAGCCACAGTGTGTGGACTTCATGATTCTTTT
>JAGDYQ010000150.1:1433299-1462850 GCA_021962125.1 Bulinus truncatus
CTTTGTTCTGGTAAATACTCAATACATCAGTCACAAAGCAGGTTAAGTGTACAGCTGTTGGTCACCACACCTTGGTAATTAGTTCTAGGGGAACATTTCATACTATCTGCTTGTGAAGACATTTTGTTACCTCATACATGTGTGATGTTAAAAATAACAAGTTGTAATTTTATAAAACATTTAGAATCAAGCTATTTGCTGCCTTTTTCCGCACTTTACTCATTGGTGGTTGTAGCTAAAAAATAGTTTCCTTAGCCCTAAAGTGCCGTTGGGGCAGATGAAAATAGAATTCATCTATTTCTCTAACCTCTGCATTTAAAGGGATTTTGTGGTTAGCACAACGTCCAGTCGCCTTTATTTTACCAACTAAAGTCAGGTACCTATTGAGAGCTGGTTGAACTTAAAGTGGAGATGCTAATGTCATACTTTTAAAAATATCTCACTCTATTGTCTTCTATTGTTTTTCTAATTGTATTGCACGTGTATGTAAATATTGAGAAGGCACAATGGTCTTGTAAAACCTAGAAATTTTGGAAATTTGTCTTCTATTTAATGGTATCTGACTGTTTTCTTCCCAAATAATATGCGCGATTCTTCTCAAATTAAATATTGTTAAAAATTATAGATCTCAGAATTGTTCATTTCTTTTGGCAATCTTGAACATTGAACTGCTGATTTCACATGCTAGCTACACTGGTACAGGTGTGTTTATTTTCAGTAAACACATGCATATGATCAAAGGGCTTGGTCTAAAATAGCAGCTAAGGTGAAAATTATTAAAAATGATTTAAAAGTGTTAAAATGGTCTTTTTGTCAAAATGTGTCTAGATTATTAAAATTCATGGTTCATACATTTTATTTAGTAGTAAGACAGAACCAGATTAAACGGAAACACTTGCTTTTCTCAGTTATTATCGAAATGGACTCAGCAGCTATAAGAACCTTACCCTTCAATTAGAACTGCTTGCTCCATCTAACTCATTTTGGTAGCCTTGCTTTGGACCTTTTTTATTACAGCTGTGTCCATGTCAGTCCTCATCTTTATCCAGGTGTCTCTTAGACTAATTTATTGGCCTCTACTCCAGTTCCACACAGTATCTGTATTTATCAGTTTCACAAAATCACAATAAAAACTTAATTATATTTTTATCAATTTAAACTGGATCATTTGGTCAAATTGCATTCAGTTAAGTTTTAAAATTTGCTCACACAAAAAAATAAATAAAAAAAATAATGAAATTTAGTCAGCCCAGAAAGTTTTTTAATTCTTTCTTTTTAAAATTCGATGACCGTTATAGGAATAATTTCCCCTTTAAGCTTACAAATGTTTGTGTTTAAAATTATATTAATGTCACTTTTAATAATAATAAATTAAACTGTGAATGCAGTTAAATATAAAGTACAATAGATATTCTTTACAAATTTTGACCAATAAAACCTTTAGTTAAAAAATATTTGGTACTTTATTTATTCATTCATCTGCAATAAATCAGGTATGTTTTTCGCCTTGAATATTTTGAGCTGCATTTCTGTTTGGAAACTGCTAATTTTCCTATTTTTTTTGAATATATAAATTTCATGTATTTGGATTGTTGTTTATATCAACTTATGTATCTGTGTGTCTATATGTAATATGTATGTACATATATGAAATAACTGTGACTAATTTGTCTTAGCTAAAAGTAGGTTGAGTTTTTTTTGGTGTGTGTTCTGTTTATGATATTTGGCTGAAGAGATCCCCGTGAATTTATTTCCTTTCATTGCAATTTTTTTTTGAGAATCTGCTTATTATGATATGATTTATATTTAATTAAAGTATAGCACTTGACGCTCTGTGAAGATACACCGTCATGTGGTCCCAGTGATGCACACATTCTCTGGAATCAATCATTTGTTTTCAACTGTATTTTTTTACTTCTTATTTTTTTTTTACTTAATAGGCAAACTTTGATTTTTTGAAAATAGTTTATGGCACTCCTCACAAATTCCCAAAATTTATCAGATCAAGTATGTGAGGTGCTAATGTGAAATCAATATTTAAACACATGTAAATGTAAAAAGATAAATGAAGTAAATAAAAAAAACACTTTATTCTTAAGCACCTCAACATTTTTTTCTCACTCTATGATTAAGGGATTTCTTTGTCTAGTTACCTCAATGCATGGGAAAAGAATCTGATGTAATAATGTGTCAGTTGTGACTGTTTAACTGTTGTAACAGTGTAATGTAATGTTATTGTGGCTCAGTGGGACTTTAATTGCTCAGCATTCTTTAAGCATTGTAAGAACTTTGCACAAATTATAGATTGCTTATGTACAAAGTTTACTTTCCTTAAAAATCTTTTGATAAAATAATGAAACTTGAAAAAAAATATTTTGAAAATATGAACATCTTTAAACCTTAAGTTAGAATGATTTTTTTTTACATTGTCCATTTACCTCAATTGTGATATCTCAATTCAGGCGATCTTAGAATAATTAATCCTTTATAATAAAACCTTAATTAAAAGCACCTTGTCATCAGTTAGTTGTGGATAGTGTAATGTATTATTGTTATTATATTTTGTATTATATATTGAATCCATTTGAGTTCACATGATTAGCTCCTCTTGTGTATAATAAACATCTTTGAATGGAGACTCACCATACATTATAGTGTTAAAGAGTTAAAAAATGTTAATTAAAATATAATATAGTATGAAAATATTGTATGCTTTTGTTCTTTAATGTTTATTTATTTTAAATTTTAATTTTAAAAGTATCTGTCATGGAATGGAATGTGTTGGATGCATTTTCTAAAAATTAGTTTAGAATTAGCCATTTTAAATAGTCTCAGCCTTTGCTATAAATGGAAAATCATGAGTGCAATTTTCTGGAAAAAAAATTAAAAAAGCTCTATAAACAGTTTCTAAAAACTAAAACTACTTACTAATCCAAGAAGGCATATTGAAAAGACCAATCATAATTAAGGTTGCAAATATTGTTTTTGTCTATTCTTTTGTGGACATTTTTGAGTTAATTTTATTTGTCACTCAATTTTTCACTGTTTCATTTTACTAATTTATTATATTATAATTATAGTTTTGACCCTGAAAGTGGCTCCAGATATCCTAAGACACTTTGCTGTAAATTTCTCTTTAATTATTTACAATTGCAAAATTATATTTACTTTATCCTTAGAAAAAGCAGAATTTTTGTTGATGTATTAGTTATTTAAACTTCACCATTAGAGTAAAGTAATAAGTAATTTTTAATTAATAAGATAAGCATATATTGTAGTATTTAGGATCATATCAATTAAAGATCTTTTTAAATTTATGTAACATTAGCTCAACAGTTTTAAATATAAATGAATAAAATACATTCGAACAAATTTGGTAGTGATACAGTGGTCAGCCTGACTGACCAATGGGGAGTCATTGGTTTCCTGCCAGACTACTTCCATGATGCCACCGCAGTAACTGCTGTGGTGGGGAGGATGTATACAGAAAGTGTCCATTAATTATTGCGGGTTCAATATGAGATTAGGATGTGACGTCTCATCCTTTTTGGGATCCAATTTTAGTTCTAACAATAGTCCCCATAGTTTTTTTTACTATCTTGTCAACATATATTTTGTCCCCATATTTATCGTTTTCTTTTTATCCTGATTTACACAGTATTAATTATATTTAATAATAGTAGTTAGGTAGCTGCAGACATAGTAACAGATATAACTGCCTTTTTTTTCTTTTTGTGGAATTTATAATTGCCTCAAATAAATTTTGGACAAATTTGATTTGTTTTATTTTGACATGAAACATAAATTACCTAACACTGCAGGGATGATATTCTCATTTTTAAAATTGAACTTAGATTTTTTTTTTTAAATTGTGCACTTTTAGTGGGGAATTTTAATTATACAAATCAAAACAATTTATTTGTGGGGAAAGATTTGCAATGCTAAACAAGGGCATGAAGATTTATGGATTATTTCACTTAAATATAAACTACATGTAGTGAGTTAATTTTAAGTATTCAAATATATTGACTTCTGGTATTGAGAATGTTTACACAGAGATAATTTAATACAAGATCTTTTTTTTTCTCTTGTTGATTATTTTTCCTTTGCAATTATAATTTTCATTACTAAAATTACGCTATTTGCATCATTATCAATTATTGGAATTAGCCTGTAGTCTGTTTGCGTTACTAACAGCTTTCCCCCCTTGTTGCCTGACATAAAAGTGACAACTGATAACTCTGGCATTGTTGTAATCCATATGTTTAAACTAAATGATTACCTCCCCCAACTTGTACTTGTCAAGAGTTCTCACCCTTTATCATGTTATATTTTTTACATTCTTTTTTGTTGCTATGCCATAATTTTAACGGTTTTTTTTATTTCTTGTAGCTAAAATTATGTTATGTATCTCTGTTGCAATAAATATTTTATAAGTTTAAAGAGCGTACATAATATAATACTGGGAGGTTCACCTTTGTAATTTTGCCATCAAAATGGCATTTTAGCACAATAATATCCACACGTCTCTCTAAAATATTAAATAAGTAATAAAATTACTCTTTATTATTAATCACATTACATTTACATCCATTGACTGCGTGTCGCTGTGTATAAACAATGTTTAAAAAACTTATACTTTATTTTTAAATATAATATATTACATTTATAGGCTATATTTAATCAGATGTACTGGTTTAAATTCGTAAGCCATTTCAAAGTTTTAAATACTACACATATCCAATAATATTTTCAACTAATTTCTAAATATAGGATTTATTTGGTTTTTCTTTGATTTTTTTTTAATGATTAAATATGAAGTGTTAGGCTAGAAATTGCTTCTTGCATAATATGTATAAATATATTTGGGTATTTTTTTTTTACTAGCCACACGACCCTTTATTATGCCTTGCCCACATAAACATTTCATCTTTCCCCATGGCCCATTTAGTGCTAATGTGACTTTACGTGTTTTACTTAACTAAACTAATCTCTTAGAGCCATAATAGCCAGTCTGGCTAAAAAAGCTTCACACATTACTTTTTTTAGTTTAGAGTTCAACATTTGTTTACTATTGAAGGGGTGAACAGTGAGAACTCTATCACCTAAACAGTTTATTATCTGTAGTTTTAGCTCCATGTAGTTTATAACTTCTGTCTATTTAAACTCTGTGACCTTAATTAAATTATGTTAATAAAATTATAATTGGTCTGATGTTTATAACTTTTTATTGATTGATACATACTTTCATAGTTCTTTCTCATTAATTTTCTTTTGTCTTATTGTTTGATGTGCCATATTTATACATGTTTATTTATGTATTTTTCTACCGGTGCATAGTAAAAACAATTTGTCTATGTATGTTATGTTTTCAAACGCAGGCACCGTTATAGCTCCGCCTTTTTACTGTTAAAAATTAATCAAAAAAAAATCTTCCACTAATCATTAAAGTGGAGAAAAAAGTGTATTGTTGCTAAAGTTGTCCTTTTATGTATTATTTTTCATTTTTATTGCTAAACACTTACCACATTTCACCCCCCTTCCCTCCCCTCACACACCCATTAAATTTTTGTTTTATGCTCTGGAAAGTTCCACATTGAGTTGTTAATAATATTATGAGACCCTGTGTATTATTTTGCAATATGGGATCATATTTCATATCAGTTTCATCTTGCTGGGTTGTTTTATTTTTTTACCATTCACTTACTGTTCAATTATTGACCCTCTGCTGGTCAAAGTCTAGATGTATATTGTAAACAGAGCTATTGATTTAACATAATAGCTGCTGGATTGGTGAACTAAGGGGGCCTTGATGTAGACAATGTCTACACAAAGAAAAATTGTATTATTATTCTTTTTATTAGTTTAATTTGTTGCATTTAGAAAATAATAAAATAATAATATTACAACACAAACAGTTTGGTTGTAAAAAAAATGACATTTTCATTTTGTGTTCAAACAGGGCCGTTTTAAGATCATCGTAGGCTCTAGGCACTTTCAAAGTCGTAGGCCCTCCCCGATTTCATTTTTTAATATTTTTTAAGAATGCACTTGTTTTCACTTTACGTTCTGGCTTTCGTAGGCCCTGGAAAAGTCCGTAGGCCCTAGGCACAGTGCCTATTGTGCCTATAGGATAAAGCGGCCCTGTATTCAAACTGCCAGGCTGACACTATTGTAAGTTATAAATTGTTCTCTTTAGCATTCAATTGCAATAGTAAAATTTTGTTTTGATTTCATTGTTGTTGTTTTTTTTTGTCTGAATTTAGTCGGATGAGTAGACCAAAATTTTTATGAAGTTGGACACTCGTATGGTTTTTGACACTTGTCTGGTTTATGACATATTCTAGTTTTACAATACCTGTACCACACTAGCAGTGATACAGTGGCATAGCGAGCTTAACTCGCGCCCGGGACACAATACCTTTTTTTAGCGCCCCCCCCCATTCGAAAGTATATATTAGCCTATATGTAAAATATACCATTTGGCGCTCCTTTGTGAGTAGCACCGGGGGGGGGGGCGGCATCATGCCGCCACACCACTGCAGTGATAACAATTCTAGGATAACTTTCAGGACCAGAGCCAGTAAATTTTGGGCCCCTGAAAAATTACCCAGCAGGACCGGAGCCAATAAATCTTGAGCTTCTGAAAAATTACCCAGCAGGACCGGAGCCAATAAATCTTGGGCTCCTGAAAAATGACCCAGCAGGACCGGAGCCAATAAATCTTGGGCTCCTGAAAAATGACCCAGCAGGACCGGAGCCAATAAATCTTGGGCTCCAGAAAAATGACCCAGCAGGACCGGAGCCAATAAATCTTGGGCTCCTGAAAAATTACCCAGCAGGACCGGAGCCAATAAATCCTGAAAAATTATAAAAAACACCGCATAACAGCAGGTGTTGAGCAAATGTATCGGGGATAGACCATATCTCTCTAGATCCAGACCCAAAGATTCTGCTTAGTTATGTGTGCATAGTATACATGTACAGTAAACTTTCAACTATTCCATTCGCATATAACCGGCCACCACACATCCTGCATTGTTCATATTAATCGGTAAATATAATGAACTTCTAGCTATTAACTTCTGTTTGTATTAAACTTGTGCACTGCTTGTGCAAATCTATCTATCTATCTATCTATCTATCTATCTATCTATCTATCTATCTATCTATCTATCTATCTATCTATCTATCTATCTATCTATCTATCTATCTATCTATCTCTATCTCTCTCTCTCTCTCTCTCTCTCTCTCTCTCTCTATATATATATATATATATATATATATATATATATATATATAATTACCAGAAGTGTTTTTGTAAGTTATTCATGAATGATACCGAGTCTGAGATTGAACGCTATATGTCGTAACATTTCAGGGATGCCGGCACAAAAAAAGTGAACTATCCCTGGTGAGCTGAGACGTTTGGTCTGCGTGCCTCATAAGTACATATGAAATTATTATTCAAGTCTTTGTGAGGATGTGATGTTAATCTATTGATCTCATAAACTAATAACTGCTCTTCTTTCATCACCACTTTATTTGAGCGTGCAATGGACATGTTAGCCCCACGGAAGTCATAGGGTAGTAGTTGTACTTGCTGGGATTTCAACTAGTAACCATAGCAAGCAACCACAGCAACAACAAGTTGCCCACCTGTGCAGATAGAATCACTAAGTAATGTAAAACGTAATGTCAAGTAAATAAGCGATAACTAACCGAAAAAAGTAATGTTTGTAACAATAAAATGCTTGTGGTTTGTTATTATGTACATTTACATTAAGTGTCTATCACAGTCATTATATTGGGCCGTTCACCTATTATATAACGCAAAAATGTAAATTTTTTACCCTCCCGCTATATAACATATTTAATATTAGTGTGATATAAAAAATATAACAAAAATAACACATTCGCATCGACCTCCCACCTTACATCTTCGGCGTTCTATAATATGTGAACGGCTCCATTCTACCAAAGACTGAAACCAATCTTTTACCATTAGGGATCGTTCACTTATTATGCAAAGCCTTTAAGGAGTGAGCGGGATTGGCCAAAGTGCAACACATAATGAGGGGGGATGGTCAAGATGAAAACAAAAGGGTCACGTAATAAGCGAATGGCTCCTTATTATTGCATAACACTAAAAAGAATTGAAGTTCAACGTGTTCACAACAGTCCACTTTATTTCACTATATACAAATGGAATTCACATAAAAAAATTTCCACCCATTTTCATTTTGAGTGGCAAGACTAAAGACTAAAACCAAAATACATTTTATAACAGACTCAAACATATCAAATGAATTTTTTTTAAAGGGGTTTTGTACATGGGCGACCTACTCGGATACAAGATATCAATGGAACATCATAGTTTGAAGGATAATCAGATATACCATACTTAAACCACAATGTAGGAGAGAATATCGTAATATGATATGGAGCAATTAAACAGATTCAGTTCCAATAATTATCTAAATCTTTTATGCAGTGTTTCTCGAATTGTGTATCACAAACAATAATAGGGTAATAATGAATAGATGTATCCATGGCTACAACTTGCTGCGAAAACAAAACCTTTTTTTCTAGGTTGCAAAACGTAACAGTTTGAGAATCTCAGCATCGAATCCGCGACCACACAATCTGAATCCTTCACCTTAGGTCAGATGATATTTACCATCGGCTTGGCGTCGTTAATAACTCTGGGATCCCTCCCATAAAATATTTAAAAGAAATCCTCTCTGTCGGGGAGTCCCCCCCCCCTTTCATGCACCCTATAATGACGCCAGTGATCGTTTAAGCGGAGGGGAAAAAAGCAGGCCCATAGCGTGCGGGGGGCCGGCCCCCCCTGCGTTTTGTCTGGCCCCCTCTGTTTGTTTGCTCTACTTAGTAAAATTTATTTCTCGCTACGGGGCTGGAAACAAGGCAACTGGTGACATTCGAATCCATAACCTTGTCGCGCTTGAAACCAAGCCCCTAGTACCGACCGACACCGGCAAGTGCAATGGTTGGGACTTCAAAAAATTTTCAGGAAACATAATTATAAATCAGGGCAGGCCCTAGGTGAATAGCTTCCAATATGGCCACACGCCTTGAGTGGGTAAAACTCGCTAGTATGCAGTTTCTAGGCCAAACACGTACACACGACGAAACAACACATTTTTTTTGGTGTCATCTCACTTTTTGAAACAGTTATTTGTTTGCAAGGTAGCTGTTGACCTATGACCTCTGGAATATTTCCAATGGCGCCCGCACATCTTAAAAAGGGTCATGTACATCATGATATTTTGCACATAACAGAGGCCCAACATGTTTAGTTTATTGTCTTTTTTCAACATTTTTACCATGAAAATTTGGATATAAATATAAAATACATATTTGCTTGGTTGTTTATTGATTTTTGTTTGTTTGCATGACGTGTTAGCAGCATACAATGTTACCCACAATGCCTCTTTTGTGGAAATGTTCCTATCAGCCTTGCGTGGTTCGCTTAGCCTGTGATCTCTTCCTCCCTCGTTATCACATCCAATTAATCCATGACAAAAATATGCTCGTTTAATTTTAAAATCGATCCATCAATGTCTACAGGAATGGATACAGTGCTAGTGGGGAGATGTATTCTATGTAGACGTGGCCGTCTTCTACTTTCACCGGGAAAACTTGTTGCTGAATTAAAAAAAAATAATAAAATAAAATTATAAACAAACCGTAAACAATATAAAATGTTGTCGCAATAATACTAACTCAATGTTCAGATGAGCCTGAAGTCTGGGGGAAAAAAAATCTCGTTCGTAATCGTTGGAAAAGTTTCATGGAATCGATAGAGCAATTAATTATTTTAACTGGGGTCAAAATTATCTCCCTTTTGTATGCTCTCCCCTGGGTGTGTAATTAGCTCTTTTTTGTTTCGTGCGTGCCAATATTTAAAAAAAAAAAGTATAATTGATTGTTATTCACAACTCACGTAAGCCTCACAATCACACGAAAAACACAATCCCTCATCAGAGTCGTGACATGGGTGTTTCATACGGGAGGGAGATGGAGAAAGGGAGGGAGGAAGGAAGGAAGGGTGAGAGAGGGAGAGAGAAATGGTGATATAGGAAGTGTGAGGAAGATGGGAGAGAACGACAGAGATGGAAGGAGCTAGAGGGAGAGTCTTCCAATATGGTGGTTAACCCACTGCACCACTCTCCTTCAAATCATTAACAAAAAGATTGATGTCTGAAAAAACGTTTTGAATTTTAGTTTTATAAATTCGGTCAAAACAATACAGGTAAAGTATTTAGCGGGATGACCCCCCCCACTCACCCACGCCCCCCCCCCAGTGCGCCATGTTGGGCCATAAATACTCAAATGTCAACTGCTACAAGTCTTTATACTCACCCTGAGTCCTATGTCTGAGACACCAGTCTCCAGTTCAAACATATAGGCATGCCATGGACACATGATGTGGCATGCTCCTTTATAGTCCTCAATGTCTCCCTCAAATAGTGGGCCACCTGTCAATCAGATTGTCAACGTTATATACATACGCCATTACATACGCTTTTATTTAGCTTGAGCAATTTTTTTTTATGTCATTTGGTCCTTTTTATGCCACTTTTGTAACAGTTTACATAAGTATGACTAAAAGATTTCAGAGTATCAGATTCTTATTGGGTTTTGTGTACCCCCTCTCCCAGCAGACTTACTTTTCTTTCTTTTTTTTTACATTAAATTCCGTACAAAAAATAAAAGATGATAATAAAATACGTATGTTAGTATTATGATTGTGACTGTACATAATAATCGCAGTCTCAGTTCAACGGGAACTAGTGTTGTTTTAGTCCCAGGTCATATTTTAGTTTCAGTTTTTATTTCGTTTTTTCTGTAATAATTTCAGTTTTCGTCTAGTTTTAGTCTTGCTGCTAATTTTAGTTTTAGTTTTAGTTCTCGTTGACGAAAAGTCAACATTTTCGATAACGAAGGTTTTAGTTTTAGTTTTCGTGAACGAAAGCAACACTATATTTTAGTTTCAGGTTTTATTTCGTTTTTTCTGTAATAATTTCAGTTTTCGTCTAGTTTTAGTCTTGCTGCTAATTTTAGTTTTAGTTCTCGTTGACGAAAAGTCAACATTTTCGTTAACGAAGGTTTTAGTTTTAGTTTTCGTCAACGAAAACAACACTAACGGGAACAGGTCGAAAAATGGTTTAAACTATTCGAACCAAAACATAAAGACGGACATATTCGATAGCAAGTTACTTAAGATCATACTTATTGTTTATTTTCAAGATCAGGGCCAATTTTTCAATCTATTTTTTTCAAAATATTTAAAGCGAAATAATATTGGCTGTAAATCTCTGGAAGCATATTTTGTTCATACTGAAACGGTTTAAATGCCTACTAGAAAACGAAACTTGTGTGCGCTCTGTTGTAATTTTTGTGCACACATGCACACAGATTAGAGGGAACACTAATCAGGACAATTTTTACCAATTCCGAGTAGCAGCTTTTAAAGCGAGTAATTGACAATAGGGAAAGTTAGGAAGGCTATGTATTGTGCTACTCACATCATTATCTACTGCATAAAACTGCTGAGTCGCTTCCCATGTTTCCTTCGGCCCGTCCCAATAGTATACCTTCGGTCATTGCTTGTCTTAATAATTAAAACAAATATCGTTGTGATCATCAAGGGAAAAAAAACCAAATATGCGCGTTAACTTTATTGAAATACTCGCAAAGAACAAAAAGATTTCGACGCTCGAAAGTAAGAGTCGAAGAGTGTTCAAAGGATGTTTAATCAGAACATTTAAAAAAAAAAGAGAACAATTTATCAATACGTCATCGCGACCTTTCATCAATTCGTAGCACTTAACAATGTCAGAACTTGGATTTCCACACGGACGGTTCTTTTCCTATCATATGGAGAAAATCTCTTTAAAATGTTTTTTTTGAAATATATTATTGTGTTTTATACTTAATTTGGTGTGCTTCTGTAAGAGTAAGCCTACCGATTAAGCCTAAGGGGGTATAACTCTATGCAAAGGTTTTTGCAGGGTATAGCTAGTTTATATATATTTCGCTAGTCAAAAGAAACAACAGTTATCTATATAATAGATAAACAATGGTGGCAGCTAGTTACCAGGGTAACCAACTTCATAAGAATCAATCAAATTAATGAAGAGGGAAGTCATTTTTTTTCCCTGTGACCTATTTTTAGCAAGTCAGCCTTAGGGCAGACAACTCTTAATGATGAACTCAATGTGATGGTGTGTTAGTCCAGTTTAAACAGTTTAAAATTGATTAACACGACAGATCAATGAATGGTCTATCTATCTATCTATCTATCTATCTATCTATCTATCTATCTATCTATCTATCTATCTATCTATCTATCTATCTATCTATCTATCTATCTATCTATCTATCTATCTATCTATCTATCTATCTATCTATCTATCTATCTATCTATCTATCTATCTATCTATCAAGTATATCTTTTGTCTTTTGTGTTTCTGTCGATCTATACAGATTTTTCATTCTGAATGTAGTCTATTGTGTGTCTATCTATTTCATCTTATGTTGGTCTTTCAGTCCGTTTTTTTTTCACCGACGTTGCTATGCAAAGTTAAATTTGTCCTCATGGAGTGTCGCGGGAACGGTTTGATTATTTACTATAAAAATAATCAGTTCAAACTATTTAAGAACATCATTACTAGTTTTATTAAAGTAAACGCCCATCTTTTGAACTTTAATTTCGAAGGCGTTTCTCGATCACATCAAAGGTATTAATTAGTTAACTACCAGGGCAAAACATTCAATACATTTGGTTTCCACAGTTTTATACCATGTATAACATTATATTCAATACATTGGGTTCCCCGGTTGTTGAAATACCATATATAAAAAAATATTCAATATATTTTAATCTAAACAATACGTTATGCTATCGTTTTTGTTCTATAAACTCGTAATTCAAATGACACTTTTCTCTACATTGGGCAATTTTAAAGATATGCTGTTTTTGGTTTGCCATAGAAAATAACCATCGCCTGAATTTAGTTTGAATGATGCATACAATTTCAAGACAATACAGTTTATTACTACCAGACAAATTAATTTACTGGCATCGCGTTTAAGGTTATGAAACATTCCCCAATCGATGTCTTCAATGAGCAGATGTATAGAAAGTAAAGAAGGAAAAAAAAAACTGCTGGTATCGTAGTGGGGAATTTGTCATTGATCTTTTAGATTGGCCAGGCATAATTAGTATGGTGAATTGTAATGTATTCTGCCAATCTAGAATATTAGTATGGTGAATTATAATGTATTCTGCCAATCTAGAATATTAATATGGTGAAATATAAAGTATTCTGCCAATCTAGAATATTAGTATGGTGAATTATAATGTATTCTGCCAATCTAGAATGAAGGTGTATATTATATATGTAGAACATGTGGATTATATATGCCCATGTACATCATACATAAACTATGCATGTTTAACCGTTTCTAAGCTTTAGTTTTTATTTAAAACCAGCACGTTTAAATTACATATCATTAACTATTCTTTTTAGGACTAAAATTATGAAGGGGTCATTTCACGCTTGCTGTTTATCTAACATTCAAGGTTTCTTTCAAAAAATATTTGGACAAATTTACAGAAATATTTTTATTTTTATAGCTTGTTAGAAGTACACTGTCGCAGCTAATTAGATTCGGACGGGGGGACGGACCATTCATTGATCTGCCGAGTTAATCAATTTTAAACTGTGTGAACTGGACTATCTCTTTATCTAGGTTTCTCTGTCTAGGTTAAGCTTTTAACGAAGTCATGCATCCAATTAAAGATGGTGATACATTTCAGACGATTTTTATGCATCGACCATTCTTCAAACGCACCAGAATGTTACAATAAATCTACCAGATTTACATACTCGCTACACCATTCATCTGTTTCTATAAGCCATAGCCCTCATTTAAGGATCACCCTGTGTAACATTGGATTGATTAGGCCCCCCCCAATCATCAAGTTTCTGTCCTGGGCCTCCAAAAATCTAAGAATGGCTATCGCAAAGTCATTATTTTTCAGACTGCACTTGCGGCAGACATGACTTTATGGGTCCCAATCTTTAACCATACATCATCCATCAACAACTATCTAACGGTGGTACAGAGAGTAAAATGTTTCTTTGCGTTCAATCTCACTTACCCATATGAGAGCATCTTTGCATTCGATCTCACTTACCCATATGAGAGCATCTTTGCGTTCAATCTCACTTACCCATATGAGAGCATCTTTGCGTTCAATCTCACTTACCCATATGAGAGCATCTTTGCGTTCAATCTCACTTACCCATATGAGAGCATCTTTGCGTTCAATCTCACTTACCCATATGAGAGCATCTTTGCGTTCAATCTCACTTACCCATATGAGAGCATCTTTACGTTCAATCTCACTTACCCATATGAGAGCATCTTTGCGTTCAATCTCTCGCTTACCCATATGAGAGCATCTTTGCGTTCAATCTCACCTTACCCATATGAGAGCATCTTTGCGTTCAATCTCACTTACCCATATGAGAGCATCTTTGCGTTCAATCTCACTTACCCATATGAGAGCATCTTTGCGTTCAATCTCACTTACCCATATGAGAGCATCTTTGCGTTCAATCTCACTTACCCATATGAGAGCACCAGGCTTCCATGGCGTAAAATTTCCCAGACTGATAGAAAAGAGCCAAATCTTTGTTTTTGCCAAGTTTGGAATAAAGTCTTCTGCACTTGGTTCTCTTGAGCACTTCGAGCTCCCCCACATCCCGCCAGGTTGGCGCCTCTGCCACTGCCATCAAAGTGGATAACTTTGTTCTGAGTCGCCTCTCCGGGTCTAGGTCAGTGCTGCTCATCTTACGTGCCAGGATTGCGTCAATCTCGTGGTTAACTTGAAACGCAGTCCGGGCAATATTTTGGCCAGCTTGTCTCTCCGTCTTGCATCGCGCTTCGTCCGAAGAATTCACATCACAGGAGTCTTTACTTTTCGGAGTTGATTCGGTGTCGTCGTTCTGGTCTGCCGAGTCCCTTTTTGTTTCCAGAGAAGCATCGGTGTCAAGCGAGGATACATTTCTGGACGATGGTGCGATGTCGCGAATCGTTTTTACCGTGGCCATGGCATCAAAACGTTTATTTATGCTTTTGATAATTTAAATACATCTGTTGGTACGAGTTGCATTTATAAGATCTGAAAAATAAAATATGAATAAGATAAATAACTTTTTTGTTTGTTTTTCAGTTTGTTTCTAAATGTAAATATTCAATTTATAAAATCGTAGACCTTTCTGATGACGCAACACACCAATTTATTAGCATTTCGTTTTCATTTGTTTGGCCATAATATTTTGCAGTAAAAAAGCGAAAGCTGATTTGGTTTGGTCAAATCAAGTGAATCGTTTTTTTTTTAAATATTTATTTAATGGGTAGATAATTTTTTTATAATCTCATTTCGTTTTAAGGGAAAATTTTAATCCTTATAACACCACACGTCATTTTTTTATTAGTCAGAACCGTTCTAAGGTTTTTTGGGGTTCTAGACTAAAGTACCATCGGGGTCGCTATAGTAACAGATTTGAGCTTGTTAATAATTCATACTGGAAGGGTACCCTTCGGCATCGGGTTAATACTAGGCGTAGTAGTGTAAATACAGTTAATGGCGCCCGGTAATTAACTTAAAAATATATAGGCTTCAGCTCCTATTCTGCGCCTAATAATACTAAACAGGTGAAAATGTCTCCCCTTGTGGTAGCGATAGTAGCGGACCCGCCCCCTCCCTGCCCCCCTCCCCCCCATTCCGCCAATGCGTGGTATCAAAATGGATAGGCTATGATTACTAGAAAGAAACTACATTTTTACCTCGAAATTGGTAACTTCTGTTAACCCTTCGTTGACCCCGGAGTTGGCCTAGTAACAAAACCGTTCCTAGCTATTTAAAAGCCCCTGAAAGAAACTTCCAGTGGAGTCTTAAGGCCTGGAGCAAAACCAGCGGCGTAGCGTGGGTATCGGCCGCCCAGGGCGGAAGACGATTTTGCCGCCCTCTCATTAAGGTATTTCAATTTAATCTATACATTTTTGCCGCCCCCCCCCCCTAAAAAGTAATAAAAAGTGCCGCCCGGTGCGGACCGCACCCACCGCCCCCCCCCTAGGTACACCACTGAGCGAAACTGTCTTTTGGGCCCTCTTATCATCATATTTGATAAGAATTTGTTCTTAAGGGGTCCGTTTAAAGCGGGGGCCCAAGGCGATTGACTAGATTGCTGATATCCAAAAGAATGGCTCTGTCTAGTATAACACTGCCCAACCCACAAGTTGACTATGTGTGTGCGTGTTTTCCTAACATGAAATAAGAGAATATCTCCTTTATTTTTCAAAACATAGACTGCTTTTTTTTAAAAAACTAAGAACATACTTATAACACCATTCACCTAGTCAAACGTTATAGCCTTGTTATCAACCTTGAATGTATGAAGTTACAATGTTTTAAGAAGCCATGTTATAAATAATAAAAAATAACAACAAACATTAAATAAATGGATCTACTTACACGGGCCACAAAAGAATCACCAACACATCCCCATCGTCTGCTGATTCCTGCCTAAACATACGAGAGGAGAGCGAATGGGACACAACTCTCGCTCTTATGCAGATGGCGTCAGTAACGTCTGCGAAGCAGCGACAGGCGGAAGCATACCCATCCCAGCTGCAGGAAGACTGCTGGTCGTTACAAATCTATTTTCTCAGAAATCGATAGAGCTGACCAATGGTTTACGATGCAGGTACAGAAAGAAATGAGGTTATTTTCTCATAAACTAAATAAAAAGCCACCGAGCATCAGGCTTTTAAATTAATAATTAAAAATTCACTGAAAAATGATTTGAATGTTCTTCTTTTATGTTCGATAGGCTACTTTATCGATTATCAGTCTCGGACGGCAGATTAACCAGCCTAATATAAAATTGATAACAGTTCGCAATAAAAGTAGATTTGAAATAAAATTGGGTATTTTTAATAGTATTGGTTGAGCAGAATTTGAATTTTTAAATAGCTCAAACTTATCCGGAAAATAGGTTATCCGGCATAGTATTCCGTCCTATAATGTCGAATAATCTACTGTAGCCTGTCATCCTGCTTCCCGTCAGGTGTATACGGAAATGGATTAAGGTTTGCGCAGCATTAAACACATTTCTGAAAAGGCCCAAGTTTCAAATGCTCATGTACCGATGCAAAGAAAAAAAAAACAACAACGGATGTTATAAATATAACGGATGTTATAAATACGTGACACGCCCAGAGCTGATTACACGTCAGCAATGGTAGACCCTTCAGCGTGATTCACATTTATGTGTGATTGTTCCGATGGGCAGTCCCCCTAGTGTGCGACGTCATATAATGATGAGATGAAATCTTTTAGATCCTATAAACCCCTAATGGAACTGCTTTTGCAATGCCCTTCTTTCATCTCCATTATTGTGCCATGGTGGCACCGCATGAGATATAGCGGACTTTAACTATGACCTGAAATATCCTTAAGGCTTCGCCGAATATCGAACCTGGGACCTCCAGATCGACAGTCGAGCGCTTTAACAACAACCATCCGTTCCCTTTAAAAAAAAATTGTCCACCTAAATGGGACAATATTTAGGTTTTGTAGTGCCCTTCTTTCATCCACACCACAACCGAGAGTTCAATGATCTTGGAAGCACTTTACCGCACGACCATCCGTCCCCTCCGTCCCTTAGTAAACCTTGTCAACTTTAGTGTATTGACATACACAGTAAGGGCCGTTCTAAAGGATAGGCAAATTAGGCAGATGCCTAGGACCGCCGACTGCCAATGGTAGCCCATAACGAGGCTTTTATTTTGCCTTTCTGAGCACTGACTGTTCTGTAGGTGGCCTAAGCTTAAAATGGCTTAATAGTAGAGATAATTCAGAGGAAAGCCTCATCAATTTCAAAGATTTTTAGGGGTCCAATATTTGTAATTGGTGTACGCTTATAGCCCCCATTAGTACCTTGGCCTCGGGTCCCTACATACGTACAAACGGCTCTGATATAGATACCAAAATATTATATCTGTCTATCCCTGACTCCCATCCACCCCTTCACTCGACTACCGTGGCTCACAGACATCTCATGTTACTTTCAAATCAATATAAAAAAATCAATACTTTTAGTTGGAGACATTGGGACCACGTGACACCCAGATAATGACCCTAAACAGTCTACGGAAATTTAGCCCGCGGGAGAAGGGGAAAAATTGTCATGTCCACCAGACAGTTGAATCGTACAACCTGTTAGGGGAACTTAAAAGGTCGGAAGTGAAGTTTAAAGGGAAAATAATGATCACCTTTAAAATGTGTAGCACAGAAATCAACAGGGCGAGTATAAACTAAATTTGATTTAAAAGGATATTTGAATTACATTAGATACTCGATAGGTTTTTTTTGAAAACATCTATATTTCTCAAATCGAAGATTTCTTAAAATCAAAATGAAACTGAATAAGTCTATATATTCCCAGTATGTGTGTGTGTGCGCAT
Source organism: Bulinus truncatus (assembly GCA_021962125.1). Classification (NCBI taxonomy): domain Eukaryota; kingdom Metazoa; phylum Mollusca; class Gastropoda; family Planorbidae; genus Bulinus; species Bulinus truncatus. The sequence goes on from JAGDYQ010000150.1 coordinate 1,451,870, forward strand.
GCTCGTGTGCTTGTGCTTACTGCAGTGGCGTACCTGAAGGGGGGGGCGGTGGGTGCGGTCCGCACCGGGCGGCACCTTTTATTACTTTTTAGGGGGGGGGGCGGCAAAAATGTATAGATTAAATTGAAATACCTAAATGAGAGGGCGGCAAAATCGTCTTCCGCCCTGGGCGGCCGATACCCACGCTACACCGCTGGCTTACTGTATGTATTCCCACATCTTACTGTATGTATTCCCACAGCTTACTGTATGTATTCCCACAGCTTACTGTATGTATTCCCACAGCTTACTGTTGTATTCCCACAGCTTACTGTTTTATTCCCACATCTTACTGTATGTATTCCCACAGCTTACTGTATGCATTCCCACATCTTACTGTATGTATTCCCACAGCCTACTGTATGTTTTCCTACAGTTTACTGTATGTTTTCCCACAGATTACTGCATGTTTTCCTACAGTGTACTTTATATTTTCCCACATCCAACTCTATGTATTCCCATAGCTTACTCTATGTTTAAAGGCGATGTAATCTAATTTGGCTTACAGGGAAAGCCAATTTTAGCATCATTGACTAGTTTTTGATTAGCTGTGCGGGTTAGGGTTACTAGCTTGTGATTCCCAGGACTGTATATTGTCAACAACAGTTGATCAGACATGGCATGGACGAGACGAGGAATGCACTACGCGCACAATCGATGCTCTATGCTGAGCTCAGAAACTACTTATTTCATCTACATCAAGTCGCAATGCTAAACATTATTACCGATTACGATACGAGTTCCGATATTTCGCCTCCAGATGAGGAATGCACTGCGCCCATACTTGATGCACCGCCGAGATGAGCCCAGCGTCTTCTTTGTTTCACTAGTGATGGGGAATATGCTAAAAATTGTTTATGATTCCTATACGAATTCCGACATTTATTTCTACTTTCGGGTCAGTAATTATTCCTTTACCAAATACTTAGAACTAATGGATTTTAACGAAAATTCTAGAAAAAGGTAAACATTTTATATTCATTTCCTAAGAATCTATTTAGGAATCGGACATGAAGACATCAGTCCCTGATTCTGAATGTTCGAAGATTCCTTTCTTAAGAATCGGTTCTGAATGTGGAAATCAAACAATTATCTATCGAATCCGAATCGCGATTCGGATGAACAAAAAAAAAGGTTCCGATATTTACGAATTCACGATTCCGATGTATCGCCACATCAATAATCGCAACGCCTTTTCTGTATTTCATAAATCTTTTTATTGTTTATTCCAAAGTAATCCATGATCTGACAGATCAGTCTGACAAAATTGATTTACAGAACTAACAAATAAAAAGAACATATGTCCGATTTCCTAGCGATACCATCAGATCTCATCTTGGTAAATAACCCATAGAGATAATTAACCTCAGCAGAGGAAAAAAAAAGGTAATTTTTTCCCGGAGATTGCCTCCCCTTTCAAGTCCTGGTAATAGTGATCCAAAACTGATATTACTTCTATGATCGATAGCAACAGTTGAGCGCCAGATATTCATCAATTCTGAGGGGGAAAAAAAGAGAGAGAGAGAAAAGGCGGTCTCCATTAAGATATTGATGGGACATCTACACACACAGTGATTGGCTGTGGGTAAAAATAATTGAGAGTTGTCTCTGTCGTGACCTTTGAACCCATCGCTGGTGGACGTATTCATTACACTGGTAAACAGTGAATTCGTTGCCAGTGATATTTGAATCATTTTATACAAAGTCAACGATGCTGATTTAGAATATGTAAGTGCTTTTGCTAGATTGGCTCTATTTTACGAGATAATTAAAATTAATTAAAAAATGTATGCACCGTATTTGGAATTTGTCAACAATTGCATGAAGTATAATAGTATACTAACAAACAGTAGTGAAAATGTTAATAGTCACTCAGAAATTTGTTCAAAAATATGTGTAATAATGTTATAGAAGAAAACATTTTCATTTGAAAAACTAATTATGTCTAATTAATTAATTAATTAATTTGTTAATTGTCTATGGTAATGCATTAGCAAATCGCTGTTTGCTGACTTCCTTTTGTATGTGTCGTTGGTGCAATTGCGTTGGAGGCTCCAACAGTAGTCAGCCATCATATGTATGTCCCATCTTCCTTGATATCTCTCCTCCATCACCCTCATATCCTGATGGAACCTCTCGCCTTGTTCCTCACTGAAGTCCCCAAGGTTACCTGGAAATTTGTCTAAATGACTGTGCAGGTAATGTACCTTGAAGCTCATATTTGTTCCAATGTTTCTGAAGTTAGCGAGCATATCTTGCACCAGTTCTTCGTAATTCTCTGTTCTGTTATTACCTAAGAAGTTCCTGACAACTGAAACAAAATTGTTCCATGAAGAAGCTTCAATGTGATCCATGAAATTAGTAAAATTTTGATCATTGATGAGTTTTCGAATCTGAGGACCGTCAAAAATCCCAGGTTTCAGCTTCTCCATGCTCAGTCCGGGGAATGATCTGCAAATATACCTGAAGCAATTACCAGATTTGTCCAAAACCTTAAACAAATTGTTTCATTAAAAATTACTTGATATGAAGCGGTGGGAGAATGATCTTTATTTTCTTTACCTACATTCTATGGCTTCCCTTGCAGGCCATGTCACTCTTGTCCAAAGATCTTGCCTTTGCCCTGCTATCCCGAAGGCACATGAAGCATGGGTATTTTGTGTATCCTGACTGCTGTCCAAGCAAGAAGTTTACTATTTTTAGATCAACAAAAATTGACCACTGATGCTCATAATAACAGACTTTCTGCAATACTGTTTTGATATTCTCATACTCTTCTTTAAGTGTTGTTGAGTGAGAAGAGATGCATAACGGTTACCATTGTGTAACAGAACACATTTCAAGCTTCTGATGGAACTGTCCCATTTGGAGCAGAAGTCCAGGGATGTCATTACAGTTAACAAGATCTTCCTCTTGGCTGAAATATGGAAGAAGAAACTCTTCTCTTTTCCGATAAAATGTTATTTTAACTTCTGGTTTGAGAAAATTTCTTTCATTGAGCCTGGACGCTAAAAACTCAGATGCTTGCTTGGACAGATTTAGGTCTCGTATTAGGTCATTGGGTTCTTCTTGGCTGAATGGTTGAGGTGTTGAAGAACTTCCTTCATAATCGTTTCCACTGTTTTCACCTGCCTAAAACTCCAGATCTTGCCCTTCGTCGGAGTCTGATGGTAAAAGCTCTAATAATCCAGTAAACACTGGTATAGGAACTTCACTGCTATGTGGAATTGGTCTCCTTGCAGATTCAAGATCAGGATAATCCCACTTAGATTTCTTGTGGCGATTGAAGCCTTTAACATTCACAATACAAAAATAAAAATCACCAAAATGGTCTTTCGGCTCTCGCCATACCATTGGTACACCCAAACTTAGACTTTTCTTCTCACCATTTGTCCACTGCTGTAGGCTCTCCACACAGTTTTTTCAGACCTTATGGGGATCTCAAGACTTGTCTTGGTTTCCCAGCTTCACACCGAAATAAGCCAAATATGCCTGCTGCACAAAGTCGGTTATATTTCTTCTTTGCTTTTCAATCAAGTATTCTCCACAGATGTAACAGAATACATTCGGATTATTTTTGCAGCATCTTCGTGATGAACTCGTGATGTCTTTAGAAAGCAGCAATAAAAGAGAAAAAAATAAACCAAGTTATAACTTGGTATATTTAAATTAAACAACAGACACCAAACTTATTGCATTTGTTTTACACAATAGGTACAATCATATTTTTAAGGGTGTCCAATATCTCAGAAACTAGAGCCAATTCAGCAAAAGCAATGGCAGTTTTGAAATCAGCACTCATGAATTGCTATAAATTCATTCAAATATTCTTGGCAACTCGCAAAAAAATTTTTTTTGTTGGGCTGTGTTATCTCAGACAATCAATTTAGCTGCACAGTCTGTCATTCAAAATATGTTTTTAAGGAGGACTGGACAATGCAAAGCTGTAAGAATCGCTACAGAGGTAGGGATGGGGGTGAAGCTTGGAAAAAAAAATGGATACAAACAAAAACAAAAAACAACTTTGCTTTCAGAACGATTGAATTGTTAGGCAGAAAAAAATAATTGTGCAGGATCACGCATAGCGCTTCTTGAGTTAAGGCAAACTAGGCAGCCGTCTAGAGGGGCCCTCATTACAAAAGGGGGTCTAAAAAAGTAAAGTTCCTTCATAGACCTTTGGGGCAGATGAAGTGTGGAATTCATCTGTTTCTATAACCTCGGCATCTGAAAGGATTGTGTAGTTAGCACAACGCCAAGCCGTCTTTACTTTCCCCAACATAAGTCAGATTGCCTTTTGAAGCTGGGTCGACTTAAGGGACTTAAAACCAGATTTCGTCTGGAAAGATTCAAGCACTGTACACCGCTCGGTCCTTCCGTCCACACAAAAATTGGAGCTACATCAAGAATTAATTTTAATGCCAATTTAACCTCGATAGGCCCTTTGGCCTAATTCCCCCAAACATCTAAAGTCTCTGCCTAGACCCAGGGCCGTAGATAGTTATTGTGGCGCCTTGTGCGAGTTACATTTTTTATTGCGCCCTCCTCCCGATCTGAAAAAGTGCAAAAACTTTTTACGGCGTTCTTTCGGTGCCATGTGCGGCCGTACAATCCACAGTACCTTTTCTGCGCTACTGCCTAGTTCCCCCCATCCCCCCCCCCTCAATACCGATTAGGGAATAAAAAGCTCTCTCTCTAATTGTCGCTTTATTTAAGTGACTACGTAATAGAAAAATAAACGTACATGTAAACAGCCGTTTTATTTGGATATTGTTTTCGGAAAGGGGGTGTGGGGGGCAATTAAAGACGTTAAGTACTTGCTGCCCCCCCCCCCACCCACACAGCATCAAGTGGGGAGTTTGCCCCCTCACTCTCACCCCAATCATGCAGCCGCCCCGGATGTATGATGATCTCTCTCTCTCACCAGAGATATCTTTCTCATGATGTTTTTATCTGGCTAACAACAAGCTCTTGACCAGTTCTTGACCAGGATACCGTCTCCTGCTATATCACACACACACACACACACACATAGCACATAGTCTTAACCAACAAATAATTTGACCAACTGCACTCATATCACAATTAACAGGATAATAATAGCAATAATACATCGATTACATGAACAAAAAAACAAACAAAAACAATATGAAAAAACAATATTTATATCATCAATTGAATTATGTAATAGTTTTAATAATAATGAAATATGTATGTATGTATAAATATATATATATATATATATATATATATATATATATATATATATATATATATAATTCAGTATTTTAAAGTTTTTTTTCAGTATTATATATTATATAAGACAGTCAATAGTTATGTACTAGTTGCAAGTACCCGGCTTTGCCCGGGTTTAAAATAAGGTTTTCTGTTTACCTTCTGTTTTCTCCCCTACCCCTCTCTCTCCCTTCCTCTCTCTCTCCCTCCCCTCCCTACCCCCTCTCTCCCTTTCCCTCCCACTCCCTCTCTCTCCCATCTCTCTCCCATCTCCCTCTCTCCCTCCCTCCTTCTCTCCCCAACGTCCATCCTCCTCTCTCCCTTCCCTCCCCTCTCTCCCTCCCCCTAACCCCTCTCTCCCTCCTTTTCTCCCCTCCCTCCCCTTTCCCACCTCTCTCTCTCCCTCCCCCTCTCTCCCCCTTCCTCCCTCCCCCTCCCATTCCCTCTCTCTCTCTCCCTCCCTCCCCCTGCCCCCTCACTCTTTATCTCTCTCCCTCCCCCTCTCTCTCCCCCTCCCTCCCTCTCTCTCTCTCCCCTACCTGCTCTCTCCCTCTCCTTCCTTTCTCTCTCCATCTCCCCTACTCCCTCTCCCATCTCCCCCTCTCCTCCCTGCTCCCTCTCCCTCTCTCCCCCTTTTCTCCCTCCCTCCCCTTCCCACCCTCTCTCCCCTTCCTCCCTCCCTCATTCCCCTCTCTCTCCATCCCTGCCCCCCTCACTCTTTATCTCTCTCCCACCCTCTCTCTCCCTCTCCCCTCTCTCTCTCCCTACCCGCTCTCTCTCCCTCCCTTCCTTTCTCTCTCCATCTCCCCCTACTCCCTCTCCCATATCCCTCCCCCTCCCCCTGCTCCCTCTCCCATCTCCCCCTCTCTCCCCCCCCTTTTCTCCCTCCCTCCCCCTTTCCACCTCTCTCTCCCTCCCCCCCCCTCACTCTCCCTTCCTCCCTCCCTCATTCCCTCTCTCCCTCCCTGCCCCCTCTCCCTATCTCTCCTCCCTCTCTCCCATCCCCCTCTCTCTCCCTCCCCCTCTCTCTCTCCCTACCCCCTCTCTCCCTCCGTTCCTTTCTCCCCCTACTCCCTCTCCCATCTCCCTCTCCCCCCCTGCTCCCTCTCCCCCCACTCTCCCTTTTCTCCCTCCCTCCCCTTTCCACCTCCTCTCCCCCTTCCTCCGTCCCTCATTCCTCTCTCTCTCCCTCCCTGCCCCCTCACTATTTATCTCTCTCCCTCCCTCTCTCCCACCCTCCCTCTCTCTCTCCCTCCCTCCCCCTCTCTCTCCCTCCATACCCCCTCTCTCCCTCCCTTCACTTCTCTCTCCATCTCCCCCTACTCCCTCTCCCATCTCCCCTTCTCTCCCCCTGTCCATCCCCCTCCCCTCCTCTCTCCCCTCTCCTTCCCTCCCTCCCTACCCTCCTCCCTTTCCTCTCTCTCTCTCCTCCTGCCCCCCCCCTCTCTCTCTCTCTCTCTTTATCTCTCTCCCTCCCTATCCCTCTCTCTCTCTCTCTCTTTCTCTCTCTCTCTCTCTCTCTATATATATATATATATATATATATATATATATATATACTTATTATTATGGCTTCACACTTCTTCTAAAATCCTTCTTCATTCCTTTATCTTCCTCAAACTGTACAAATCAGGGAGCATGAAAAAAAAACAACAATTCTTTGCATCACAAAGACACAATACAGCACCAGCGCGCAAGTTCTATTCGAATCGGGAAATGACGTCACAGAGGAATTTTATTTATGGCGCCGTCGAGATTACTTTAATATAGTAAAATTCTAAAATAAAAAAAAAATAATTACAATTAAACTACCCATCGAGATGAAACGAAACCTGTCCTATAACCTTCCCCATGTAATTATGTGTATGTGTAACAAATTTCACATTATTTGGTTATCTGGATCTTGAGTTATAAGGGAACAGACAGACAGACAGACAGACAGACAGCAAATGCCTCTTATAGGTATAGAGATATTTATGATATATGACATATCCGGTTTTAGAAACTATGGATTAATTCATTGATCTGAGGATGACACTTGCCCTATGACACTTGCCCTATTATGACACTTGCCCTATGACACTTGTCCTATGACACTTGTCTTATGTTTCAATTTGTATTTGTCACTGTATGTTTACAACCAAATCAAAGAATTCAATTTTTCTGAAAAAACAAAAACAACAGACAATCAATGAGGACGTTAACAAACCTGCATACCCGTCTCCCCCATTTAACATTTTCAGACCCTCCGCCCTAGCTTTTAAAATTAATTAATGGAGGAGCAGTGGCGTAGCGAGCTTAACTCGCGCCCGGGGCACAATACCTTTTTAAGCGCCCCTCCCCCCTTCCATTCGAAAACCATACACTATTATATGTTTTGCGGACAATTTGGCACCCCTTTGTGAATAGCGCCATGGGCATGATGATCTCTTGTTCCCCTCCCCCCCCATCGCGCTACGCCCCTGTCTAGGAGGAGCCCTTTTACTTTAAGCAGTTGAAATCATTCATAAACATGAAGTGAATATCTTCAGCATGAATGACAAGGATTAGCATTCACTGATAAACCGTGGATCATTTGCTTTTCGAGTGTCCCGGACTGGCGGACCACAGGGTGGACCAGTCCGGAAGCTTGCTGGCCATTGGGCTCTATGGCAGTCTCCAGATGTTGAGAGACACAGCAAGTCTGATCTCACGGGCTCTAAGAGACTAAGTCTCAGCCCGCAGTTTACTGAGAGAGTTCAAAGAGAGAGAGAGAGAGAGAGAGGGAGAGAGAGAGAGAGAGAGAGAGAGAGAGAGAGAGAGAGAGAGAGAGAGAGAGAGAGAGAGAGAGAGAGCATTCACTGATAGACACACACACACTTCATGTTTGTTAAAGGTATCTTCCAAGATAAAAATATAGAGCATTGTCTCTCAACGTGGTGGTGCTAACACCTTGAAAGAGACAGCAAAATTGGATTGTTAAGTAGGGGGGGGGGGGGGTGAAGCGGGGGGGGACACCGGGTAAGGGGGAGGGCTTATTTCAAATTTAGCTTCTTAAGAGCTTAAAAACCAGCTGCCGACTATACAATTTAGCTAGTATATGTTACATGGGAGACGAGACATTAAATTTTCATAAAGGCTTACGTTCATGGGCGTATTCATGGGGGGGGGGAGGCATTTGCCCCCCCCCCTACATTTTGAAAAAATGTCATAAAGTTGTTATTTGCCCCCCCCCCGGAAAATTTTTACCCCCCCCCCCTGGAAAAATTCCTAGCGACGCCCATGCTTACGTTGGGGCAGAAATCACAAAATGAGGTTGGGGAAACATCTCGAGCTGTGTTTCTCAAAGCGTGTGTCGCGACCCACTGATGGGACGAGTACATATCTTTTGTGGCCTTTAATGTATTATTTATGGATCGATATTCTATTTGTACCTAATAACATTTTCTCTCTATTTCTCTCTAAGCTATGCGTTAAAAAATGTGTTGTTAATTTGAAAGTAAAAGTGGAAAATATATTTATAAAGATTAACGACGCTTTTGTCTTATCCCTTTTTTTTTAAAAAAAGTTTTTTTTCTTAATTTCAGGTAGGTCACGAAAACAAAACAGTAATCAAAATGGGGTCCCCGAAGCGTAAAATCTCGAGAATCACTGATATAGAGTGTACCGTCCACGGACACTGTTTACCATCTCACACAGATAGAGCATGACTCCAACAGGATACAGTACTTAGTGGTCGAGCACATTAAAAAGTGGTAAACGGACGGTTGCCATAGTAACAGGACGTTTTATCGAGCGATACATTTTTTTTGTTAAAGTTTTCTGTTATTTTTATTTTCCATAGTTCATCTTTACGCTCTAAACATCACGTTCACAATTAAAAACATCTGAACGAGTTTTAAAATGATCTAGCGATAAAAAAAAAATAGTTGATCAAAGGGAAGTGGTCATATGAGATTAAGGCTTAGTATATTCAGTTCAATTTTCTTGTATTAGTATGTGCGTTGAGGCTGAGTCAATGTGAGACTAGTGAATGAATTGATATTGCCATCACAGATTATGATTGTCATAGTTATCTCGGAGTACACCTAAATATGGATGGATACACAGTAGAGTAATACATAAATATGGCGGCTTTCGGGAAAATCCATTTAAATTGATGCGCATTCCGAGTGGGCGATTGTCATGTATACTTAAATATTTGGCACTGACATATAATATATTGGACTTATAATGGGCCCCATATCTCAAATAGCTTAGGGCCTAAATCCGGCCCTGGGTTTTAAGAGTCAGTTGTTTCTAAGTTTTTTTTGTATGTTGTGTGGCGACTGGGGCCGGGCTTAAAGGGTATCCGCGATAGGAGCGATTCGGAACGAATCATATACAAACGCTGACTGTTCTAGGCTTTGCATTTGACAATGGCCCACTCTGCTCCTTGCGGCCGCAGACATCTTGCAGTGAGCTCGGTTGAAAGTTCATGGCCTTAATGTAGCCTAATGTTACAAATATCAGGACATCAGGCCCCGTAGCGTGAAAGTTCTACAGCATGGGCCAGGCATTCTACAGCAGGGGTCAGGCCAATAGCAAGGGGGAAGGGGCAGGAAATAAATGTTACTAAGTAGAGCAAACAAGCAGTGGGGGGGGGGCAGACAAAGCGTGAAGGGGGGAGGCCCCCAGGTCCCTCCGCACGCTACGGCCCTGCATCAGGCGCTTGTCAGGCGCGGTTGTCCTTAAATCTGCCTCTGCTCACAAATAGCCTTTAGATTCAATGCTATCCGAATAAATGTATAATATTATCCCATCAGCTCTGCTAACAGAAATGTGTTTTCTATCAGTTTGAAAGATATGTTGCCTATACCAATCAGAGCCGACGTCATAACCTAGAAGGGGGCCCGTCGATTTATGCGCCCTGCCACCATTAATTATTGTTAAACTTTTTAAAATTATGATGGATCCAGTAAATAGATCCAGTAGCGTCACTAGGACACTAGGGGGATACGGGCCGAACTGGGCGGCAATATTTGAGGGGGGGGGGGCACCAAATGAACAGTTCTAAAATTCATAGCACAAAAAACTCGGTATAGTCGGTTTTATAACCGACGATAGTTAAAAACATGAACAATACCACAGGGTGTGTCAGCATGCTAAGAAGTAGCACAGGGCGTCACCACGCAGAGCAGTAGCACAGGGCGCCACCACGCAGAGCAGTAGCACAGGGCGCCACCACGCAGAGCAGTAGCACAGGGCGCCATCACGCAGAGCAGTAGCACAGGGTGCCACCATGCAGAGCAGTAGCACAGGGCGCCACCACGCAGAGCAGTAGCACAGGGTGCCACCACGCAGAGCGTCTAGAGCCGTTTCAATCAATCTGGAGTATGTGTGGTGTTTTGATCTACCTAATGCCAATGCCATTTCTGCTCACAGCCGCTTAGCTTCCGGTTAACCATGGAAAGTCGCACAATCCGAGAGAAATACACTAAAGATAATAAAAAGGAAATAATTTAATGTTTCTTTGGCGGCCCAGTACCATTTGATCAGTGTATTAATATTACACAGCATTATAAATGTAATGATTTTTCAATTTTTGTTTGGTTCAGTTAGATGGATGCAGGCATTTTCCTAAGGTTTTACTCACCCCAGACGGCCGTATTGGACCTTTTTATTAAAATTTTGAAGGAACCCAGACTGATTTCTGAGGTTAGATTAACTCCTTCCCAATAAACAATACCCC
>JAGDYQ010000150.1:1463350-1480970 GCA_021962125.1 Bulinus truncatus
TCTATGGCCATTGCATAGGCACCATATAAACCGGCCCATTAGTGGTTTTAGGATCTAAGAGATTTCATCTCGTCTTTACAGGGACTTCACACACCACACTACTTCACCTCTGACATTATTCATTTACATTTCAGCTAATTTAAAAAAAAATACTAAAGTATTCTATTGGCATTTATTATAAACCTGTTTTATCTATCAACCTGTCAGATTTATATTAAGCTTTTACTTAAAGTTGGTCTATACTTTAACGGTTGCGATCGTCTTATGTTTATAAAAGAATTGTAATGGTCTGTAAGTGTGTGTGTGTTTATGTGTTGTACGGTATGTAACGCGTTGTGTGTGTGTATGTGTGAGTTAATGTTCAGATGTAAGCCCGTGTCTGTATGTGAACTCTGTTACAGGCCTACATGGAGTGGAAGAAAGAAGGCTTATGTAAAGTACTTGTAAATACTCTATTGAAAGAAATCAAAGTATTCCAGTATGAGGTCATGTTAACTGGACTAAAGTCCTGACTGCATTCCCGAAGGAATAAGAGGCAACATTCAAGGATGTATAAGGATTTTGTCTGTTTTAAAAATAATTTACAGGAAATGATGTCATACACTTTTAACATTCTATCATTTATGTGTGCACTTCTTGGGAAAGGCTTTTAAGGTTTCTTGCATTATTTTATTTGCTATACTATATGAAGCATTTTGGCATTATGGTTTCCACATCACCCCTAATTGTGCCCTCTGGCTTAAAACTTTCTAGATTATATACAGGTAAAGATAACTCTCACCCTTGCATTATGTATAAGAATAAACTCCTGAAAATCGTTTACTTGCTTTTTAAGAAACGCTATGGGTGAGTTTGACATTCTAACTGACCTAAATAGTGTAATGTGTGAAAATGTCAGGTAGAAGGGCTAAATTGGATTAATTGTCCCCCCCCCCCCGGTTGTCATGGATTACTAGGTGTCCAAGATTAACTACCTGTGGCTTTGAAATCGTTTTTGCCCTGGGCCCCTAATGTACCTTTTCCTAGTCTCCAAAATATGATCGGCTCAGACCAATAAAAAAAAATCAATAAGCCAAATCAATAAGCTCGTTTTTTTTCCACAAATTTTTTTTACTTTCTACTGGCTTTCTTATACAGTAAAGAGAAATAACTTAAAACTTTTTTTTAATCCATCAAATGAATCTCTTTGTTTTGGAAAATGTCATGACTTCTATACTAGTGATGTGACTTCTGTACTACAGTGACGTGACTTCTGTACTACAGTGACGTTACTTCTGTACTACAGTGACGTGACTCATGTACTACAGTGACGTGACTTCTGTACTACAGTGACGTGACTTCTGTACTACACTGACGTGACTTCTGTACTACAGTGACATGACTCATGTACTACAGTGACGTTACTTCTGTACTACAGTGACGTGACTTCTGTACTATAGTGACGTGACTCATGTACTACAGTGACGTGACTTCTGTACTACAGTGACATGACTTCTGTACTACACTGACGTGACTTCTGTACTACAGTGACGTGACTTCTGTACTACAGAGACGTGACTTCTGTACTATAGTGACGTGACTTCTGTACTACAGTGACCTGACTTCTGTACTACAGTGACGTGACTTCTGTACTACAGAGACGTGACTTCTGTACTATAGTGACGTGACTTCTGTACTACAGTGACGTGACTTCTGTACTACAGTGACCTGACTTCTGTACTACAGTGACCTGACTTCTGTTCTACAGTGACATGACTTCTGTACTTCGGTTCTTGGTACTACCGAGACTCTTATTTCTTGCGCCCTACGTAAGTACATGGCCAGGGGCGTTACCCCCTAATGGGCTGCTACTGGTCAATGGTGACCAATCTTTTTTTAAGAGTTGCTGTTTATTTATTGATAACCATGATCATCTATCCAATCTGGTTTGGGGGGGGGGGAGACTTGGTTAAGATTTAATTAGTAAATTATCCAAAACCAACATACAAATCAAAGAACTAAAAAAAACGACGAACTGGTTTTGCAAATAATGTTTGTCCACTAAGATCAAATAGCTCAACAACACTAACAATATGTCAGTCTTAGTGTTTGTAGCATTGGCATGAAGGTTGACCAAGACTCCCACTAGATCTAAAAAAAAATCAAAAATGTTACCTACAGCTGACTCAGATGGCCTGACACCATCAAATATACCAGCCATAGGGAAAGGACCTGCCAACTTTCCGATAAATAAGAAATCAGGAAGAGGTCCTTGATAATGTGTCCTTTCTGCTAACAATCCAGCATTGTTAGGCTTTGAGCTGGAAACCACCTAAGAAAAACAGAAGAGAGGCCGTTTAAGAAAGACCTATAGGCACGGACCTTCTGGCTGACAACCACCAAGACGAGTTAGAGAATCGGCTTAAGAGGACAGCTCAGGAAATAGGACCGTTGTTAGTGGCCCGTATTCCAGACATGAATAACAGGCAATAATGAAGATGAATTTTTAAATAAAAACTGAAAGCTGATGATTATTAAACCCATGGCTACAAATTTTCAATAAATTTTAAATGCACCAATACAGACTATCTATTATCTATTGTTTTTTTTTCCTCTTTAAAATTTTTTTCCACAAATGTTAAATACATTAGTCGTCGCAATAGCCTATCACAAAGAATGAGCTCACTATAACAACCGGATATAGAAAGAGGCTTATATTGTGTGCCTGATTGTTCCAGGATTTAACATCTTGGGTTTTTTTTAAACATAGGAGTGTCTTGAGATATGAGTCAGGGGAGTTAACTAATGTTTAGTATCAAAATGTTAACAACTGTTTCAAAATGTCTATTGAGTTTTAGGAAACGAGAGGTCGTGCGGTGTAAAGCGCTCGAGTAGTCAACCGGAGGTGTACAGGGTTCGAACCTTAGTGAGAACCTTTGGGATACTTTCAGGTCCTGGTGACAAGTCCCCAAGTACAGCCATCTTTATATGGGTAACTCATTTAAGTTTGGGGAAGTAAAGGCGGCTGGGCGTTGTGTTAGCCACCCAATCCCATATGCCATCGCTAATACAACAGATGAATTCTACACTTTATCTCCACTTATCTGAAACAGATAAGCCCTTACGAGGTTTGAGGTAAATTTACTTATAAACCTATCTTAGAGTTAAATCTTTCCCTATTGATATGTGAGCTACCACAAAGAACTAACAGTAAAAACAATCATATTCTATTTCAAACGCTGAATATACCAAAGTGAAAATTGCTGTAAAATATACGAGTTTTTTTGTTATGGTGAATTGAGCTTTGTAGTATTATAGTTATAATTATCAGTGAAGCCTGACACACTCTTATATCACCATGTGAATTAATCTATGTTAATATTTAACTTGAGTATCATATACAAAACACACAAATGACTGAAATGTCAGAAACAAAATAAAAATGTATTATTAAGAGAGCAATCAAGAAAAATAAAAGATATATGAAGCTACGCCCTTGACAGCTAAAAAAAATGTAAACAAAACTTATAATACCAACTGAAGTGTTACATATTTCGTGGCTTCACAGAAAAATATATACAGATATATATATATATATATAGAAGGAATTTCCAGAAACGAGGAAGAGATTTTTAGTAAAGATCTATTGTTATGTACACGTTTGTCAAATACCACGGTAGATATAAAGTACTCAGAAAATGAAAGACTTTGAATCAGACGTTTTGCTTTAGTTACCTTGGAAATATTCATTTAACTTATTTGGCTTAATATTATTGAATGAACTGGAAGGAATAGATTTTTATTTAAGGTAATTTTTTTTAATGAAATGTAATTTAATTTTAATACTTGTTTGACGCGTCCTTGTTGGCATAATTTATTTAAGAAACAATATGAAATGTATTATTTCGTATTTAAAATATAAATTTCTAGCGTTGAACTTAGACTAAATTATAGATGTATAACATGTATGTAATACCCTATGTAGTCGTTGGGGAAATGAATGGACACATAGACAGACATATATATGTTGTGCTTTCATACGTCCTTTATAGTGTATGTGCGTTTAAAGTCATGGTATGCAAACATCTCTTCTCCAAGTCAACGGCGAATATTTTTGGCTTTACCTGAGATTGAACCCTGTAACTGACTCAATTTCACTATCGACTTCGCTATCCATACCTACTGTACTTTAAAATATCAGTAGAATAGATATTTTGCCACTATGATTTTAAACTTGTGTAAGTCGTAAATATCGTTATATGTAATAAATTGTTTTCTTTTTTAAGTGTTGATTCTGTTAAGGATAAAGTTTATAAAAAAAAAGGTTTTATTTCCCTTATACAGACTATCAGGGTCAGATAAAGTATAATTCATCTGTTTCTGCTGGCTCCTTAATAGAACAATGCCCTGCCAACTTTAAATTCTTCCAGTTACCCCATCTGTAAGCCATGTGGACTTAGGGACATCAATTGGGCCTGTGAAAAATCCCGGCACTCACCGGGCTCGAACTAGGGACCTTTTGATTAGCTGTAAAGTAAGCACTACCACCGCGTCCGTTAATACTGTAGAGAAAGCACTGCCACCGCGTCCGTTGATACTGTAGAGTAAGCACTACCACCACGTCCGTTGATACTGTAATATAAGCACTGCCACCGCGTCCGTTGATACTGTAGAGTAAGCACTACCACCGCGTCCGTCGATACCGTTAAGATTACAACTGTGGGTTTCTATTTTAAATAACACGTATTCCATAAGTGATGGTTTTATGAACCTCTGTATTTAAGACTCCATAATTTTTATAACATCAATCTCTGTGAGTGATGTCACTGTTATGATGATATGATATCTCTTAGATCCTGTAAACAACTAACATGACGGATTTACGTTACCCTCCTTTCATCCCGACCCTATAGTGCGATGGCCAAGGAGACACCACGGGAGATATAATGGGAACTTTCACCATGACCTAAATAATTCATTGGTCTTCACCGGAGATCGAACCAGGGACCCTTATGTCGACAGTCGAGCGCTTTACTAAAAGACCATCCGTGTGCCACTATGTTGCTATGTCCATTTACCGGAGTCAAAATGCAAAACATATCAGTGTCTTAATGATGATGGAGAACGGCCGGTAGTGCGGTGAAGTGTGCTCGACTGTCGACCGAAGAGGTCCCAGGTTCAAACATTGAGATTTGTTCATGCCCTGGTGAAAGTCCCAGTCCATCCAGCTTTAAATGGGTAACTAACTTTAAGTTGGGGGAGTAAATGTGGCTGAGAGTCTTGCTATTCACAGAATCCCTCAGTATTCCTGGCCTCTTAAAGAGATGAAATTTACACCTTACCTTTAATGATGATAGAGAGAGTACATGATACAACGTTACCTTTAATGATGATATGGAGAGAAAATGATACAACTTTACCTTTAATGATTATAGAGTACATGATACAACATTACCTTTAATGATGATAGAAAGAGTACATGATACAACTTTACCTTTAATGATGATAGAGTACATGATACATCCTTACCTTTAATGATGATAGAAGGAGTACATGATACAACTTTACCTTAAATGATGATAGAGAGAGTACATGATACAATTTTACCTTAAATGATGATGGAGAGAGTACAGGCTACAACTTTACCTTTAATGATGATGGACGGAGTACAGGATACAATTTTACCTTTATCGATGATGGAGGGAGTACAGGATACAACTTTACCTTTAATGATGATAGAGAGAGTACATGATACAACTTTAGCTTTCATGATTTTATAGAGAGTGCATGATACAACTTTACCATTAATGATGATAGAGAGAGTACATGATACAACTTTACCTTTAATGATGATGGAGGGAGTACGTGAAACAACTTTACCGCGGTCTCACACATTGCATTTTATTTATGATAAAATAAAAAACATATTAAAAGCCTCTACCATGTGCCCTGTGACCAATTAATGTATTTATTTTAATTGCTTCGCATTAAAATTATTATTTTAAAAATGTCAATCGTGAGCGGCCACATTGATCTATAACATATTATCAGTTAATGTTATTTTGATATTTTTTATCAATCAATGTAATGACATATTAAGTTTGGTCCATTATTTTCAAGGAAGAAATTCAATGAAAGAAATTTAAGTCTATAATATTTTTTTATGTTTTCATGTGACGAATCACATTTGTTTATTTATGTTGTTGTTTTTATTGACATATTTAAACGAATCACACTTGCTGTTGCTCGTTGCTCACTTTACTTTATTTGGCTATTCTATAAAAAGACTAACAAAGCTTTGCACTAAGTCGCACAATAATAAACTGGTATTGAACTTCCATATTTACTTTCACAATATAATCTCATCCCGTATTATTAAATTTAAACATTCACATGGTCAATTACGTATCGAACTATCTCTCAAATCTGTAATGAACTCTCAAATCTGTAATGAACTCTCAAATCTGTAATGAACTCTCAAATCTGAAATGAACTTTCTCAAAAAAATGTTGTGTTTGTTTAGTAAACGTAATCGTATCTCTTTGGTACGCACCTCATAATTTGTTTCAATTATCTTTTTTTAAAAATAAATCTATTAAAGGATATTGTTTTCAGCCATTTGGGCTCGTTCGTTGGCAGCTAGTCCGGAAACATTGCAAGTCATAAAATTGCTATTTATCTTTATATTTCTTTCGCCTATAGAAACGGATAAAGTATGTTCTAAATAAACTGCCATACCCTTTAATATTTGTTTGAACTAGGTTCTCTGTTAAAGAGATTTTTTTAGTCCCGAGCTCAATGCGAGTTGGCGTAGTATATTCACAACAATAACTCAGCAAATATTGAAAGAATAGGAAACATACTAACACAGATTTGTGGGATAGGTCAGGGTCTCATTTAGTATAGCATACAGATTTAAAAAAAACATCACAAGGGAATATTTTTCTTTTGAAACGACGTAAAATTGAATAGCACTTGATAAATGTAAGCTTTCCCAGATGTAAACATGAATAGCAGAGAACGGGTGGTGTACTGCTGGTGTAGCCAAGACTGAATCAGATTGAAGCAACCATATGTCTAATTTGAATGTACTTATTTTTACATTTTCATTAGTAATTACTTGTATAGTGAGTTTTAAAGAGAAACAGTTAGAAATAAATAGACAGTGTTTAAATAGTATTTGGTATTATTATTATTTTTTAATCAGCGACTCAATTTTGTTTCTATCTACAGTTTAATCATGAAATTAACTTTTATTGCCTTATTGGTAATCCTTAATGAATGCGAAGGTCATGGATACATGCACGAGCCTCCATCGCGTATGTCAGCATGGAGACAAGGCTACACCTTTCATACCAACTACGATGACAATGGTATGAACTGCGGTGGAATAGATGTGAGCATTTTATTTAGAGGCTTTTGTTGATTTCCACTACTCTGTTGTTTAAATCTGAAGATTCTTTGAAGTTTTATATTCAATTGTAAAAAAATAAAAAAGGACTCCAGGCCCGGGGGGGGGGGGTTAGGACTGTAGACCCTAAGGCTGCTACTGGTTAAGATCTTCCTGTTATTTTGTAGAAATGTCTATTAATTTTTTTCTTGTCAGAAAGTCGATTGCGGAAACTCCATTATAAAAAGCCAGTGTAAACATTATAAACATTTGACTGTCACTGAGGGGAAACTTCAGCTTTCTATGATAAATCTTTGAAAGTTTATTTTCAACTTCAGTTTTGAACAGTTTCTATGTAGTTACATGATAATCGTTTTATAGCTATATAAGATACGGCATATGTAATTACAAGAAACACCCTATGTGTTTACATGATTCTCTCTGTTATTACATAATACGTACGCCCTATGTTGTTTCATGATGCTACCTGTGTTGTTATGTGATGCTCATTATGTTTTTCTACATGAAATTCCTTATGTGGTTTCACGATAATCATTGAATAGTCATACAAGATACACCTAATGTTAATACATGTTACCCCGTATGTTGTTACATGATTAATTGATGATAATTATGTTGTTACATGATTAATTGATGATAATTATGTTGTTACATGATACTCTGTATATAGTTACATGGCACCAGGGGCGGATCTAGACAACTTTGACCGGGGGGGGGGGCAAAACTGTTTTCATTGTTGAAAATTGGTCTTAGAACAAAAAAATATTTCGATAATTTAATGATGTCTTACCTAAACTGGCGGTAACGGGGGTGGGGCATGATTATTTGATATTTTTAGGTGCCCCAGAAATTATTGCTATTGAAAGTGCCCCCCCCCCCAATCAAACATTATGTGCAAAGATCCCCAAGTTGCTAGAGATTCCAATGTAAAAGTAAGTAAAGTAAAGTTCCCTTAACCCTAACGGGTCATCGGGGCAGATGAAGTGTAGAATTCATCTGTTTCTATAACCTCGGCATATGAAGGGGTTGTGTGGTTAGCACAACGCCCAGCCGCCTTTACTCCCCCAACTTAAAGTCAGGTACCCATTTAAAGCTGGGTGGACTTGGGGACTATCACCAGGACCTGAAAAAATCCCAAGGTTCTCACTGAGATTCGAACCCGGGACCCTCCGGTCGACAGTCGAGCGCTCTACACCGCACGACCACCCGTCCCCTTAAATCCAATGGCTTTAACAAAAACAATGGGCGGAAGTACATGTATATTAAAAACACAAACAATTCACTTTTATTTTCGAACCCACTCGTGTCCTTTAGCTCAGAGGTTTTCAACCTGTGGTCCGCGGACCCCCAGGGGTCCGTGGGGAGCTTCAAAGGGGTCCGTGGGCAAGTCAATGAAATTAGGGATTTTCTCGTATAAAGTATTGCTTGGTTTGGTTGATTGGTTAGCTTTTAGCAAAAAAAAAAAACAAGCTATGCCAATGTTTCAGGTACAGACAACAATGTGCAGAATTGAAAACTCCGCTAGTATTTGCTTATGCTACGTCTGAAATATGAACTAGAGTGCATACTACATGTCCTTGTGTAGTGAGTCATGTCACCTTGGCAATATTTCTTACTTGCTGAGCTATGGCGTCACTGTTAAAACATCCGCAAAGTGTGTATTGTTGATAAATGGTCTGGTTGATCATGCTGTAATGTTTTTATAACATATTTTGGACGGGCAGAAATGCGCCATAAGTATTATGAGATTACAATGTCGGACATGTTTAGAGAGAGTTTGTATTTTTAGGTGACACATACCTGGTAAAAAGATGACCTGGTTAGGCTGGAATTAAAAGCAAAGCTTAGCGCCCTTGTGTTTTCAAGAGCTAAATGTTGTGATAAGCTTATTATCTACTGTCTGGTATCGTCAGGCACGCCGAGAGGGGGGGCAGGGGGGATTGCCAGGGGGCCCGCATCTGTAAGGGGGCCCGGCCGCCCCGACCATGTCAATTTTTTCACGATTCATTGTTTATTAAGGGCCCCGTAATGATGTCCTGCCCTGGGGCTCTTGTTGGCTCTCGGCGCCCCTGGGTATCGTATGTATGGCGCCGAACATCCACATGTGCTTGATCAATGTTACAAAGAATCAGTGTCCCAAAGTTTCTAGGTTGAGCATTGTATTCAAAAGAATATAGGTCAAACATTGTATTATCAAGAATATGGATCATTGGGTCAGGGATGAGAATTAATTAGTTTGTCACTAAATTACCAAGGTTCAGGGTTACTGCTGTTTTGACTGAAATAACAGAATATCCCCAATAAGGGACGGACCAATCAGAGACAACAACATAGGTGAGAAGACGCAGTAATTAGGGTCTTATAAAATAAGTTAGCAGATCTTTTGATAGGTATATAGATTGGAAGAGAGAAAGAGAGGGGAGGAGGAGAACAGAGTGTTACAGACAAACAGTTCAACAAAAATAGGCAGCCCACGGGATAGAGTAGTGATGTTTCAGTGAATATGTATCTTGGAGTGTATAGTTTCATGCTAATTATATTTTGAAATTATATTTTGTGTAATCGTCACATAAAGTACATGAGTTAGACTTGGCAGTTTAAATCATTTATTTGTGTTGTCTGTGGATAAGTACACGCTTAGATAAAGTGTCAATCGCTACCAGAGAAGTGAAGACAGACACTTATCACCACAATAACGCACAATGTATAACTAATAATACGAATAGTTATGACACCTAGTAGCATGGATAAAATTCTGAAGAGGGAAACTGACCAGAACCTGGAAGATTCTGATGATCAAGCAGCTAAAGACGAACGAATAAGAAAACGGCGCAAGTATAATCCAGAATATATATCATTCGGCTTCATCGCAGGGGGGACCGATGCTGACCAACCTCTTTGTGTCGTGTAATGCAAACATTATCGAACGATGCAATGACCACGATGTATTCGGAACTTGCCAGTAAACCGAAGGAATACTTTGAGAGGAGTACTCACTGCTGTCAGACAAAGCCATCAATGTCCTGCTACCATTTTCTACGACGTACTTATGCGAAACTGCATTCGCTGCTGTTACTGCGATGAAGACCAAGTACAGGTCTTGACTGGACATTGAACATGAAATACGCATATATATATCACCATACCACCATGTTTGAGCAAACTCTGTAGTGCAAAACAGGCACAGCCTTACCACTGAAGAGAAAACTGTGTAACGGATGTACCAGTCGAATAAAAAATACTCGGTGAGTGTTTCATTATTTGAATAGATAGCTATTCCCATTTGTACAATGACTTTTACATGATGTGCGCGTAACTTAGGCTAGACATACCGTTTATCAGAATTTAAATAGATTGCGTCCGTATACTTAATAAGACATATTAGGGTCCAACCTTAGGTCTGGGGGTCCGCCACCCGAGCTTGGTATGTCTGTGGGGTCCGCAGGGTAAAAAAGGTTTGAAAACCTCTGCTTTAGTTGACTAACGACCCTCCGCAATTTTGAGAACTACTGCAGCGTGTTATAAAAAATACCAACACCATTTGTGAGTTAGGGGTCGTCCATTCATTACGTGAACAAAATGTGGGGGAAAGGTTTGGGGGGGAGGGTCTGAAAAAGTTTGACAATCGCAACATGGAGTGGGGATGAATGTGAAGATGTCAACAACAGCTGCTTTCTGTACAATAAAAGTCTTCAATAGTTCATGAATGGGGAAATTCTAATGTTAAAGTAAATTTGAAATATGTTTAACAAGTATGAATTGTTTTCAAATTCGCTTGTACTTTTGAACAAAACAATAATGATTTTGTTGATTGTTTCGTATTATAAATTATAGCCAGCTTCATAAAATAGGCGCATTATTTAACAGTGGTGACTACGCAACCTAATCCATAAAGTGATACACTTTTGAATTTATATAGTTACATAGCAGAAATACTTTGAAAAAATAAATGCTACTAACTTGATTTCAAAAGCTACAGCTCGGTCTGATAAAACATTATATATATATATATATATATATATATATATATATATAGAGAGAGAGAGAGAGAGAGAGAGAGAGAGAGAGAGAGAGAGACAGGAGAAACATAGAAAGAGAATGGAAATACTTGGGAGCTTATAGGAATATTAGGAGCTTATGGGAATACGTGGGAGCTTATGAGAATATGTGGGAGCTTATGGGAATATGGAGGAGCTTATGGGAATATTCGCGAGCTTATGGGAATATTTGGGAGCTTATGAGAATATGTAGGAGGTTATAGGAAAATGTAGGAGCTTATGGGGATATGTAGGAGCTTATGGGAATATGTAGGAGCTTATGGGAGTATTAGGAGCTTATGGGAATATGTAGGAGCTTATGGGAATATGTAGGAACTTATGGGAACATTAGGTGCTTATGGGAATATGTAGGAGCTTGTGGGAATATTAGGAACTTATGGGAATATGTGGAAGGTTATTTGAATATGTAGTATCTTATGGGAATATAAAGAGTTCATAGGAAATTGTGAGAGCCTATGTGAATATTTGTGAGCTTATGGGAATGTGAAGGAGCTTATGTGAATATGTAGGAGCTTATGGGAATATTAGGAGCTTATGGGAATAAGAATAAGCTTATAGGAATATTCGGGAGCTTATGGGAATATTTGGGACCTTATGAGAATATTTAGGAATTTATGGGAATATGTAGGAGCTAATGGGAATATTAGGAGCTTATGTGAATATACGGGAGCTTGTGGGAATATGTAGGAGCTTATGGGAATATGTAGGAGCTTATGGGAATATTAGGAGCTTATGGGAATATGTAGAAGCTTATGGGAATATGCAGGAACATATGTGAATATTAGGTCTTATGGGAATATGTAGGAGCTCATGGGAATATGTAGGAGCTTATGGGATTATGTAGGAGCTTATGGGAATATTTAGATTTTATGGGAATCTGTAGGAGCTTATGTGAATATGTGGGAGCTTATTGGAATATTATGGGCTTATGGGAATATGTGGGAGCTTATGGGAATATGTAGGAGCTAAGTGGAATATTAGGAGCTCATGGGAATATGTAGGAGCTCAGTGGAATATTAGGAGCTTATGGGAATATGTTTGAGCTTATGGGAATATGTAGAAGCTTATGGGATTATGTAGGAGCTTATGGGAATATTTAGATTTTATGGGAATCTGTAGGAGCTTATGTGAATATGTGGGAGCTTATTGGAATATTATGGGCTTATGGGAATATGTGGGAGCTTATGGGAATATGTAGGAGCTAAGTGGAATATTAGGAGCTTATGGGAATATGTAGGAGCTCAGTGGAATATTAGGAGCTTATGGGAATATGTTTGAGCTTATGGGAATATGTAGAAGCTTATGGGAATATGTAGGAGCTTATGGGAATATTTAGATTTTATGGGAATCTGTAGGAGCTTATGTGAATATGTGGGAGCTTATTGGAATATTATGGGCTTATGGGAATATGTGGGAGCTTATGGGAATATGTAGGAGCTCAGTGGAATATTAGGAGCTTATGGGAATATGTTTGAGCTTATGGGAATATGTAGAAGCTTATGGGATTATGTAGGAGCTTATGGGAATATTTAGATTTTATGGGAATCTGTAGGAGCTTATGTCAATATGTGGGAGCTTATTGGAATATTATGGGCTTATGGGAATATGTGGGAGCTTATGGGAATATGTAGGAGCTTATGGGAATATGTAGGAGTTTATGGGAATATGTGAGAGCTTATGGGAATATTAGGAGCTTATGGGAATATGTAGGAGCTTATGGGAATATTAGGAGCGTATGGGAATATGTAGGAGCTTATGGGAATATGTAGGAGCTTATGGGAATATGTGGGAGCTTATGGGAATATGTAGGAGCTTATGGGAATATGTAGGAGCTTATGGGAATATGTGGGAGCTTATGGGAATATGTGGGATTTTATGGGAATAAGTGGGAGTTTTTGTGAATATGTGCCAATTGATTCTACTCCTGATTAGTATTTGGTGAATGGGACTATAGGCTTAGTCTATTTTTAACCCACGTAAGGTCAAATTTTTACGCATCACTAAATTCTACTCCTATCTTTCAATATTTGAAACGGACTATAAGCTTCGTTTCAATTTTCTGCTATACAATGATCAACTGCCATGCATAAGTAGATTCAACTCTATGTCAATTATCGAAAAAGAGAGATAAGGAGAGAGAGAGAGAGAGAGAGAATGGGAATATATGGGCTGATGGGAATATGCGGGAGCATATGGGAATATGCGGGAGCTTATGGGAATATGCGGGAGTTTATGGGAATATGTGATATATATATATATATATATATATATATATATATATATATTCATTAAATAGAAAAATAATTGTTATAGAAAAATAATTAATTCATGGCGTCAACGAATAAGGGATCTTCAGCTAAACGCATTTAAGCATAATGTACTATGTTTTAAATGTGCCATAACCAGATTACAGTATAGCATATTCTTAATTTGTGTTGCAAATGTCTGAAATTTTCTAAAAATGTTTGAGGTAATAAATATATAGCCCTTTGTAAGAGTTTTTAAGTATTTGGTATTTGCTTAGTGTCATACTTTTCAATGTCCAGTAAGCGGAATATTTCCTTGTTGTCAAGACCAGGATAATGTTTTGAAAAATAAAAAACACGTAGCTTGAGATGCGTTACGTCACATTTAATGTTTCCCACATATACGAAGAAAAAAACATTTTGCTTTTGTGAATACATTGATTAAAATGTATAAAGAATATTAATAAATGAATACAAATAGTAGTACTGTGTATTAAATGTATGATATACTTATCCAGTGTAGGATAAGGGTTTGGTTTGTCACTTGATATTGTTCTTAATCAAGTTAAAGAACAAAATACTGCAGTTTAGGAATTTTGTTCTCTATTCTAAGAACAATGGCGAGTAGTAAGTAATACAGACGTGGTTCCCACTCCCATCCCAGCCCTCCTACTCTCAGGGCCGGCCTTGTGAATTACGGGGCCCAATTTAACGGATGCTTGAGAGCCCCCACCCTCTTCTATTTTTTTTTACAATAACATTTATCACTATTAATTAGATCATTATACTTAATGTAAATTGCGGGGCCTTTGCTGGCTCGGGGCCCAATTTCGGGGCAATCGGTCAAATCGGGGACTAATGCCAACTCTGCCAACTCTACTACTAAACGTCGCGAGCCGATCGTCTTATTACATAAATGTCTTACATGTCAAAATTCACTTACCACTCCACCCAAGACCCCCAGGATAGTGTTTATTTTTTTGGTGACGTTGCCTACTTGACACCTTTAAGTTGAACCCCATGATCTAGCGACTGTGCCCCCCGAATAGTGCGAGAAAGTATATCCGCCTTTACCCTTCACACATAAGTTCTTCAAACTCTTGGTTGTGTTAAAACGAAAATTCTATGTGGCTGCGTACCCCTGCAAAACCTTTCACGTACCCCCTTGGGTGTGCACGTACCACGGGCTAAGATACGCGAATCTAGCACATCCGTCTCGATTGTATATCTTTATACAGAAATAGTTTCACTTATAGGATCAAACAAAACATAGTGTGAAATACTTTTTATTCTGTTAAATAACTAAAATGTATATAAAAAAGTATTCGTTAAACTGCACTTTTGAGTTAACTTTTTAGTTAATAGCTTTTGATTTAAACTTTTAGTTGGTAGCTTTTGAGTTAAACTTTAATTAGATATATTTTGAATTAAACATTTGCCGGTCAGCTTTTGAGTTAAACTTTAATTAGATATATTTTGAATTAAACATTTGCCGGTCAGTGGTATTCACTCTGGTCATGGTCTACAGGTTCAGTGGAAGAAGAACGGAGGCAGGTGTGGCATTTGTGGAGACTCGTGGTCAGGGTCCAGGAACTATGAGAGACCGTCGGGGTCATTTGTCCAACATAAAGTGATACCAAAGACCTACGGAGAGCGAGACGTCATTGACATACAGCTAGTGATCACTGCTAGTCACATGGTATGTTGCATATTACTGATAATAAGTTCTTATTAGTGATGGTTACTGATATAAGGTTCCTACTACTATTGTAAGTTTCATACTACTGATGGTGAGTTGCATATTAATGATGGTAAGTCTGATGTAACTGATGGTACAAGTTTCCATCAGTTACATCAGACTTACCATCAGTAGTATGCAACTTGCCATCAGTAGCATGAAACTTACAATAGTTAACTGATGTTAAGATTCATGCTACTGGTGGTGAGTTTCATAATAATGATGGTAAATTGCATATTATATATACAGTGATAAGAACTTTGACTACATAGCAGTGCTGAGTGGATAGAAATATTCAACTGTGAACCTTCCAATTTTTTATAACTCTTATTAATGTTTTTTTTAACATTGCTATCCACTCAAGAACATAATATTATACCATTTCAAAATGTAAATTTCCCTATGCATTGGCGTCATTAGGGGTGACATCAAAATGAACAGTTCTAAATTTCATTGCGAAAAGAACTCGAAATATCAGTTTTATAACCGATCATAGTAAAAAAAATCAGCAGTAGCACATGGTGCCACCATAAAGAGCAGTAGCACAGGGTGCCACCATAAAGAGCAGTAGCACAAGGTGCCAACAAGCAGAACGTCTGGAGCTAAGTAAATGAATACAATTGAAAGCTTCTCTGATCAAACTAAAAATTTTTACGTGATTTCATGAAATCGGAGACGTAGTTTGAAAACTCATTTTAATGAAATTAATACAACCTTCTGAAATACAGTCAGTAATACTATCGTTTTTATCGCTAAAGTGTTTTAAAGTAAATTATCTCAGGTCTATAGTGCAAGAAAATTTCAAATATGTACCATTGCTCATGGTGGAAGTATTGAAGGGGTGACATCCTGAATTAAAAGCAACGGGTGACACCAACCATAGTGAACCTACTGACCCTATGCATTCTTTGTCACTATTTGTATACACTTTGTACTTCATTTCCACAGGGTTGGAACGAGTTTCGTATTTGCGACGTCGCCAAATCTGGAGGTGTCGAAACCACCCAGGACTGCTTGAATCAAAAAAATGTTCTGGCTGACATTATTGAATGGACCCGAACTCGATTCTATTTTGAAACGGATCGTAAAGGGCTGTACGAGTTCGAAGTCGTCCTGCCTGTCGGGCTCACCTGCTCCCACTGTGTGCTGCAGTGGAAATGGAAGTGTGGTGAGTGGCTGTGATCTTTTGTTATATTTCAACTAGGTCATATATAGCTTGACCAACCATGAGCTTTTGTTATAATACAACTAGGCCATATATAACTCGACCAACCATGAACTTTTGTTATAATACAACTAGATCATATATAACTTGACCAACCATGAACTTTCGTTATGATAAACATGAACTATAACACACTCGATCATTATCATGATTTATGATAAACATGTACTATAACACAGAATCATAACTTGTTAAGCATTGCTACATGATATTTCTTAACACTTGACACATTAGGTAAAGATTGACAGGGCGATAGAATGGCGATTTGATGGCGCATTGGTTGAAAATTGGTCATGGTACGGGCGAAGGGTTCAAATCCCTGCGACTTAATTAACCCATGTTATCCGTGTTATCCGCTTTGTCGCCAAGGCCGTTGTGCCCTAGGCTATGATGAGTATTTTGCTAGGGTTGATGCTATTAGCATTGGATTTTAGTTCTTAATTTTCTCTTAAAGAATTGGTTACTAATTACATTAATAGTCTTGAAAATTATCTAAATAGATAATGTATGTTCACTCGGTGAATATTTACATGATCTCAATGCCGTAGAGCTTTACTTATGTTAAAACGAAATTCTCACCAACTTAAACAATTGCTATTATCAGACCTGATAGCTAACGACAAAAAACGGGAGTAAATTTGACTTATAAACCAAAGTAAATCCCTTTAATTTGTTCTAGACTCTCTAAAATCCCAAAAACCAATTTTACAAAGTGTCTAAATATAAGAAGCAATAAGAAACAAAAATAAAATGTGTGTATAAAAGACTAATAAATGTACGTTTTATTTATGTTATAAGTATAGGTCAGTCCTATGGTACGAATAGACACTCCCTTTAGCTATAGCACTACTCGTTGTCTCCAGAATGTATTATAGTATCGGAGATATTATCCTGAGTCAGGCTATTAGAATTAAAATGATATGTGTGTGATATATATTAAAATGGTATATTTGCGATATGATA
>JAGDYQ010000150.1:1481470-1577899 GCA_021962125.1 Bulinus truncatus
CAATAAACAATACCCCCACGGACAGATAGAGGTCACCTAGGGGCATAAATAGGGGAACCCCAGGGGCAGCCACTAGGTGACCCCTATTTATTTGCACCCTGGAATTGTTAGGGGGCACCTAGGGGATGCCGATCGGCAGTCGCCTAGGTGACCTCTAATGGTCATATTATGACCTAGAGAACTTTTTTGGCCCTTCCTTGGATAATATTGCTCACCCCTTATAATATATCAACTCATTCAGAAAGTACAACATTAAAAATGTGCCACTTTTGTTGACATTTGGCATTAAGTTATATTTTTTTTTTACAATTTACAAACAAACATCACACACAAAGAAGGAAAAAACAATCTTTTTGAGATATACTAATAATTTTATTCTTATATTAAACCTCAGTCAAAATTACATATTACAACAGCAAATTTAATGAAATCTAACAATAAATAAAATAGTTATGACATTTTATA
This sequence comes from Bulinus truncatus, assembly GCA_021962125.1. Taxonomy (NCBI): domain Eukaryota; kingdom Metazoa; phylum Mollusca; class Gastropoda; family Planorbidae; genus Bulinus; species Bulinus truncatus. The sequence goes on from JAGDYQ010000150.1 coordinate 1,481,936, forward strand.
TAAAACACACATTTTATGAGCCAAAATTATCAGATAACCAAAACAAACACAAAAAAATTCAAAATGAATAAAATGCCACAAATTATACATTAGTGAGAGCAAAAATGCAGAATGTTTTATCATCTGCTGGATTACTTTAGACAACTTTTATATAATGATTTTGTGGTAGGCTATGTAAAATGTAGAAAAAAGACAATGTTTAATTTTAATCAGAATTAAAAAAAAAAGAAAGGTAGAAATAATTTTTTTATAACAATGCCTGTAATTCTTATGATCATATTAAATCTACACTGAAAATACACAATATACTAAGGATTCATAAATATTTATATACAGATATATTTAAAAAATCAGTGAAACATGCATGAACATTTCTTTATCGAAAAAAATAAAGATTATTTTCCTGAAATTAAGTGAAAGACATTTTAACATTTTGCTCATTTCTTCAGCATGTATCAGCTAAAATCCAAATATTCACCCCCCATTTAGTTGGCTTCAATGTATTCTCTAAAACTATATTTACCAATGTATATTCTTTCATCTATATTAAGATTGTCACAAGCCTGTCAGTATTTCATACACTTTTTTCTTCTGAAAAAATAATGCACATTTTACCATGGCTCGAAATTTTGTATTTTTAAAATCCATGAATTAGTTTGAATCTGAGCTTAGATATGAATGATCTCGTCCAAAGTCCATGGAATGGTACATCGGTGGAGAAATATGAACGTTAAATTGGTGTTTGTTAAATACTCATGCACAAAACAATAAATATGTAAAGCTCATTGGGTGTCACTTAGTCTAGTACTCCGACAGGGAACTTTTCAGGTCTTTCTCGTGTTGTGCATTGCTGCTGTATATTTCCCTATTCGTACCATAACTCCAGAAGAACACAACTTGATAAAAGCTCCTGCAGAAAAGTAAAAACAATGTAAATTTTTAGTGGGATTTTTTTTTTCATATATGTAAAAGTACAATATAGTTTGTATTACATAATTTCTCCATACATGTAATAGTCAAAATTCTAATGATATAAAACTTAAATTAGTAAAAGTTACCTTCCTTCCATAATATAGAATACATACGCACCAATGAATTTATTAGTAATTTATTACTATTTATTAGTAGGCTATTTAATTTATAAATGATTGTTACCTGGCATAAGAAATTCAAGATAACATTGTCTTGTTTCTTGTCAATCATCATCGAGAAGATGAAGATCTGGTGCCCTAGCTGGAAGTGTCAAATCGCTTTGAGAGGTCTATTAGCAGTAATGCCATAGTCATATGTTTGTTCCCAAATCAACCGATATATTTTCTCCAGATGTGGCAGATGATGAACTCTGTTGCATGTCTTGGAGCGTCTCCTTTACCTCACTAATTTGATTATGTAGTACCCTCATTTCTGATTTCAGCTCCAGCATGAGGGAAAGCAGAATGTCAATTTTTTTATCACCTGCTATGAATGAAAAAGGAAAAAAAAAAAAATCATTTACAGCAATTTTAAAACATTTTTTTTGTCAGTTTGTCACGAATGAATGTCAGAATCAGTCAGCCTGGTAATTCTAACTACATCTGGCATTGGCATGAATTTAGAGGCAGAAATGTAATAAAAACAGCCTTACCAACAACTTCTAAACTGGTTGCGATTGCATTTCCTGCAACATCCTCTTGTACTGAATTACAAAATATTTCCTCTGCATGTCACCCCTTCTGCAGTAGTTCAGAGGTCGACCCAGAGAGACCACATTTTACTATTCCAATCTTCTCTGATGACAATGGATACGTATAAAAACACTAACCATAATCTAATACTAACCCCTAACATTAACTCCAACTAAAACTAAACCTAACTCCTAATACTAACCCTAACTAACCCAAACCTCTAACAATAATCATATCCTTAACCCTAAGATGATTTACATTGTGGGTCCTATGGTAAAAGTAAATGGTTCTGCCTACCTACAAAGTTTGTGTATAATTTATGTTTGACTTTTAGTGAAATTTTAAATAAAAGAAACGCAAATAAAATAAAAATAATTATTTAGGGTTAACGACAAGATAAAGTTCATTTGCCTACACCAATTACATAATAGAAAATTTCATTGGTAGGCAAAACTAATATTTACTATCACCCTTTAAAATCTTTATTTTGGATAAAAACAGTTACAATGACAGATAGCATGGTATTATATACATAGTAAAACTGATAAAATAATCATATTATGTTAAGTAATATACATAATTACATATAAGTAATTTTAATATTAATATAATCTTAATTAGAAATTCTTAAAAGTATTTCAAAGTATTTGGGTAAAATTCCATATATATACATTTATATTACACTATAATATAGAACAGTACATAGATTGGTACCACTTTATACATATTTCCATTACAAGAGCATTTTGTAACAACTTGAAATTATAATGTTTTTAAAGTAATATTTAATTAAAATCAACCGACCTTTCAAAGAAATGCAACGCAAATCAAATGAATTTGAAATGAACCTTTTCAAAGAAATAATATCAGCGCGATCGAACTGTAAAGATGGCCGCTTCCCGATTCTGTTAGAGGCTTAGAGCGCATGCGCCATCCAATATGGGACACTCAGGGGCTTGCCTCTTCGATCCAGCCGAGGGGTCCTATAGGAAACTGCCTACCGATGTCCGATAGGTGCTTGACAACGGGAGTCCTCTCGGTGCATGTTTATTGGGTTGGTCTATCCAATGAACTCTATATGTAAATATATAGCTAAGTGATCGTGTATAACTTTTGTGGATTTGTTATATAGACCAGTGATTACAATACTAAGGGAAGTCACTATTACAAAAAATTATCCTATTTTTATTTACAATGATAATCTGGATTTATATGTCTGAAGTCCAAAACAAAGTGTGCACTTCTTGCTAAGATTAAATGAATATATTTCAGCGTTGTCTTTAAAATGTACCAAAATATCGTGGCCAGACTGTCGTTTACAATTAACAAGTAAGACTGTTCACGAGAAATAGCTTCAGTTAGTTAAAAAAAAAGCAACAACGCATCACTTGTCACTTCGTGACATCATTACCTTTACACTGGCTTAACACTAGTTAGTCTAGTTCACTGCCGTATGACCTGAATAATTTCAAGTAAAATATTATTTTAGAGGTAGACATTATTTTGATAATATTATTGATACATTACCTCTATAACAGTTCCAAATCATAGTGTTGATTTCAAACGTTGTTTAAAAAGTTTAAATGGAAAGATGAAAGACTAATAAATATTCTCATTTATTAGATTAATGAAATGCACTCAACACTGTCTCAAAAAAAACAAAACATTTAACATTACATCATTACATTAAAGTATTGCAAGTGTTATCTAAAGATAATTTGAAATTGTTTATATTAGAGACTGGCTTTGATCTTATATTTTTTATTAAAGGGTTTGAATAATAATCTTATAATGGCAAAAAAAAAAATTACTTTATTTTGCTGTGAGTGGCTATTGTAGGACAGTATATTATACATTTTTATATTACAGTTATTTAGCATCAAGACTTACACTTCATTTCTTTTTTTAGGTTGATTTGAAAAGAAAATAGCTCCCGCATCATAGGCCTATACAAGAAATTATACAAGTATGGCAACAAGAAAACCTCAAGTTTTACAGTTGTGTCACAAACTGGACACATGGTCCAGATGTAGAGCATTTTCAAGTTCCATAAGTCTTCAAAAGCTGTACCTTTCTTCACATGAAACTCTGCCCAAGACTATATCCCAAAGAAAGTTTATATTACCTTGTTCCTTAGAACACATCAACCGAGTTGAAAGCATTTACAAAGCTGAGAGTCTAAGTAAAATAAGATCTTTTTTTATGTTGAGCAGCTATGCACAGAATTCCAATAATTATCAACAAAGCAAGCATAAAGCTCAATATTTTTTTTTCAATGCTTCATCAGTGCCCGCCATTCTTAAAATTATATTAAGTTTGATAATCATGGGGACATTGTATTCCTTAATATCTGATGGGTTGGACATGAATATAATGACTAATGCTTCCTGTTCTTCGAAGAAGTCCGAGGATGATTCTGATAAGAAGCACAAAAAGAAAGATAAGAAAAAAAGTTCCAAAAAGAAAAAAGAAAAAGTGTCTAAAGTGGACAATTTGTCATTATCCAGTGCCATTGAACAGGCTCAACAGTTGTGTATCAAGAAAAAGGTTCGGATTCTGTTTTTTTAAAAAATAAAATCAACATTTTAAATGAAATGGAATGGAAATTTAAAAAACGAATTATATGTTTTTCTTAAATGGTACTAATACATTATTTAGCACAAATAAAAAAAAAAGTGTCTTCATCCATCTCATTATTAAATATTCTAAAAAGTGAATAAAACCACATAAGGCATCAGGTTTAAAACATTTCTGAAATATCAGTTTGTGAGCATTTATGTATTTCCTTCAACTTTGTTAAGTTACATGTTTTAAAAAAATCCACAGGCATTGTAAGCTGGTGTAAGTGAAATATTGTCAGTTAACATTTTAATTGTTGTATTTTACAGGAACAGGTTGGTTGTCCTGGTATTGTTGTTTGTGTCAGTGTTGATGGGAAGCAAGTTTATGCTGAAGGTAAGGAGAATCTTTTATTAGAATTTATTAGATGCTTAAAACTTTAATGCACCATTTCTAGTCTTAGCAGTTAGTGTCCTAGTCTTAAATGTTCTTATAATTAGTGGATAATGGCTTGTTTGGGTGCATTATTTGTGGACAGTAGATAAAAGTACATGCTTTTGCACCAGTGCTAAAATCTATTTTGGCATTACTGTTTATGTCTATAAAGACTAATATATTATTATGTAAAATCAAACGTAAGTGTTAGGAAAGTTTTGACAGAAACAGTTCACACAAGCTGAGTAAAGAGACAGTCTCATACACTGAGACAGGTTTCTAGACTCCAGGCCACTGAGTTAGAATAATAAATATTCTTTCTAGATCTTCTGTAGTCTATTTATTTTTAAAGAAATTAACTTTCATGTTCCTGTACTATACCTTGTAGTTGAGTCTTCTATTCCTTTTTTTTTTAGAAAGCAATTTATTTAGTTTGTTTGGTCTCATACTTGGTTTTATACACAGAATATAAATTATACAGAAAGTTCATTGCTATTTAAAAATTCCTCTTTTATTGAATAATAAAAATGCTGCCATTTTTGTTATTTTGCTTTTTAATAGTGTAATACATTGATACTAATAGTAATAAAATAATACACAAATAAGGTGACTTTTTGAAAAATCAATTAATATTGTCCGATTCGCATTCTGTATAATTTTTATTCTGTGGTTTTACATTTATTTATTGTTCTTATCATAAAATAAATTTCCTGTTTTAATTATAATCAGGATTTGGTTATGCTGACTTAGAGAATCACACACCTATTAGGCCCAATTCAGTATTGCGCATTGCAAGTATTAGCAAAGCTATTACAGCCACAATTATAGCCAAGCTATATGAGAACAATCAAATAGATCTTGACCAAGTCATCCAGCATTATGTACCCGATTTTCCAGAAAAAGAATTTTTAGGTGAAAAGGTAAATTGTTTGATTTGGTGACATTGAAAATGTCTCCAAAAAATTATCTGTTTAGAAAATTTTCAATTGAATTTATTGATTGCTTGTGATACTGAATTAGTTGGTTATTTTATCTTACTTGTATGACTAAACATTTAAAGTTTAATTTATTCTTGGAACTTTTTTGTGGAAAAAAATATTTTTAAAGTCTGCTTTTTTTCTCTTTGAAACTCATTTACTTCTGTAAATCAAAATTCAAATCTTAAAAACAAGTTATTTATGGATCATTAAGTTAATGTTCTTCCTTTGACTCTACAGCCCATCTAAGGCCCTGGCCTGCCATACTACTCTTCTCCACTTTTCCAGATACATTTTCTTCTTTCTCCACTCTCCTATGGCTTTCAGTTATTTCTCCACCTCCTCTAACCATCTACCTCTAGGTCTGGCCTTAGGCCCTTTCTCATTGGGTATTGCCTTTGGACCTCTGTTGTTTTCCATTCTTTTATTGAGTTAATCTTAGGTTTTTCAAAGATTAAATAATGAACAAAAGTGCGTACAAATAACATTTGTACTGTGGCTTTTCAAATTTTAATCAAATGTAAAAATATTAACTAATATAGAGATTATATTAAAATTCTTATAAGAAATTCTTTTAGTTAATGTAATACATTTTCACCTTGAAAGAAAAGCAAATAATATTTCATAATAAAAATGTATTTTGACACATTTATGTGTTAATTTATTGATTACATACTTAGGACTGAAAAATATTGTTCGTACGTGTATCATGATGTCAGATACTGAATCATTGAAATGATGATACATATATGAGTATATTGCATTGGTCTGGGCAAGATAAAACCAAGATTGTTATTTGTAAGCCAAATAATCTTTGGTTTGTGTTTGTGAACTATATATTCACCAAAAGTATTAATCATTGAGTAAAATTAATTGATTTTGAAAGCAGATGAAGCTTCTGAAGAGATTAATTGGACTCAAAAACATTCTTAAAATGGTATCTGTTATAATGTTATCAAGTTCTGGCCTGAGCAAGTCATATGTTGTAAATACCTTTTTTATGTTGTTTTATTTACAATATTGCCAGGTTTCAATCACAGTTAGACAGTTATTGAATCACACTTCAGGCATCAGGCACTATAAGGCGGATGATGATCTAGTTTATGCCAGTGACAGGGGCATTGCCTCTCTGCTGGACAAGTTCAAGGCTGTTGCCAGAACACCTTTTTTTGTTGTGGTAATTCTTGTTTAATAATTGTATAAAAATTTAGCAGTAGCCTTTTAGTTGTTTTTTTTCGGTATTTTTAATTTTAAAAGTAGATAAACATTTGTCTATAACAAATTAAAAAGTAAAGTAAAGTAATTCCCTTTTTAGCCCTAACGGGCCATCGGGGCAGATGAAGTGTAGAATTCATCTGTTTCTATAACCTCGGCATATGAAGGGATTGTGTGGTTAGCACAACGCCCAGCCGCCCTTACTTCCCCAACTTAAGTCAGGTACCCATTTAAAGCTGGGTGAACTTGTGGGACAACTTTGTACCAAATTTCACCGGGAAAAATTCCATGGGCCTCACCGAGGATCGAACCCAGGACTCTCAGGTCGACGGTCGAGTACCTACACCACTCGGCCATCCGTCCCACAATAAATTAAAAGGTTAATAAATAACACTTGTAAGAAATCATATGTTCAAATATAACGAGTTTACTTTAAAAAAAATTAATTTTGTTATCTTTTGATTTTCAAATCAATTTAATATACAATTTACTAATATAAAGTTTTTATATTTATAAAATTAAAGAGACATGAATAGTTTATAATAAATCTTTAACTTGATATTAAATAGTAGCTCAATATATTTAATTTAAAATTATATAGTTCTATGGTGCCGTTTTATTTCTTAGGAGAATTTCATATCATAAAAAAATGAACAGTAAGAGCGTATATTTGTGCCCATAAAAATACTGTGATACATTTTTTTCCCCACAAAATATAAAAAAAGAATATTGATAGTATAATTAATTTAAATAAAGTTAACAAAACAAAATAATGTAAAAGTATTAACTCCTACATAATGTCTATAAATACCAATAATCACTTCTTATTGAATTGAATTAATTCTTGTATGACATGAAAGTAGCCTTTCTACAAATCAAATATCCTTTCTACAAATCAAATATCCTTTCTACAAATCAAATATCCTCATACTTATGATTTCCACTATTTTAATTATTTTTTTTTTTTAGTTATGAAACTAAATGTTTATTTCCTTTTTTTTAGAAGTCATCTAGAGACTGTTCTAAGAAGACTTCAGACAAGAAGTTTAAAAAAGCAAAAAAAGAGAAATCTGAAATGGAAAGAAAAGAATATTACATTGCAAAACCATACAATACTACTAAGGAGTCTTTGACTCTGTTCGCTAATGATCGCCTGTTAGCCAAACCAGGTCAGGGGGATTATTGGAAGGACATTTACATACTTTCTCTTTTATTTCCAATATCTTTTTGACTTTTAAATTTGCCTGAGATTGAGAAAAAAATTGTAATTTACTTTTATTTGAATCTTTAGATATAAAAATGAATGTAAGTGCTGTATAGAAATCCCTCACTGCCTAACTGAAAACACCCAAACTTGGCGTACCACTCAGTTATGAGTATGTTAATGCATGTTGCTAATTATATTTCTTTTAAATTATCTGGATTTTGATATTTAATTCTGAACCGACATTCTCTTGATTCATTTTGGTACTTATTTCCTGTCCAACTTTTCATGAGAGTGCATTGTATTGAAAAGAGGTCAAGGTCATTTCCTTAACAAGAGTATATTTGGTGTGTTTTTTTTTTTTTTCAAATGACTTACAATGAAATAGAAGTAAAGAAGTTACATATGTCAACTTTATTAATACTAAAAGGGATGAATTGAAATTTACAATCAAATGAAATACTTAATATCTTAAAACAATGCTAGTAATTTATGATTAAGAAAAACAATGTTAGTAATTAGTAATATATGTTTAAGAAGAGGCATCAATAGTATGCAGAGATTAAAAACTTACTTCTACATAATATGTAGTTAATGTAAGTTATCTTGACTTAGCAGTAGCGTAAGATATGTTTATCTCATAGATCCTATAAACCACCAATGGGATAGTTTAGCAGTGCCCTTCTTTCATCCCCACCGTAGTAGATAGTTCATTGCCCAGAGAAGCATAGATAGTAACTGGATATTGCGGAAGTTGAACCTGCACAGAGACATTCTTTCAGTTTACCACAAAGTTGAAGGCAAGGGTAACAACTCCACTGCGGATGCAGGCCTGTCCAAAGTCCGGGTATATAATAACTAGTTAGAAATTTTTTTAAAAACATGATTTTAAATAAACACTTTTCCTTAAGCAATTTTCTTTTTTTCTTATGGTTCACCCTTTCACATACGTATCAGAATTTCTTTGCTGTTACAATTTTTGTTAATATTTTATTTTTTTTATAAATTGCAAAGTAGGACAAAGCAAATCAGAATATTAACAGATACACAAATATAATTCAGAATGCAAAATCAATTTTTTGTCTATTGAACTATCCATAAACTTGTTTTTCATGTGTTCTCTGTGTAGGTGCTAGGTACATTTACACGACCTATGGCTACACCGTGTTGGCTGCTGTGGTGGAAGCTGTGACCAAGAAACCATTCACTGATGTCCTGAAGGAAACACTTCGTCAACTTGGGCTGCAAGAAACGTACCTCGACTACAACAATCCCATCATTTACAACAGAGCAAGGTAGATCATTAAACTTGTTCTTTTAGTTAAGATTCTGAAGACTAAACTTGCTCAAAACAATTATTTTATTTATGGCACTGAGTTTTATGTTGAGATATGACCTAACAGTTTAAAGAGTATGTAATTTATTCTAAATGCCTGTCATGTAGCTTCTGAAAAATAAATTCAAAATTCACTTTAATCTTTTTTATAATGTAATTTTCTAAATAGCCTGGGAAAATGTAAGTCATTGATAAAATAATATTTGAAATAACTGGCTAATACAAATACACATTGCATTATTAAACATCTTTATATATTTCTTGTTAGTTGATTACGTTGTTATTAGGCAGGCATGGTCATTTTTTGCCACATTCCATCTGCCATTTTGGTATAGCTAGAAAGGCAAGTGCAATTAAAAAAAAAATTGCATAGTGATTACAAGTTAATATTGAGACCTTATACACTATAATGAAGCTGAAGCATTCACATAGATCCTTAATTAGATAATTATGATGCGGAATAATTTGTATTTGATTGTAAGCATTGAATTATCAAACTTTGTGGGACATCTTCTTGCCACTTCTTGCTTAGTTTTAAAAAAAATAATTTTTATTAGTGATTTGCCATACTATTATATTTAAAAAAAAATAATTTTGGAATACATCATTTAACAGGTCTTATGTTAAAGACTCACGAGGCTCAGTCATTAATGCACCTTATGTTGATCTCTCATACAAGTGGGCAGGAGGCGGGCTCTTGTCCAGTCCAGAAGACATGGTCAAGTTTGGGAATATTTTATTGTACTCTGCTCAACATAGCCATGATGGTAAGCTGGAGTTTTATTTTATTTTACCAGCGCCGATACAGTTACCTAGTTACATTAACTATTTATGAACTTTTTTTGTATTTATAATTACAGTTGCTAAATTACTAGTTTACCCATATTGCTTTTTTGTTTGCTGTCAGATCCAGGACTGCAAGGTTATCTCTCATCATCAACATTGGCTACATTCTGGCTTCCAAAAGAAACCAGCACTTCAAAATATTACGGCCTCGGATTTGAAGTTGTACCTGGCAGAGAAGATTACGGGCTGTGTGCTGATTTGAAGTTTGGGGCTGGACATTCAGGTGAGTGCCCTGTTTATCTGTGTCGTTGTTTGCCTTGGGTTAAGGGCAGGCGTAAAGTCACTCATTGATAGTCCCCCAGTAGTAAACATTTCTATAATGGCTTATGTCTGTTAATTTTTGTTTATTTCTCTGTTATTTCTATTATTTGTGAGTTATTCAGAGAAGCCATTTCTTTATCTGATTCATTGGATGACTTGGTGGCATTGAATTGCTTATCCATACCAGCATGATGCAGTTGATGGATTTTAAACTCAGAAGTTTTAACTTTGACCTTCTAAAGCCTACATTGTAGCATTGGCTATGTTAGGGATGTAGAAAGGGCACAACAGAACTTAACACATTGTGGCTAAAGGCTTGACCAAGAGATAACATCTCATCCTTATATCGTAGATTACGTCTTCAGACTGAATTCTGTTGGCTGATGGCATTATCCTTTCTAATCACAGGACCTATTTGATATCCATTATAATGTTACAGTGCTCTTCCTTGCAAAAATTGTGTTTTAAATTCTGTTTATTTTAATATTTCAAACATATACTTACACAATAGTCAGCTTTTGTGTTGGATCTGACAGTATTCAGATTAGCGATAAATGTTATTAAAGTACTAGTACCTTTTTAAAGTAACTAAACTAGTTCACAAAAAATTTTTTTTTTCTATGTCTGTCTCTAATTAAAAATGCCCATTAACATACTAAACCAGCAAATTAATTTAGCATAGAATAATATATTTTTTTTCACTTCTATTGTTCACCAGGTGCTGCAGTTGGTGTCAGCAGTGCTTTATTTATATTACCGAGGTATTTACCTGAAGGGTTTTTAGGAGCTAATGGCAAAGAAAAGCCCACAGAAATCATGGCCAACAATGTAAACCATGCGGTGATCCAGAGTGATTTCTTGCAACCTGTAAACTTACCCTATGAAATTCCAACTATCGTACATATCGATGACCAACACATCAATGCTGATGAACCTTTTTCTGCTCAGTTAGTCTCGTACATTAAGAACAAACATAAAGATAGCCCACACGAGCCTACTAGTGGTCCTAAGGGAGTCGTAGTGGCTGTCTTCACCAACATGGTGGACGTGTCTGTTACTGACGTGGCTGAAAACATTGCCAGAATTTTTGAGAAAGTGGAATCATCCAAGAATAAATAAAATTATAATAAAAAAAAACTTTTCAATTGTGATATGTATGTTTTTGGTAAATAAAAAAAAAAGTTTACTCATAAACAGAACTGTTACATTTCTTTTGTAGGAAAACTAAGCAGGTATATACTATGGAATGACATATCTGTCCTAATTTTGGTCTCAGAGCCAATATCAGTCAACTTTAACCATATCTTTTTCATAGTTTTGGACTGTAAAAATGTTTTTGTATAATAATTTTTTCACTTGTGCAATGCTATCAGCATACTTGAAATTTGCTACATGCAAATGATTAGTGCTTTAAGTCCAGAATTATATCTGGGTTCAAAGCATTAGAGTTTCAGCACATGGAATGAAAGAAATCAAGATACTTATTAAAAAAAAAAAAAAAAGACCATAGAAGTAATAGATAGTTCTTTTCTGAAATAGTTATTGAAGACACACCTATGTAAAATATTCCAAGTTTTTAAAATGTTTCATTGTACATTAGATTTTTAGTTGAAAGGTACTGGCAAGTGTAGTAGTCATACCATTATAATTTATTGTATGCATTCAACTAAGATTAATAATTTCAAAGATGCCAATCAGGAAATGTCTTTATTTGTGATTAAGAAGGTAAATTATTATTTTCCCATAATTTTTTTTTTTTATAATTGTAACAGGGTGATTTTGGTTTGTAATAATCTAAAGTTTTGACAATATTTTCTTTTCTACAAAATGTATCGAAAATTTACATAAACTTACGCTGTGAGAAAATGAAGGTTTTTTTTTTAAAATGTAGAATGTTATTTTTTTAAAATGTTAGCTGTGTAAATTTTATATGCTTTGAAAAAATTTTCTTTTCTTAATCAGCCACAATACTGGCCTCATTCCAGCCAGTTGGATTGTTTCTTACTGGTTTTTCTTCATGGTTTCCACTTTTATAATATTTTTGCTAGACAAGACATTAATATATCTGTGCTTGTGAATGTATTATGTACAATGTATTATGTACAATGTATTATGTACAGTGTATTATGTACAATGTTTGCCGAGATTCTTTTATATAGTCAGAAATTAATTTTCTCTGCAGTTTTACACAGAATGTTTTTTTGTTTGTAGTTTTAATAAAAGGAAAATTAAAATGGGCAAAATCCTTTTTTTTTTTTATAAAAAATCTCTTATCATAAAAGTATCTAAAAAATATTAACATTCCTGTGGTTTGTGCTGAATTCAATAATGTTTATTATTTCATATGTTACTAGCTGTACCCTGCAAAACATTTGCATACAGTTTTATCCCCTTAGGCTTGATCGGCAGGCGAGGTTATTTTTTGGTTTCGGGCAGATCCGATTTTTTTTTTCATGATTGTATTTTAAACTGGAATACTGTTATATTAATTCTTTACTTTCGATTTAATGCAGCGCCCAAATCGCTATTATTATATTATATTCTTTTTGGAATTTTCAATCATGTCTTTATTTCTACAAGTGTAATACATAAAGGGAAATGAGTTATTAAGATCATTGCATACTATTCCTTTGGATACTTTATACAAAACGTTATTTTTTCACATTATTTATGTGGCGCTGAAAGCTTTGATTTGCCATACATCTTTGTTAAATTGATTGATTTAAACAAAAAAATTCATGCATCTGTTGTGTTTGATATTGTCATGATACATTGTATACTTTCCAGATCTCAATCTTTCTTTATTATTGAATCAAAAAATGGCTATTAAGAAATGTATTGCTTTTTTTAGTTTAAGATCAGAACTTTACATTGAAATGAATAGGAACCGTTTGTGGACTTTATCTTACTAATTCTCACATTGAATGTTTAGACATATTTTACAGCCAGCTACACAATAGTTAGGAATCAACAGGAAAATATTTGACATTCATTTGAAAACAATTTAAACCAATAGTGTTAATTTTGACCGCATACTGGAAAGAAATAGGTGCACAAGTGTAATTTATTTCAGCCAATAAAAAAAAAGCCTGTTATGGGGCGTATTGAAAATAAAGTCTCAGCCAATAATAATGAGAGACTATTCCCATGGTCTCGTTGTACAAAAATTACCCATTCACAATTCTTTCACAAGTTTCGGCCATTTAGTCATAAAGGCCTGACGTGTAAAAAGCATGGCCCTTTGGTCTCGTTGATTCAGCCCACACTCAAATTTAACAGCTAATTGCGACCCTTGTATAAAAAAAGTTTGCACACCCATGACTTAGAAATACCCGGCACTTTTAAGCATCAAAATCTTATTTTATCCCTGTTGGTTTATTTTATTTTCTAGGATGATAAGATATTGGATTGTTCATTAAATCGGGAACGCAATAGAAGGAACATGATGGTCTACAGTTCAACCAATGCATGGGTAAAAATGACCAATAGATACATCCCTTTCGACAAGTAATGGACAGGTTAATTAAGTAGTCTGAATGATGATATAAACAAACAACTCAAGTCAGTGGAACATACTGAAAGGAATTCAAACTCGCACACTGACACACAAACAAAACAACACTGTAGTCGTGAAATTATAATATCAACCACTCAATAACCAACCATGGACATGATGCAGTGAGTACACACAAAACCTCTGACGAGCAGAAGTCATGGAATATTTCTGAAAAGTGCAGCGTTTAACATGCCCAGGGGTTGAATTGATTATTATTTAACATTTAGTTTTAAATTAATTATACCAACTAAATAAATAAATGTACACGGTGACTACATCAGCACAGCGTGGTAGCTACAATAAACCAAAATTGTAACCAATAAATACCTGTGAATAGGCGCTATAGAAAAAAAACCGCAGCATTTTAGCGAGTGATCACAAAATGTTTGAGGCGGGTTTCCTAAAGAAATAATTCAATAATTTTTTCTGTCGATTGTTCACCAAGCCCCCCGCCCCCCCCCCTGAGCCAGTTATCTTAGCAATTTAATAATCTGTTCCTATAAGCCCCCCACCCCTCTTAACAGTCTGTTTCTGAAGTGCCCATTTTTTTTTTCTGCAGTCCCCTCATTACACCGTTTCTGTAATCGTTGTAAAAAAAAAAGAAAGTGAATGGTAAAAGTTCAGTTCCTCTTGTTTACAGATACTAACTCGACAGTGATCCAACACATGCTCGATCTGTTCATTCTCTTCCTGTCAACAATTGGGCTCATTTTAGATTGAAATTGGATCGTAGTATTTTTTTTTTACTGTGGTTGGTGGTGGTTTGGGGGGGGAGGGGAGGGATTAAGGGAGAAATCTCAGTGAAGAGATAATAAACCATTGCACGCATATCGTAAAACAGCAACACGCCCACAGGTGGGTAAAGCAATTTTTACCAGATTGTTGAAGGAACCGTTATTTAGGAAAAGTTGGTTCATGAAAAGAAAAAAACGAAAATTATGTAATGAAAACTATTTCACAATAGCACTGCAGCCATTTCAGAAAACACGGAATACAATGCAGCCATATCAGAAAACACGGAATACACGACAAGTTTTGGTTACGATCAAGGTTGGCATTGCCCATCCCTCAAAGGATCCATATTTTTTTTTTTTTAAAATGAATCAAGAAATCATGTTTTTTTCTTTAAATTCCCTAAATTATAGAAAACGCAAAAACTTTTTTTATAACGCATTATGAAACTAATTGTAAATGTATTGGGTGAAAAAAAAAGTTTGAGAAAGCCATGGGCGTCATTTGCTTTGGCAGGGGGGGGGGCAAGTAATTAAAAAAAAACCGCCGAAACTCATGAGTAAATCCGCCTTAAACCCGCCACATAAGTAAAATAGCAAAACAATGTCAAAATTTACTTCCATTTTTTTTACTTTTAAGGCGTTACATTTTTAGTGATTATGTAATATAATACATAGGATAAAAAAAACCCGCCAATACCCCTTCCCCCCAAGTTACAAACTCGTACCCCAAATGACCAGTCCAGCCCCGTAGCGTGAAAATTCTACAGGAGGGGCCAGGCATTCTGCAGCAGGGGCCAGGCAATAGCAAGGGGGGGCAGGTAATACATTTTACTAAGTAGAACAAATAAGCGGGGGGGGGGCAGACAAAACGCGGGGGGGGGGGGGCCGGCCCCCTGGCCCCCCCGCAAGCTACGGGCCTGCTCCAGTCCCACTCCACGTTCCTTCGCCAAGCTACGCCAGACGCCATACTTTATCCTCAAAAAATACACTTCAGCACAGACCCGTCATATATGTTGGGACTAGCTGGAGCTTTTGATTGGAGGGTCCCACAATATTAGGGCCCCCCCATGCTAATCATTCATTGACTTATAAATCGTTTAAGTGATTGTCATAGTTGCCCATGCTAATCAATCATTGACTTATAAATCGTTTAAGTGATTGTCATAGGGGCCCCATGCTAATCAATCATTGACATTTTAGCCGCATAAGTGATTATCATGAATGATGTTCACCCACAACATTGGCCCATTATGATGTTAATACGACCTTGATGTAGTGACAATTAAAAACCAATAATATAAGCTTTTTAGAGCATTTTTGATAAAAAAAATGCTCTATTGTCCCCGTTTTGTCTGTCTGTCTGTCATCACCCTAGATCTCAACAACCATAAGTCCTAGACCCATGATGTATATATCATTTTGTAGGTCTTGGCCTGCCATGTGTGCAGCAAAAGTTCATTTTGCGATCTGACCTCTGAGGGCTGGACATCAGTTTTTTACCGTTTTTCACTAAGCTTTTTTACTAAGTTTTTTACTAAGTTTTTTTTATATATAAGCTATATTAATAATTATGTCATTTTCATGGCCCCATTCTACACCTTATACGTTCAATAACCCATTCATTTGGTGCGAAATACTGCAGCACGTAGTTTCACCAAGATTGACGTCACACGTGTTCTGCGCAGTAGAGTATTTATTCTTCAGCCACAATAATTTTATTTTCGAAAACATCCTTTACAATTACACAATTGAATTCATAAACATTTCCAAAATTTACAAATATTTACTGAAAGCTAAAATACGTACTGATGCATAACACAAAAATGCGCTAACACGTCCTGTGTCCAGAATGGAACAGGCGTAATTTGCTTGTTTTTTAAAATAAAGCGAATGTTGCTGCAAGATGTGATAATTACAACGTACGACGCAGCATATTAATTCAACAATGATGAACAACCGATTTAGCGACGAGCTTAGTAAAGGTTCCAGACACACAACATCGTTGATTTATTATTTTTTTGTTTTTGTTTTGTTTTTTGTGTAACACAAGTCACTTAAAAAAATGTGTTGACATGAAAATTCAATTCAATTTCTTTTATTTTTGTACCCTTGTGAGATTTCTCTAAATAATGAGATATATTATCTCTTCTCACAATTGATTTCACAGCATTATTTATAGCACCACAATATTTATCTCACCACACTATTTATCTCACTACACTATTTATCTCACCACACTATTTATTGCACCACACTATTTATCTCACCACACTATTTATCTCACCACACTATTTTTAACACCACTCTATTTATCTCACCACACTATTTATCGCATCACAATATTTATCTCATCACAATATTTATCTCATCACAATATTTATCTCATCACAACATCATTACTAAAATTCAAAGGCTGGGTGAATCAATACACTACACAACATATGTCTTAACATTATTTGATAATTAATCAATAGATCCGAATGGGCTCCCACGCTTTATTAATGATATTTTATTTAGATTTGTGTGATCTAACTTGGAATGAATTATTTATTTAATTTTTATTGCATTTTAGTAAGATTTTTTGAAGATTCTTTTATTTCATTTCCATCATATGTTCCAATGATTATGGAGACCACTTACATTCTACGCATATATACGACAGGCAAGTTAAACGATGGTTCAATCAATGGAATGTATCATGTCATAAACAATGTAATGTAATGCTTTATTTTGATACAGTTTAAACTAATCCAAACACTAAAACAATACCATGTTAGCAAACCCATCTACTTTCATACAATCACACTATCCAATCATCCAACTAGCCCCATACCTAGCAAACTGCTTATCTATCTATCTATCTATCTATCTATCTATCTATCTATCTATCTATCTATCTATCTATCTATCTATCTATCTATCTATCTATCTATCTATCTATCTATCTATCTATCTATCTATCTATCTATCTATCTATCTATCTATCTATCTATCTATCTATCTATCTATCTATCTATCTATCTATCTATCTATCTATCTATCTATCTATCTATCTATCTATCTATCTATCTATCTATCTATCTATCTATCTTTCTGTCTGTCTATCTGTCTGTCTATCTGCCTGTTTGTCTGCCTGTCTGCATGCCTGTCTGTCTGCGTGTCCGCCCGTCCGTCTGTCTGTCTGTTTTACTGTTAGCATTTTCGTCTAACTACTTATCTATTTTGTTTGCTAATACAATTTATACCTTTTTTTTATTACAGATCTGCACAAATGCATGGAATTCATACATTATATTTTTATCAATTATTATATCTTAGCATAATCAAAAATGACATATTTTGATAAAAGTTAAGTTTCCATATAAACTCAAACTTCGTGTAATTCATTAATTATTTTTATTCCCTTTATAAGATTAGAAAGCCCCCCCCCCTAAATACTCCATGCAAAAAGTAATGTTCTCAACTACTGGTAATTCTTTTAATATATAAAGGAAATTGAAGTTTTATCAAACATTTTCTTTTTTTTTCAACTTTAATTCAAAACAAAACTTCGACGATAAAAACTTTGAAATAACACATTTGCAAAAACTTCACAATATCATTGAATAGAATCAGAGCCATTTTGTTGGATGATTGTTGGATGATTGTTGGATTATTGTTGGACGATTGTTGGTTGATTGTTGGACGATTGTTGGATGATTGTTGGATGATTGTTGGTTGATTGTTGGATTATTGTTGGACGATTTTTGGATGATTGTTGGATGATTGTTGGATGATTGTTGGATGATTGTTGGATTATTGTTGGTTGATTGTTGGATGATTGTTGGATGATTGTTGGTTGATTGTTGGATTATTGTTGGACGATTGTTGGATGATTGTTGGATTATTGTTGGACGATTTTTGGATGATTGTTGGATGATTGTTGGATTATTGTTGGATGATTGTTGGATGATTGTTGGACGATTGTTGGATGATTGTTGGATTATTGTTGGACGATTGTTGGATGATTGTTGGATTATTGTTGGACGATTGTTGGATGATTGTTGGATGATTGTTGGTTGATTGTTGGATTATTGTTGGACGATTGTTGGATGATTGTTGGATTATTGTTGGACGATTTTTGGATGATTGTTGGATTATTGTTGGACGATTGTTGGATGATTGTTGGATGATTGTTGGTTGATTGTTGGACGATTGTTGAACGATTGTTGGATGATTGGTGGACGATTGTTGGATGATTGTTGGACGATTGTTGGATGAATGTTGGATTATTGTTGGATGATTGGTGGACGATTGTTGGATGTTTGTTGGACGATTGTTGGATGATTGTTGGATGATTGATGATTGTTGGATGATTGTTGGATGATGGATGATTGTCTTGCTGTGAAACATGTAAAGGAGGAGATCAAAGAGGTTATGGCTTCTTATCTTAATTTTTATGTACCTGGAAATTTCCGAATCCTTTTGAACAATGTCTTTGTTTCGGACTGTAGCCTATCTATTGTCTTTTTTTATTTTCTTGAAATTCTCCATCGAAACATAAGAAACGATATTTTGGGTCGTTTTATA
This sequence comes from Bulinus truncatus, assembly GCA_021962125.1. NCBI lineage: Eukaryota > Metazoa > Mollusca > Gastropoda > Planorbidae > Bulinus > Bulinus truncatus. The sequence continues at coordinate 1,501,292 of JAGDYQ010000150.1, forward strand.
TTTATAATTAAAATAAAAGTTTTTAAAACCAGTCAAGAACTCTATATAAAGATGTTTTTTGAAAGGTAATTTATTTAGAACAACTATACAACCGACAAAAGGGCAAAAAGTGCGAAGAGTTAAAAATTATACAGAAATAAAACAAAATAACAGATTCACAGAAATGCTGTATTTTCTTTTATTCTTAGGTATAAATAGAAACAAATATATAAATAAGATTTATTCTATTGAACTATTCTTACTAAATGAACATCTTTTTTTTAAAACGTCACCTGACATATATAAAAGGTTTTATAATTTTATACAAAAAAAATGAACAGAAACAAAAGATAATTATATATTTTTTTTCACTAATTAGAATAATGAAAAAAATATTTAAAAAGTATTAGTTCAGTTTGTGTATCTACACTTACTAAAAAAAATATGTTTTTCCTAATATTTTTCTCTGCGTGTGTCGAAATAATATTGATACACTTTCTAAAAATAAAATAAATTTTCCTTTGACAAGCTTACTCTACACCAGTATTTCTGAAATTCTTTACTTATTTGCAACCGGTTTAGTTTTTGCGATCCATCTATAAAGAAATTAAAAAAAAAATGGTCTTATTTGTATTTATTCACTTGACAAAATGATTTTCGTAAATAACTCTTATTAAATTTAAATCTTTGATAGAATATATATATACATACATACACTGATATTTAACATAATTAAATAATTAATATTTTGTTGTACTAATGGCTTTGATTTTTCCCCTAGCACTGAGTCATGTGACTGCAGCTCCAACCGGTGACGTGTGTGACACCTCTGTGTGCTACTATGTTGACAACTGTCGTTACTGGGGCTACTCAGTGCTGATACATGTGGTGAGTACTGAGTACTCAGAGTACTCTTATGAAGCGGCGACTCAGTGGTCAGGTGTTTGAAAGCCCAACCGGTGAGGTGAAGGTCACGAGTTTAGATACCCCGGCAAAATATCATAGGTCGCCGTGAAATGTTTACATTCTAAGATACAAACTATTATATAATGCAGGGGTGGTTATGAATGACGGCAATGCAGCCCCGTAGAGTGAAAATTCTACAGCAGGGGCCAGGCAATAGCAGGGGGGGGCAGGTAATACATTTTACTAAGTAGAACAAATAAGCAGAGTGGGCCAGACTAAACGCAGGGGGGTGGCCCGGCCCCCCTGGCCTTCCCGCACGCTACGGGCCTGTGGCAATGGCAGACGACGCACCTTAAGATTTTATATAATAACAAATACTTTCAGAATAGCATCATAAATGTAACGAAAAAAGTCAATAAAATAGTATTAAATAAAAAACTGGGTCATTAGGAGCGACACATTGCTTCCTTGGCCATTCTGTAATTGGGTTTTATGATAGAACACTGTCGAAGTATGCCATCAGGGAGGTCAAGGGTCAGGTTTAGGATAAAGGGATAACCTTTATGGTCCATGAGGTGCTTGGGCTAGGAAAATTGGGTATCAGACTAGAGGCGAAGATGGTACAACAAACAAACAAATAAGAAAAACAAACTGAAACTCTTACAAAAAAAAATGAAATAAATGTCAACATGATCGATGAACAGGAAGTTAGTTGTTTTTATTAGCTCAATATTAGCTCTAAATTAGCTCTAAATTCGCTCTATATTAGCTCTATATTAGCTCTATATTAGTTCTATATTAGCTCTATATTAGCTCTAAATTAGCTCTAAATTAGCTCTATATTAGCTCTAACACAAGGGTTCACAGCGATTGTTTTCAATGCTAGATCCTTTATGAACAACTTAAAAGAAACGAAATGATAAATTAAAACTATGCAATAAGGTATATATATATATTTCTTTGTATTATTATATATCAGTGAAACTGCAGTACCAGGGTTTTGTTTCTGATTAAATCAGCATTTATAATGAATTCTAATTTTCAAGAGGTCAATGCCCCCCCCCCCCCCCGGTCCCATTCCGTAAGTTAATACACGCTATTCTACTAATGTCTAAATGTAGGTTTTAAATTGTACTTTTCGCAGTACTATCAGATATTGTATCGCCAGAGACGGATCGTGTACATTGAATGGAAAACAACACAATTGACAGCTATAAGTGTAGGGGATTGTGTGTGTGCGTGTGTGGGAGGGATGGGGTCGAAATAGACTGTCTTGCGGTATACAGCACGCGACTGGGGGTGAAGGCCACTATTTCTTGTGAAATTCACCCTCTTTTTTTTTTGTAAAGTTGGCTGGGCTCTGCTCATGTCACCCAACCATGAATTCCGCGGTGGCTCCATAGTCGTATTATTCACAGACGGGACAAATAACGAAACGGGCTTATATTAGTTCAGACTAAATAACGAAACGGGCTTATATTAGTTCAGACTAAATAACGAAACGGACTTGTATAAGTTCAGACTAAATAACGAAACGGACTTGTATTAGTTCAGACTAAATAACGAAACGGACTTATATTAGTTCAGACTAAAATACATTTTCGTACTTCATTATTATTTTTTTCTTCCTTTTTTTTTCAGGCAGATTACACAATAAATTTGGATTCAACAGACCTTTCTAAACTTCCGGTGAGTCTGGTAAGAAGAGATACTTTTTATTTTTAAAAATTTTGTTAAATTTAGTTTAATGTATATATTTTTTTCTAGTTTATACTGCATTTTAAATGATACTACATACTATGTAGACAAAGCCTTTCTTATTGATAATGAAGCGAATCGTTCGTCCAGGACCGGCATCTTCCAAACGGTTTTAATCGACATTATTTCTTAATTTTGATGTGACTCGTGCTTTTGCCTTGGACACCCCCCGCCCCCAATATCTCAAAAGCTCTTCATAAGACCCCCCCCCCCACCCCCAAATATCCTTAAGTCTAGGATTGGAACCACATAAACATACGAGCTGTTCTATGTGTAGACATACATCTTCAAAAAATGTTTTTTTAAGGCCAAATGTGCTCGAAAAAAAAAGTTTTTTTTCTAAATTAAAAAAAAAGGCAAAAGAAAGTTGTTAAATAAATGTCAAGTCATTATTAAACTTGTAATTTAGTGCATTATATTCTGTTCTGCTCTAGAATTCATCCAACGATTTCTTCAACGCCATAAACTTGTATCTAGTACAATTTCAAAGGCTGAACAGTGATTTGGAATATTACATGACGACGGACCAATACCTTGCTGAAAGTGCAGACATCAAGGTGGCCAGGTTCGCCAGACAGTACAGTTCAAAACTGACTGACCTGACCGCCTGGACGGATCTGACCATGCAGGTCATCGCTGGCCAGCTTGGGCTGACTGTCGATGGTGTCCGCCCTGCACGTGTGGACACAGAGGTCAGCCTGAGTGTAATTTACAGTCAGACGTGGTACATCACAAATAGGTACAACAGGATGCTAAATATCTGGAGGTCAACGTGCCCTACCTGTGACCTTTACTGATTGCGAGATGACCGATTTCTATCCAGTGCTTTTTTTTTGTGACGGTACGCACCGGTACGGCGTACCGACACCTTTTTCAATGTGGGGAAAAAATTATTACTTTTCTTGTATTTTAACGTTTTTTATTAATTTATTATATTATTAATTTGTTAAAAATTGAATTATTTTAAAATTGTGCGCAATAAACTAGACGCTGGGTTTTAGCTAAAATTTAGGCAATCCATCAGTGAATACCGGCACCTATTTTTATTACAAAAAAGCACTGTCTTTACCACATACAGTACAGCGACATGACCAATTTCTACCACATACAGTACTGGGACATGACCAATTTCTACCACAGGCAGTACAGGGATATGACCAATTTCTACCACACACAGCACAGGGACATGACCAATTTCTACCACATACAGTACAGGGATATGACCAATTTCTACCACATACAGTACAGGGATATGACCAATTTCTACCACATACAGTACAGGGACATGACCAATTTCTACCACATACAGTACAGGGACATGACCAATTTCTACCGCACATAGTACAGGGATATGACCGATTTCTACCACATACAGTACAGGACATGACCAATTTCTACCACATACAGTACAGGGATATGACCAATTTCTACCACACACAGCAATAATCAATTTCTACCACACATAGTACATGATAAGGAAAAATGTCACACTAAATGATATTGAACATAAACGTTTATCTTTATTAATATTAGGCAATGCTCATCTTAAAAGATATATGTGATCCATAGACAAGCATGAATGATGGTCTCACGAAATAAATTTACAGTGGATCCCAACCATTGGATTTGCTACCATTCAAAAAAAGAGTTTCGTTTCCAAATTTTTAAATACAATAAAAAAGGAAGTCAGGGTTATTCACCTTGCTTGTCAAAACGGGATCTAGATTCTACTAAAATTAAGAAGCCATCAATTAATGAAGGGGAAGTGGAATAAATTTTCAATTTTATCAGTGTTTCCCAAGTTGATATATAAAATCCAAATCTTGATATTTTTTTTGAGCCATCTAGATATACAAATGTTATGAAATATAAATCTAGATTTTTTTCGTTCAGTTAGGTTAAATATTATGCTTTTTTACTATATTTTAAAATATAATTTTGTTGTCCCTTTATATGAAAAAAATGAATATTAGCCTAATAATTTTATATGACCGTGTATTATTCAATATGATAGTCCTTATTATATCATTGGTTTGCTGTCCAAGCTTAAGAAAAGTCTATGTATTTTTCTAGTAAACAGATAGTTGATGTAAGTTCCCTTTATCCTGATAATTCTGTTCAAACTTGCACTGATACGAATTTTTTTTTTAGAATAAATAAGTGATAAAAAAAACCCCTCATAAACTTACAAAGTATGACATTGCATTTTTGATACATTTTTTTTCTTGGCCATTTAATCAAACAAATTGTTCAATTTTTATCTAGTACTTTACATAAAATATAATTGAAAACAATAAATGTTATTTTATAAACTAAAAGTCTTAATTTTTGCATGTATTTATAGTACTATGGGTAACCGTGTTTACTGCACTTTGTAAAACCATACCAATGTAGGTCTCTAGCGCAGCGATTCTCAATCTTTTTTGCGACTGTACCCTAAGTACACGTAAGTACGACAATGAGTGCAATAATTTTCAAAAATGGAATGTAGCTTACCTTTCTAATGCGAAACTTGGTCACGTGGTTTGGTGATGAGTCTGGCAGCAAATCGGCGACCTACTTAAAACTCTTGGTTGTTTTAAACAAAAAAAAAAAAACTTTATGCCGTTGCGTACTCCTGAATAACCTTTCCAGTAACCCTTGGGGTATGCATACCACCTGTTGAGAACCGGAACTCAAACAACACCCATGTTTCATACGGGTAACATTTGAGACATACGCTTACTTTGTTAGAAGAAGAGCGAAGAGGAATAAAAAAAAAACAATATTTTGGCTGAATAAATGTTTACTCAAACTGTGGCCTACACATGTATCAAATATAGTCTCATTTTTAATTCAATGTTCAGTTTGTATGAACATCAATATCAGCGTGGTACATTACGTGTGTCAATAGTTTTGTAAGGGGGGCAGACGGAAGTAAGCTGATTCAACATCTATACAGGGGCGTGTCAACTTTTTTTGATTTGCAGGCCAGTTTGGTTTCTTAAAATTTAATTGGCGGGCCGGGCCAAGAGAAGATAATTGGCGTGTCAACCTGAACTAACATACATCAAATGTCAAACCTCGGAACATAAAAGACTAGTGCTGTTTTTCACTCTTAAAAGATTGATGGACTGGGTTAAAGTTAAACACTATATTTTATCTTATCTTTTTACATGTGGATGAAATTAAAGTTAAACACTATATTTTATCTTTTTACATGTGGATGAAATTAAAGTTGAACACTATATTTTATCTTATCTTTTTACTTGTGGATGAAATTAAAGTTAAACACTATATTTTATCTTATCTTTTGACATGTGGATGAAATAAGCAAAGTTTTCTGTGAGAGTCACGCATCTAAAAATAACCTCTGATGAAGGCTGATAAAAATATCATCAATTCATTGTACTGTTTCACACAACATAAAGATATTTGCTTGCTTTCTTACATTCTCATTTTTAAACAATATTAAAGAGATCTGTTTAACAAATACATTTCTAAAAGAGTCTAAAAAAAAGAGTCTTGGGTTAGAGTTAGCGTTTGGGTTAAGTTAGCACTGATATGGCTGTTGCCCCTTAACTAATTTAGCACAAAATAATCTTTGAATTATGGGGTCCCTTACTTATAGCAACTGTTGAATAATTTTAGCCAAGGACCTTTGACAATTGCTCGTAGAATACTTATTTAAGGTTGTAGGCATGATAAAAGCCTCAGCAGTGGGTGCTCTTTAACAGAGGTGGCCCCTTGGGAGGCTATTAGTGCGCCTATCCATGGGAATGCCTCTGCAAAACAAACTAAAAACAAAAAAACCGCCAACAGCACACTTCGTCCAATCATGGCCGTTTAATGAATAGCTGTGACCTAGTTAGCACTGCGTTGTTTGTTTCTACCTCACGAAACTCATAAATCACAATCACTGCAATAATATTTGTTCTGGAAATTCACTTCCGTCGTCATGATTGCTCTGGAACAGCGGTCCTCACATTTTTTTTGACACAAATAGCCATTGCGAGAAATATTTCAATTTACCATGGCCAGATTTCCATTCATGAAACATATCCAATCGTTTAATTCATAATTTTCTAATTTTTTCTTTTTTTTTTGTTATAATAAACAGTACACATACATTTTTCAGTAGCTGCTGAATCATACTCTAGGCACAGGCATGGAACCATTGGATTTGAGTGCCACTTCAATGACACTGTAATTTCGTAATGTGGTATCTCCACTACGTGTTTACGATTTTATTGTTTCTGTTATTTAAAACCGACATTTCTATTAAAATAAATATATTCTCAAGGTAATTTCGTTTTATCCTATTTAAAACCTACATTAGCCATTCGTAAGGATAGGAATAATAGGCGTCCACTTAGAGTTTTATTCTCACACTCTTCATTGGTGAAGTTTGATTGTTCAAATCTCATTCAGAAGGCGGGAACAATAACAAAGAAATATATCCTTTATCTTATAGACGCACTGATGTTGAACAGTTTTTATGACTGTTGAGTGAACCTAAAATTGGCGATTGTGTTTTTTTTTTCCTTTCACTTTTTTTTTTTTTTTTTCTTCCCCTTTTTCTATACAAAAAATTTTTTTTGTTCAATCCCCTGAACCGTGGTGTGGTGAAAATGTATGATTGTTTAAAAAGTTTTTCACAAAATTGATTTAATTTATGTGGATTTATAACCAATCAACGTCCCAGAATAAAGACTGAAGCAAATCCCAATAAATAGTTTTTTTTTCCAGATTGTTTTTTTTTAACCAGATTTCTGGGGTTAGAGGCTAAAACAATCGACTTGCACAATGTTTCGGTAACTTAACATTGTACTTGCAGCTTGTCCAAAATTATGGTTTTATAAGATAAGAAGTTTGGGTTCTTGTTCCTCTATCTTTCTCTCTCTCTCTCTCCCCCCCTCTCTCTCTCTATTCTCCTTAAGCGGATATACATAGAAAGCTAAAACAAATTCTATTGAAGAAAATATTAACACCCCCCCCATCCACCTATCCTCAAGCACTACCCTCTTGTGGTGGCTTTTTGTAAGCGACCAGTGAATGTTTTCAAATAAAGCAAATTTTCGGCTTTAAAATGCGAGAGAGGGGTAGAAGGAAATAATATAATCTCAGTTACTGTAGGTAAAGATTGATGAGGGTACTAGTTGAATACAGTGGTCCTCTTCAAATGACCCGTGGCCGATTGATCATACATAAAACAACAAAATGTCTACATTTTTGAAAATTTAATTTATTAACATTGACTCTTTGTTCTAATAATTAGGCCTTGGATGAGGTTAGATATTGAAACACATAACATCTATATTACACTGAAACATTTCACAAGAGAACACAGAATTACGAATGCATAAAAAAAGAACAAAAGAAATTCACGTCAACGGGGAGATCCGATTTTTTTTAAATTTGATGTTTACTGAAATCATTGGTCTGTAACCTTAGATTTAAGGGACTTGATCGATGATATGCCTCCAAAGGGCGATTTTTAAAACTTAAAAACAAATCTTAAAGTTTTTCTTATAAACAGTTTTAATGTCAGGTATTGTGTCCATAAAATTATGTCGGTGAAACAAGGTACTTGAGCTATTTTTTTGAAAAAAAAAAAATACAGCTGTAAAAATTAAACTTGTTTCAACAATATCATCAAGGCCGATGTCTAAATGGTTAAAATAACTAGCAGATAAGTTTTATATGCCAGTGTACTCCATTGGCTCTAAAATACAATATGGCGGAGGCCCATGCTTATACTGGATATCTATGATCAACTTCCATTTTAGGACTGAAATGATAAACGTGAGCAAGCTAATTCTTTATATCTAGGTCGGTAACTTATCTTGCCAGGTACAAGTGGCTCACAAAAAAGAAATCATGTAAGCCAAAATAGAGAATTTAAAAATTACCTATTTTCATTGTACATTTTATTTCTTTTAACAATACACAAAATGCACTAATAATTTTTTTTATAAATCCAGAGTATGCGAGAAAAATTTACAAGAGCCAAAATGATTTAATGAAAGTTTTTACTGATAAATTTTTATTTGAAAATACACACACACACACACACACACACACACACACACACGCACAAACAAAATTATATCAATCATGGTTGGTAAGTGTGTTCCGCAACACTGAAAGCTATTAATTTATTGGCAAAACAAAACACAAAAACAAACAATAAACAACAAACGACTTGTGTAGTCCGTGTGGTCTTCTGCTGCTGAATAAAATAAACAGACATAAAATGAAGACTAGAACATTTACTTCAATTAAAAACGTCGAGGACATAAAATAAATTTACAGCCGAAAATACGTTTCTTTGATAGACTTAATTTACATTAATTGAAGTTATTCATCATGTACAATGAGGTAGTGTCTGTGTTTACGCAATTATCTACAACATATGATTCATGTACATTGAGGTAATGTCTGTGTTTACACAATTATCTACAACACATGATTCATGTACATTGAGGTAGCGTCTGTGTTTACACAATTATCTACAACACATGATTCATGTACATTGAGGTAATGTCTGTGTTTACACAATTATCTACAACACATAATACATGTACATTGAGGTAATGTCTGTGTTTACACAATTATCTACAACACATGATTCATGTACATTGAGGTAATGTCTGTGTTTACACAATTATCTACAACACATAATACATGTACATTGAGGTAATGTCTGTGTTTACACACTTATCTCAATTTTGTTTTTTAAAATGAAATAAATGATGTGAAAGGATTACAAACAAACGTTTCTGAAAGACAGGCCAATAAACAGCATTTTCAATCGGTTCATTTACTAATTCTGATGCCGATCTTTTTCAATAAATCGAAAACTGACATAGTGGTTCCCTGGCCGCCCTGATTGACAGGTACAAATGGTATAAAGTTTGGGGGGTGTATATTGTAGGGCCTGATTGGTGTACTGGATGTTGGATTAGGTGGATGAGTGGTGGATAGTGATGAGTAGCTATGAACTATTATTTCACTTGTCTCTGAGGCAGATTGGGGCTTATCATTTGTACTTGATGGCGTGTCCGTTGTACTTGTGTACGTTTCTGTTGTACTTGTGGTCGTTTCCGTTGTACTTGTCGACGTTTCCGTTGTACTTGTGGGCGTTTCCGTTGTACTTGTCGACGTTTCCGTGGTACTTGAGGGCATTTCTTTGGTAGTTGTTGTAGTCTGTTTTGAAGTATACTGTGATTCCGAATAACCCACGGATGCTGATAATGTTACAGGTGAGGAGGGTGTGGCATTAGTACCAATAGTAACATTCGAAGAGTATCCTGTCACCACGCTCACATCAGCGCAAGCGTAGAACTCCTCCTGATAATCACCATGTCCGGTTCCACAGCCAAGGTCGTCACATCCCCAGTTGTTTCCTGCCAAGGTATAACACACAAACATATAATTTTAATGTATCATATCACAAACATATCAATTTAATATATAACATCACAAACATATCAATTTAATTATATAACATCACAAATATATCATTTCAATATATCATATCGCAAACATATCATTTCAATATATATCACAAACATATCATTTTAATTCTAATAGCCTGACTAGATAATATCTACCGATACTATAATTCATTCTGGAGACAACGAGAAGTGCTATAGCTAAAGGGAGTGTCTATTCGTACCATAGAACTGGCCTATACTTATGACATAAATAAAACGTATATTTATTAGTCTTGTATACACACATTTTATTTTCGTTTCTTATTGCTTCTTAGACACTTTGTAAAATTGGTTTCTGGGATTTTAGAGAATCTAGAACAAATTAAAGGGATTTACTTTGGTTTATAAGTCAAATTTACTCCCGTTTTTTGTCGTTAGCTATCAGGTCAGATAAAAGCAATTGTTTAATTTGGTGAGAATTTCGTTTTAACATAAGTAAAGCTCTACGGCATTGAGATCATGTAAATATTCACCGAGTGAAAATACATTATCTATTTAGATAATTTTCAGAACTATTAATGTAATTAGTAACCAAGTCTTTAAGAGAAAATTAAGAACTAAAATCCAATGCTAATAGCATCAACCCTAGCAAAATACTCATCATAGCCTAGGGCACAACGGCCTTGGCGACAAAGCGGATAACACGGATAACATGGGTTAATTAAGTCGCAGGGATTTGAACCCTTCGCCCGTACCATGACCACTTTTTCAACCAATGCGCCACCAAATCGCCATTCTATCGCCCTGTCATTCTTTACCTAATGTGTCAAGTGTTAAGAAATATCATGTAGCAATGCTTAACAAGTTATGATTCTGTGTTATAGTCCATGTTTATCATAAATCAAGATAATGGTCGAGTGTGTTATAAGTTCATGTTTATCATAACAAAAGCTCATGGTTGGTCAAGTTATATATGATCTAGTTTATTATAACAAAAGTTCATGTTTGGTCGAGCTATATATGGCCTAGTTGTATTATAACAAAAGTTCATGGTTGGTCGAGTTATATATGGCCTAGTTGTATTATAACAAAAGCTCATGGTTGGTCGAGATATATATATATATATATATATATATATATATATATATATATATATGGCCTAGTTGTATTATAACAAAAGCTCATGGTTGGTCAAGCTATATATGACCTAGTTGAATTATAACAAAAGATCACATCCACTCACCACACTTCCATTTCCACTGCAGCACACAGTGGGAGCAGGTGAGCCCGACAGGCAGGGCGACTTCGAACTCGTACAGCCCTTTACGATCCGTTTCAAAATAGAATCGAGTTCGTCCATTCACGTCAGCCAGAACATTTTGGTTCAAGCATTCCTGGGTGGCTTCGACACCTCCAGATTTGGCGACGTCGCAAATACGAAACTCGTTCCAACCCTGTGGAAATGAAGTACAGTGTATACAAATAGTGACAAAGAATGCATAGGGACAGTAGGGTCACTATGGTTGGTGTCGCCCGTTGCTTTAAACTCAGGATGTCACCTCTTCAATACTTCCTTCATGAGCAATGGTACATATTTGAAATTTTCTTGCACTATAGACCTGAGAGAATTTACTTTAAAATACTTTAGCGATAAAAACGATAGTATTACTGACAGTATTTCAGAAGGTTGTATTAATTTCATTAAAATGAGTTTTTAAACTACGTCTCCGATTTCATGAAATCACGTGACTACATGCGTCTCTCATTTAATTAGGACGTTTTGTAAAAAACTTTAGTTTGATCAGAGAAGCTTTCAATTGTATTCATTTACTTAGCTCCAGACGCTCTGCTTGTTGGCACCCTGTGCTACTGCTCTGTATGGTGGCACCCTGTGCTACTGCTCTTTATGGTGGCACCCTGTGCTACTGCTCTTTATGGTGGCACCCTGTGCTACTGCTCTTTATGGTGGCTCCCTGCGCTACTGCTCTTTATGGTGGCACCCTGTGCTACTGCTCTTTATGGTGGCATCCTGTGCTACTGCTGATGTTTTTGACTATGATCGGTTATAAAACTGATATTTCGAGTTCTTTTCGCAATGAAATTTAGAACTGTTCATTTTGATGTTACCCCTTATGACGCCAATGCATAGGGGAAGTTACATTTTGAAATGGTGTAATATTATGTTATTGAGTGGATAGCAATGTTGAAAAAGAACATTAATAAGGGTTATAAAAAAATTGGAAGGTTCACAGTTGAATTATTCTATCCACTCAGCACTGTTATGTAGTCAAAGTTCTTATCACTGTATATATAGTATGCAATTTAGCATCATTATTATGAAACTCACCACCAGTAGCATGAATCTTAACATCAGTTAACTATGGTAAGTTTCATGCTACTGATGGCAAGTTGCATACTACTGATGGAAACTTGTACCATCAGTTACATCAGACTTACCATCAGTAATATGCAACTCACCATCAGTAGCAATAAACTTACAATAGTAGTAGGAACCTTATATCAGTAACATGCAACCTACCATCAGTAATAAGAACTTATTATCAGTAATATGCAACATACCATGTGACTAGCAGTGATCACTAGCTGTATGTCAATGACGTCTCGCTCCCCGTAGGTCTTTGGTATCACTTTATGTTGGACAAATGACCCCGACGGTCTCTCATAGTCCCTGGACCCTGACCACGAGTCTCCACAAATGCCACACCTGCCTCCGTTCTTCTTCCACTGAACCTGTAGACCATGACCAGAGTGAATACCACTGACCGGCAAATGTTTAATTCAAAAGCTATCTAATTAAAGTTTAACTCAAAAGCTACCAACTAAAAGTTTAAATCAAAAGCTATTAACTAAAAAGTTAACTCAAAAGTGCAGTTTAACGAATACTTTTTATATACATTTTAGTTATTAAACAGAATAAAGCTATTTCACACTATGTTTTGTTTTATCCTATAAGTGAAACTATTTCTGTATAAAGATATACAATAGAGACGGATGTGCTAGATCCGCGCTTCTTAGCCCGTGGTACGTGCAAACCCAAGGGGGTGCGGGAAAGGTTTTGCAGGGGTACGCAGCCACATAGAATTTTCGTTTTAACACAACCAAGAGTTTGAAGAACTTAATTGTGAAGGGTAAAGGCGGATATACTTTCTCGCACTATTCGGGGGGGGGGGGGGTCACAGTCGCTAGATCATGGGGGTTCAACTTAAATGTGTCAAGTAGGCAACGTCATCATAAAAAAAAAAAATAAACACGATCCTGGGGGGGGGTCTTGGGTGGAGTGGTAAGTGAATTTTGACATGTAAGACATTTATGTAATAAGACGATCGGCTCGCGACGTTTAGTAATAGAGTTGGCAGGGCCGGCATTAGTCCCCGATTTGACCGATTGCCCCGAAATTGGGCCCCGAGCCAGCAAAGGCCCCGCAATTTACATTAAGTATAATGATATAATTAATAGTGATAAATGTTATTGTAAAAAAAAATAGAAGAGGGGGGGGGCTCACAAACATCCGTTAAATTGGACCCCGTAATTCACAAGGCCGGCCCTGAGAGTAGGAGGGGTCGGGATTGGAGTGGGAACCAGATCTGTATTACTTTCAACTAGCCATTGTTCTTAGAATAGAGAACAGAATTCCTAAACTGCAGTATTTTGTTATATAACGTGATTAAGAACAATATCAAGTGACAAATCTAACCCTTATCCTACACTCGATAAAAATATCATACTTTTAATACCCAGTACTACTATTTGTATTCATTTATTAATATTCTTTATACATTTTAATCAATTTATTCCCAACAGCAACATATTTTTCTTCGTATATGTGGGAAACATTAAGTGTGACGTAACGCATCTGTATCTACGTGTTTTTTTTTTTTCAAAACACTATCCTGGTCTTGACAACAAGGAAATAATATAATATTCCCATAAGCTCCTACATATTGCCATAAGCTCCTACATATTCCCATAAGCTCCCAGATATTCCCATCAGCTCTTACATATTCCCATAAGCTCCTACATTTTCCCGTAAGCTCCTAATATTCCCATAAACTCCTAATATTCCCATAAGCTCCTTTATATTCCCAAAAGAACCTAATATTCCCATAAGCTCCTACCTATTCCCATAAGCTTCTACATATTCCCATAACCTCCTACATATTCCCATAAGCTCCCAGAAATTCGCATAAGCTCCCAGTCATTCCCATAAGCTTCTAATATTCTCATAAGCTTCTAAAATTCCCATAAGCTCCTTATATTCCCAAGAGCTCCTACATATTCCCATAAGTTCATACATATTCCCATAAGCTCCTACATATTCCCATAAGCTTCTAATATTCCCATAAGCTTCTTCATATTCCCATAAGCTCCTACATATTCCCATAAGCTCCAAGACATGCCCATAAGCTCCTACATATTCCCATAAACTCCTACATATTCTCATAAGCTCCCAAATATTCCCATAAGCTCCTGAATATTCCCACAAGCTCCTTCATATTCCCATAAGCTCCCAAATTTTCCCATAAGCTCCCAAATTTTCCCATAAGCTGCTAATATTCCCATAAGCTCCTACATATTCCCATAAGCTCCCAAATATTTCCATTCTCTCTCTATCTTTCTCCTTATTTCGCTCTCTCTCCTTCGTTCTCTCTCTGTCTCTCTCTTTCTCTCTCTCTCTCTCTCTCTCTCTCTCTCTGTATATATATATATATATATATATATATATATATATATATATATATATATATATATGTTTTATCAGACCGAACTGTAGGTTTTAAAAACAAGTTAGTAGCATTTATTTTTTCAAAGTCTTTCTGCTATGTAACTATATACATTCAAAAGTGTATCTCTTTATCGATTAGGTTCCGTAGTCACCACTATTATATAATGCGCCTATTTTATGAAGCTGGCTATAATTTATAATACGAAACAATCAACAAAATGATGATAGTTTTGTTCAAAAGTACAAGCGAATTTGAAAACAATTCATACTTTGTTAAACATATTTCAAATTTACTTAAACATTAGAATTTCCCCATTCATGAACTATTGAAGACTTTTATTGTACAGAAAGCAGCTGTTGTTGACATCTTCACATTCACCCCCACTCCATGTTGCGATTGTCGAACATTTTTCAGTCACCCCCCCCCTCCTCCCCAAACCTTTCCCCCACATTTTGTTCACGTAATGAATGGACGACCCCCTAACTCACAAATGGTGTTGGTTTTTTTATAACACGCTGCTTGGCATGTGAAGGTCTTTTCGCAGTGGTTCTTAAAATTGCGTAGGGTCGCGAGCCAACTAAAGGACACGAGAGGGTTCGAAAAAAAAGTGAATTGTTTGTGTTTTTAATATACATGTACTTCCGCCCATTGTTTTTGTTAAAGCCATTGGATTCTCTAGCAACTTGGGGATCTCTGCACATAATGTTTGATTGGTAGGGGGGGGGGGCACTTTCAATAGCAATAATTTCTGGGGCACCTAAAAATATCAAATACTCATTTCTTTAGTCCAGTGGATCTCAAACTGTGGATCACGATTATCTTTTAGCTATACAAAGAGTATCATATAATTACATTGGTACTGCCATGCAGGCGCGGCATTGGGGGGGGGGGGCGGTCGGGGGGGGGGCATGCCCCACCCCCGTTACCGCAAGTTTAGGTAAGACATCATTAAATTATCGAAAAATTTTTCTGTTCGAAGACCAACTTTCAACAATGAAAACAGTTTAGGCCCCACCCCCCCGGGTCAATGTTTTGCCCCCCCCCCCGTCAAAGTTGTCTAGATCCGCCCCTGGTGCCATGTAACTTTATACGGAGTATCATGTAACAACACAAGTATCATCAATTAATTAATTAACAACATAACATATTAACATATCTTGTATGAATATTTAATGATTATCGTGAAACCACATAAGGAATTTCATGTAAAAAAACATAAAGAGCATCCCATAACAACACTGGTAGCATCATGAAACAACATAGGGCGTACGTATTATGTAATAACAGAGAGAATCATGTAAACACATAAGGTGTATCTTGTAATTACATATGCCGTATCTTATATAGCTATAAAACGATTATCATGTAACTACATAGAAACTGAGTAGTTCAAAACTTAAGTTGAAAGTAAACTTTCAAAGATTTATCTGAGAAAGCTGAAGTTTCCCCTCAGTAACAGTCAAATGTTTATAATGTTTACACTGGCTTTTTATAATGGAGTTTCCGCAATCGGCTTTCTGACAAGAAAAAAAATTAATAGACATTTCTACAAAATAACAGGAAGATCTTAACCAGTAGCAGCCTTAGGGTCAACAGTCCTAACCCCCCCCCCCCGGGCCTGGAGTCCTTTTTTATTTTTTTACAATTGAATATAAAACTTCAAAGAATCTTCACATTTAATTAAACAACAGAGTAGTGGAAATCAACAAAAGCCTCTAAATAAATGCTTACATCTATTCCACCGCAGTTCATACCGTTGTCATCGTTGTTGGTATGAAAGGTGTAGCCTCGTCTCCATGCTGACATGCGCGATGGAGGCTCGTGCATGTATCCATGACCTTCACATTCATTAAGGATTACCAATAAGGCAATAAAAGTTAATTTCATGATTAAACTGTAGATAGAAACGAAATTGAGTCACTGATTAAAAAATAATACTAATATCAAATACTATTCAAACACTGTCTATTTATTTCTAACTGTTTCTCTTTAAAACTCACTATACATGTAATTACTAATGAAAAAGTAAAAATAAGTACATTCAAATTAGACATACGGCTGCTTCAATCTGATTCAGTCATGGCTACACCAGCAGTAATATACCATTTCTCTGCTATTCATGTTTACATCTGGGAAAGCTTACATTTATCAAGTGCTATTCAATTTTACTTCGTTTCAAAAAAAAAAATATTCCCTTGTGATGTTTTTTTTATTTTTATGCTATACTGAATGAGACCCTGACCTATCCCACAAATCTGTGTTAGTATGTTTCCTATTCTTTCAATATTTGCTGAGTTATTGTTGTGAATATACTACGCCGACTCGCATTGAGCTCGGGACTAAAAAAATCTCTTAAACAGAGAACCTAGTTCAAACAAATGTTAAAGGGTATGGCAATTTATTTAGAACATACTTTATCCGTTTTTATAGGTGAAAGAAATATAAAGATAAATAGCAATTTTATTACTTGCAATGTTTCCGGACTAGCTGCCAAAGAACGAGCAGTTAAGTAGGCTACAGAGCATTTCTAATGCCTAAATGGCTGAAAACAATATCCTTTAATAGATTTATTTTTAAAAAAGATAATTGAAGCAAATTATGAGTTGCGCACCAAAGAGATACGATTACGTTTACTAAACAAACACAACATTTTTTTGAGAAAGTTCATTTCAGATTTGAGAGTTCATTGCAGATTTGAGATTTCATTACAGATTTGAGAGAGAGTTCGATACGTTATTGACCATGTGAATGTTTAAATTTAATAATACTGGATGAGATTATATTGTGAAAGTAAATATGGAAGTTCAATACCAGTTTATATTATTGTGCGACTTAGTGCAAAGCTTTGTTAGTCTTTTTATAGAATAGCCAAATAAAGTAAAGTGAACAACGAGCAACAGCAAGTGTGATTCGTTTAAATATGTAAATAAAAACAACAAAGTAAACAAACAAATGTGATTCGTCACATAAAAACATAAAAAAATATTATAGTCTTAAATTTCTTTCATTGAATTTCTTCCTTGAAAATAATGGACCAAACTTAATATGTCATTACATTCATTGATAAAAAATATCAAAATAATATTAACTGATACTATGTTATAAATCCATATGACCGCTCATGATTGAATTTTTTATGTAAGTTTATAATACCCAGAGCATGTAAGTTTATAATACCCAGAATATGTAAGTTTATAATACTCAGAGCATATAAGTTTATAATACCAAGAGCATGTAAGTTTATAATACCCAGAACATGGAAGTTTATAATACCCAGAACATGTAAGTTTATAATACTCAGAACATATAAGTTTATAATACCAAGAGCATGTAAGGTTATAATACCCAGAACATGGAAGTTTATAATAACCAGAACATGTAAGTTTATAATAACCAGAACATGTAAGTTTATAATACCAAGAGCATGTAAGTTTATAATACGAAGAGCATGTAAGTTTATAATAACCAGAACATGTAAGTTTATAATACCCAGAACATGTAAGTTTATAATAACCAGAACATGTAAGTTTATAATAGCCAGAGCATGTAAGTTTATAATAGCCAGAGCATGTAAGTTTATAATACCCAGAGCATGTAAGTTTATAATACCCAGAACATGTAAGTTTATAATAACCAGAACATGTAAGTTTATAATAGCCAGAGCATGTAAGTTTATAATACCCAGAACATGTAAGTTTATAATACCCAGAACATGTAAGTTTATAATACCCAGAACATGTAAGTTTATAATAGCCAGAACATGTAAGTTTATAATAACCAGAACATGTAAGTTTATAATACCCAGAACATGACTTGAGACACAGATATGTTTTGTATTTTGACTCTGGTAAATGGGCAGAGCAATAGAGTGGCACACGGATGGTCTAGTTGTAAAGCGCTCGACTTTCGACCTGAGGGCCTCTGGTTCGATCTCTGGTGAGGACCAATGGATTTTTTAGGTCATGGTGAAATTTCCCGCTATATCGCCCATATTGTCTTCATGTCCATCGCACTATAGGGATGAAAGGAGGGCACCGTAAATCCGTCATGTTAGTAGTTTATAGAATCTAAGAGATTTCATCTCATCATAACAGTGACATCACTCACAGAGATTGATGTTATAAAAATTATGGAGTCTTAAATTCAGAGATCTATAGAACTTTCACTTATAAATACAAGTTATTTAAAAAAGAAACCCACAGTTGTAATCTCAACAGTATCGACGGACGCGGTGGTAGTGATTACAGTATCAACGGACGCGGTGGTAGTGCTTACTCTACAGTATCGACGGACGCGGTGGTAGTGATTACTCTACCGTATCGACGGACGTGGTGGTAGTGATTACTCTACAGTATCGACGGACGCGGTGGTAGTGATTACTCTACAGCAGTGTTTCCCAAACTTTTTTGACCCATGGACCCCTTTTATAGTCAATTGTTGCCCACGGACCCCCAAATGATAAAGCTGCATAAATGTATTTATGTCCATCTCAATGTATGTGAGTAATGGCCGCAAATTCCCACGAGCACTAATTTCTGGTCGATTTCTGTTTGTGTGTGTGTGACGAAGTTCATAACGGCACTTAATCCATATTCTACCAAATAGTAAGACTGGAAAGCTGTCAACAACTTCTGTACAACAACCCATAATGCGGCATATAAATTGGGATCTCTTTTTATAACTATAGTTTGTGGTACCTTTGTTTAAAGATTGGTTTAAGTTCCTCTTTTGTGAATATTTTAATTAGCACATCCTGTATTAGTAAGGATTCATCTGTGCCCAAGCCTGAAAGGGCTCTACGCCCAGTCGGGAATATCCAAATAAAGAATGTCTTTAAAACTTTGGTTCAGGTCTACACGAAGAACCGTTAAGTGTTGACAGTAAGCAAGCTGATCTTCAATTTTATTTTGCATTTTCGAAATATTTCGAATCTGAAAACATTATCCTCTTTCCAAGTTTTGTTTGCACATAAAAAGTTTTGCCACAAACGCAGCCATTACGCTTTTAGTTTTAATTAAATTTAATTTGTCACCTTGTAAGTTCAAATTAGTTTCCTTAAATTTGTCATATGAATCACTCATAAATGCTATACTAAATTGTGTCGCAAATCATTGTCTTTTTTTCCATGAATTTCAACACTAAATCAAACAGCGCAAACAATCTATTTAAACATGCACCTTTAGATAACCAACGTACTTATGTGTGAAGTAGTAACAGTTATAGTCTTCGTCATTTTTCAAACACAGTTGAGACATTCCTTCAGATTTTATTATCTGCTGCTTTAAGGACATAATCTAGTGATCTATACAAAAGTTCACAAGATTTTTTGCGACCAAATGATGTCAATGAATGACACAATAATGCAGTGCCGGCCTTAGACATTTTTGTGATATAGGCAAGGACAAAAATGCCGCCCTTTTTAGTTTCATTTTTCTAAGAAAACTCTATAAATGCTATTTATTATTAATACCTTTTAAAATTTGGCAACTTTATAAAAGTTAAAGAGTTTTAAGTATACGTAGTGTATTTTAGGAAGTTTTTTTTTTTGGCTAAGTTAAAAAAGAGACAAAAATAAAAAAAAAATGAAATGTCATGTTTATTAAGCATTAAAAAGATTGAAGAGAATTCAAGAAAAATCTGCTTTTCTAGCTTTTGCAGAGGCAAACTCTTCAATTATTTCGGTCAGATCCAAATCTTCTGCAATCGTTTTCTCTATAGATATTGTAGCTAAACCAACCAAACGATCCTGAGACATTGTAGAACAAAGATATGTTTTTATGAGTTTGAGCTTCGAAAAGCTTCTCTCTGCACTCGCCACTGTTATCAGGAGTGTAAGCAAAATTCGCAATGCCACGTACACATTCGGAAAAAGAGCAATCAAGCCCATTCCACATAGATAGTCTAATATAACTCTAGGCAACCACGCCCATTCCACATAGATAGTCTAATATAACTCTAGGCAACCACGCCCATTCCACATAGATAGTCTAATATAACTCTAGGCAACCAAGCCCATTCCACATAGATAGTCTAATATAACTCTAGGCAACCACGCCCATTCCACATAGATAGTCTAATATAAATATAGGGCTTGATTTTTCTGTAATTCTCCTTGATAAATCAAATAATTCATCGCACAGTTCTGTTTCATTAATGTCTGCTGAATCTTCGTTTTCAGATGTTAAAGCTAATTGAAGGTCCATGCAATCTTTGAAAACCTCTCTTTTATCACATTTCTCCAGTTTTTTAATGCCATACAAAAATCCAAATAAATCGCTATGAGATTTTAACTGCATAAATCGATCATTGCCTGATTGAATTTGCGGTATCCAATATCTGGTTGAAAAAATTTACTCTGAAATTAATTTCTGGCTCGAGAATTGGATCGTCTGAAACTTCATAGTCAGATTGTCTCTTTCTTAGTCGAGATCTTATTTGTATTTCCGTATTGAAATTGCACTCAATACGAAATTCTTCAGCCAATGATTTAGCTGTTGTAACTGCTTTGGCAAAACCTTCATCTGTTCTATAATTCTGGAGCATAGTTTTAGTTGTGTTCAATTGTTGAATAGATTTTTTTTTAAATCAAGATCTTTATCTTGAAATGTTTTGCTAGATATATTGATCTCAAATAAAACATCATACCAAATCACTAATGAACAAATAAACTTGAAATAGAGCATTTTTTGTGCTATTCCCTTAGCTTCTGCACGGGACTGGGTTCCACGTGGTCCAGAAAGGGAAATGTCATCAGCAATTGAAACGAGTGCATCGTAAATTTCAACTGTTTGGTATCGAATTACCTTCACGGCATTAACTCGACTTTCCCAACGTGTTGCGTATAACTTGTTAACAGTTAAACCTGCTGCCTCTTTGTT
The DNA here is from genome assembly GCA_021962125.1 of Bulinus truncatus. Classification (NCBI taxonomy): domain Eukaryota; kingdom Metazoa; phylum Mollusca; class Gastropoda; family Planorbidae; genus Bulinus; species Bulinus truncatus. The sequence goes on from JAGDYQ010000150.1 coordinate 1,522,976, forward strand.
TTTGGACTTATTCTAACAATTCATTCCAGCGATGTGTTGATGCAGAAAAAAGGTGTATATATTTAGAATTACCTCAAAAAACCTTACTGCTTCCAAACAACAGTTTACGGCATCATTCACCACCAAATTCAACGAATGCGCATTGCATGGGGCATAAAAGGCTCTTCAATTTAGCTCTTTAACTATTGCTTGGACACCATTGTGTATTCCCCGCATGTTCGCTCCGTTATCGTAGCTTTGTCTCCTCTTATCATTTAGAAAAATGCCTGAATCTGACAGCTCTAGATTTTTCAAGTTCTGCGAATCCAATGAAGTGTTCATTGATAGAAACTTCTGAAGGTTTGTCATTTGTCGATTCATTTGCTGTAACAAATATAACAATCATTGTCATCTGTTCTTTGTGACTGGCGTCTGGTGTGCAATCGAGAACTATAGCGTAATATTTTGCATTTTTAGATCATTTATCACTTTCTGTTTTACCTTCTTATTCAACAGTTGAATGATATCATTCTGAATATTTTTTCCCAAATAATGGTCATGAATTTCATCGGATTTTATACGTCTTATATGTTCTTTCATTACCGGATCAAAGACAGCAATAACTTCAACAAATTTCAAAAGTTTCCATTATGAGATGTATATAACCGATCAGACTGCCCTCTCAGGGGTAAATTTTGAACTCCATGTACTCTGACCAAAGATATTATTCTTTCTAATACATCCTTCTAGTGTTTCGCTTCACGATTTATAAGGCGCTGATTCACGTCATCAATAGTTGTATTATTTGTTATCCTCATTTTTAGTTCTTTCCACTCATGATAACTGGTTAAATGATCTGGAGATTTTTCATGATGCTGCAATATACTTGACACATTTTTCCAGTCACAACTGCCATGTGTAGCTAAGGCAGATTTACTCCTGTTATATATTCTGCAGCAAAAATATATACCTTTTCTACTGACGTAGAATACATCAACCATTTCCTTTTTAAAGTTTCTCCGTTAGCCAGTTTGCGCGTATAGTGGTAATAAGAAAATTGTCTCCCACTTTCATCTTTTGGAAACAAGACTCAAATTTGATCTGCTTTGGATCATGGTGAATAAGAAAACAACGATCTGGTCATTTAGCACAACCCTCCATTATATCTGAATCTAATTCATTTATTTCATTTTTTAGTTTTTATATTTTTGATTTGATTTTATTTTGCTGGAATTTGCCGCTCCTTGAAATAATGCCGCTCTAGGCGACTGCCTATATCGCCTATACCTAAAGCCGGCACTGCAATAATGCACTAAAAACATTTGGTGCAGCTTGTTTTAAATATGCCAGACAGCCTCTTTATCTTCCTACCATTGCTGGAGCACCGTCATAACAAAAACGGTATCAGTCAAGGGTAAAGCTTTTACATTGAACAATATTTTTAATTCAGTAAATAACGTTCACCTTTTGTTTCCAAACATTTAGCCAATAACAATTCTTGACAAAATATTTCTTCTTTTACAAATCTTACATAAGCTAAAAGTAAAGCTTCGTTTCCTGATATAGTCGACTCGTCAAGGTGTATAGAAAATTCATAGCTATTAAAGTAATAACAAATAATTTTTCTACGGACTGAGCCAATTCGTCAATCCTTCATTGTACTATATTATTACTCACTGGAGTTCTTTTTATAATATCAAAAGCTGGTTTGTGCAAAACTTTGCGTATTACCTCACTTACAGCTGGTAAAATAAGTTCTTCACCAATAGTATGGGGCTTTCCGGACCTTGCAATCAATACAGAAACGTTATAAGGAGCATCAATTAGTCCATCATCATTTCCCTCAGATGTTGTCCCTATGAGTTGTTGCAGTGACGGTATTTTCTAATAATTTTCTTTGACTGTTTGAAAAAAAAAGTTAATTCCTTATCCTTTTTGTCTAAGACTGAGAAAATGTGATTATAAACTTTGTATCAGCATAACATAGAACTAAATTCGATGTACGATGTACAACTCTTTTATAGTTTATGTTTATATTGTAGACCAATTAGTGCAGCGGCATTATTTCATTCCTGCATCAAGTATAAACGTGTTTTCGGGGGCGTCTGTGTTATTAATTTAATTGGTGTGCACTACTAGTTTATCTAATGTTTTTTTTTTATTTTGATTTCCATAATAATAAAAATAGATCATAATTTTACTATTTTATGTCAAACTATTCATGGACCCCCTAAAGTTGTTCAGGGACCCCCAAATGAATTTTAATTCTCCACGGACCCCCTGAATGATGCCAGGGACCCCTGGGGGTCCGTAGGGACCACTTTGGGAACCACTGCTCTACAGTATCAACGGACGCGGTGGTAGTGATTACAGTATCAACGGACGCGGTGGTAGTGCTTACTTTACAGTATCAACGGACGCGGTGGTAGTGCTTACTCTACAGTATCAACGGACGCGATGGTAGTGCTTACTTTACAGCTAATCAAAAGGTCCCTAGTTCGAGCCCGGTGAGTGCCGGGATTTTTCACAGGCCCGATTGAGGTCCCTAAGTCCACATGGCTTACAGATGGGGTAACTGGAAGAATTAGAAGATGGCAGGGCATTGTTCTATTAAGTAGCCAGCAGAAACAGATGGATTATACTTTATCTGACCCTGATAGTCTGTATAAGGGAAATAAAACCTTTTTTTTAAATAAACTTTATCCTTAACAGAATCAACACTTAAAAAAGAAAACAATTTATTAAATATAACGATATTTACGACTTACACAAGTTTTAAAATCATAGTGTTTAAATATCTATTCTACAGATATTTTAAAGTACAGTAGGTATGGACAGCGAAGTCGATAGTGAAATTGAGTCAATTACATGGTTTAATCTCTGGTAAAGCCAAAAAATATTCGCCGTTGACTTGGAGAAGATATGTTTGCATACCATGTCTTTAAACGCACATACACTATAAAGGACGTATGAAAGCACAACATATATATGTCTGTCTATGTGTCCATTCAATTCCACAACGACCACATCGGGGGTATACATATATGTCATACATCTATAATTTAGTCTAAGTTCAACGCTAGAAATTTATATTTTAAATACGAAATAATACATTTCATATTGTTTCTTAAATAAATTATGCCAACAAGGACACGTCAAACAAGTATTAAAATTAAATTACATTACATTAAAAAAATTACCTTAAATAAAAATCTGTGCCTACCAGTTCATTCAATAATATTAAGCCAAATAAGTTAAATGAATATTTTCAAAGTCATTTTCTGAGTACTTTATATCTACCGTGGTATTTGACAAACGTGTACATAACAATAGATCTTTACTAAAAATCTCTTCCTCGTTTCTGGAAATTCCTTCTATATATATATCTATATATATATTTCTTTGAAGCCACGAAATATGTAACACTTCAGTTGGTATTATAGTTTTGTTTACATTTTGTGAGCTGTCAAGGGCGTAGCTGTCATTTATCGTTTATTTTCTTGATTGCTCTCTCAATAATACATTTGTATTTTGTTTCTGACATTTCAGCCATTTGTGCGTTCTTTTTACATTACTCAAGTTAAATATTAACATAGATTAATTCACATTGTAATTTAAAAGTGTGTTTAGGCTTCAGTGATAATTATAAATATAATACTACAAAACTTAACTCACCCTAGCAAAAACTCGTATATTTTACGGCAATTTTCACTTTGAGATAGAATGTTTTTGGTTTTTATTGTAAGCCCTATGTAGTAGTTACATCTCAATAGGGAAAGATAAGTTTATAAGTAAATTTACCTCAAACCTCTTAAGGGCTTGTCGGTGCAGATAAGTGGAGATAAAGTGTAGAATTCATCTGTTTTATTAGCCATGGCACATGGGATTGGGTGGTTAGCACAACGCCCAGCCGCCTTTATTCCCCCAACTTAAATGAGGTACCCATATAAAGATGGTTTGATTTTTGGGGACTTGTCACCAGGACCTGAAGGTATCCCAAAGGTTCTCACTAAGGTTCGAACCATGCACCCTCCGGTTGACTACTCGAGTGCTTTACACCGCACGACCTCTCGTTTCCTAAAACTCAATAAACATTTTGAAACAGTTGTTAACATTTTGATAATAAACATTAGTTAACTATTGAGAAATGGGAGGGGGGGGGTCTCTCCTGACTCATGTCTCAAGACACTCCTATGTTTAAAAAAAAACCAAGATGTTAAATCCTGGAACAGTAAGGCACACAATATAAGCATCTTTCTATATCCGGTTGTTATAGTGAACTCATTCTTTGTGATAGACTATTGCGACGACTATTGTATTAACATTTGTAGAAAAAGTTTTTAAAGAGACAAAAAAAAAAAACAACAAAACAACAGATAATAGATAGCTGTATTGGTACATTAAAAATTATTGAAAATTTGCAGCCATGGGTTTAATAAAATTATCAGCTTTAAGTTTTGTTTAAAAATTCATCTTTATTATTGCCTGTTATTCATGTCTGGAATACGGGCCACTAATAACATTCCTATTTCCTGGGCTATCCTCTCAAGCTGATTCCTTAACTCGTCTTGGTGGTTGTCAGCCATAAGGTCCGTGCCAATAGGTGTTTCTTAAACGACCTCTATTCCGTTTTTCTTAGGTGGTTTCCCAGCTCAAAGCCTGACAATAGTTCTTTGCACAAAGGACACATTATCCAGGACCTCTTCCTGATTTCTTATTTATCAGAAAGTTGGCAGGTCCTTTCCGTATGGCTGGTATATTTGCAGGTGTCAGGTAATCTGAGTCAGCTGTTGGTAAAGTTTTTGGACTTTATTTGATCTATTGGGAGTCTTGGTCAACCTTCAGGTCAATGCTACAAACACTAAAACTGACACATTGTTAGTGTTGAACTATTTGATCTTAGTAGACAAACATTATTTGCAAATAATTTCGTCGTTTTTTTTTTTAGTTTCTTGACTGGCTTGTTAGTTTTGGATAATTTACTAATTAAGTCTAAAAAAAAATAAAAACTCCACCAGATGGGATAGATGATCATGGTCATCAATAAATAAACAGTAACTGTTTAAAAAAAAAGTTTGATCACCATTGACTTGTAGCAGCCATAAGGGTCAGATACTAGGGGTCACGCCCCGGGCCATGAACTTACGTAGGGCCCAAAAAATAGGAGAGTCTCGGTAGTACCAAGAACCGGAGTACAGACGTCACGTCACTGTAGTACAGAAGTCACGTCACTGTAGTAAAGAAGTCACGTCACTGTAGTACAGAAGTCATGCCATTTTCCAAAACAAAGAGATTCATTTGATGGATTAAACAAAAAAAGTTTAAGTTATTTCTCTTTACTGTATAAAAAAGCCAGTAGAAAGTAAAAACAAATCTGGAAAAAAATAAATGAGCTTATTGATTAGGCTTGTGATTTGATTTTATTGGTCTGAGCCGATCCTATTTTGGAGACTAGGAAAAGGTACATTAGGGGCCCTGGGCAAAAACGCTTTAAGGGCCTCAGGTAGTTAATCTTGGACACCTAGTAATCCATGACAACGGTTGGGGGAAGGGGCCTTCTGACAGTAAATCCAATTTAGCCCTTCTACCTGACACTTTCATACATTTCACTATTTAGGTCAGAATGTCAATCTCACCCATAGCGTTTCTCAAAAAGCAAGTAAACGATTCCTAGGAGTTTATTCACATAAATAATGCAAGGGGTGAGTGTAATCTATACCTGTATATAATCTAGAACGTTTTAAGCCAGATGGCACAAATAGGGGTGGCAGAGCAAGTAATGGGTCACTGAGCTTGACCCATGACCCATATGACCCATCAAGTTCTTGACCCAGACCCATCATGACCCATTGAATGTTGTTATTTTCAAGATGGCGGCCGTCGCCATAGAAACCATTTTGAAATAAAAAAAATCGCGCGACGACGGGAATTTTTTTTAGGGTCGGGCGGAGACTAAGGATGGGACGTGGGTCAGGGAACATTGACCCATGACCCATGTGACCCATCCAATTTTTGCGACCCATTTGACCCATTGACCCATGACCCATTGACCCATTACTTGCTCTGAGGGGTGGTGTGGATAGCATAATGCCAAAATGCTTCGTAAATTGACTTATAAAATAATTCAAGAAACCATAAAAGCCTTTCCCAAAAAGTGCACAGATAAATGATAGAATGTTAAAAGTGTATGACATCATTTCCGGTAAACTATTTTTAAACAGACAAAATCCCTATACATCCTTGAATGTTGCCTCTTATTCCTTTGGTAATGCTGTCAGGACTTTAGTCCAGTTAACATGACCTCATACTGGAATACTTTAATTTCTTTCAATAGAGTATTTACAAGTACTTTACATAAGCCTTCTTCCTCCACTCCTTGTAGGCCTATAACAGAGTTCACATACAGACACGGACTTACATCTAAACATTAACTCACACATATACACACACAACGCATAACATACCGTACAACAAATAAACACACTCATAAAAACCAACACATTTCTTTTATAAATATAAAACGCTCTCAACCGTTAAAGGATAGACCTACTTTAAGTACAAGCTTAATATAACTCTGACTGGTTGATAGATAAAACAGGTTTATAATAAATGCCAATTGAAGACTAGTAAGTTTTTTTTTTTCAATTAGCTGAAATGTAAATGAATAATGTCAGAGGTGAAGTAGTGTGGTGTGTGAAGTCCCTGTAAAGACGATATGAAATCTCTTAGATCCTATAACCACTAATGGGCCGGTTTATATGGTGCCCTTCTTTCATCTTGTGCAATAGCCATAGAGGCACCACGGGAGATATTGGGAACTTGAACCAAGACCTGAAAAATATCCTTTCACCGAAGATTGAACCAGGTACCTTCAGGTCGACAGTCTAGCGCTTTACCGCACGACCATCCGGCCCCTTTAAGCAGTGTGGTAACAGAGATAAGAAGTCGGTAACAAGAAGGGGCAGTAAACGAAACTGTCACCTATCTAATGACTTCATTTGTGGCAATTAACAGAGACGGCCTTTTCCAAAATGTCACAGAGAACAGGCGACATGGGAGTTTGCCAGTCGAGGGGCCCGATAGAAGGCAATATAAATTACCCCATTGCTCGTTTCCTTTTAAATATTTTTGGTGTAAATTCCTGACTCTATCCCTCGCTAATCTATCGAGCAACCGTTTTTTTTATAGTTCAGCATTAATAAGAGTGTATGATACAAGTTTATAATTTATAAATACCTCTAAAATGTGAGTGGAGTATTTATGTAAGCTACGCGCTAATATGCCATATAAAACCAAATCTATTTCCAATGTCTGTCTAATGTCTGCATAAAATGTCTATCTAACGATCTCCATTCATTTCCCTTTTTTCCGTCTAACTGACTGCCGATTGATTCTTTTAACGTCTTGGTCGTTAAGTAAGTAAGTTAAGTCTGTCAGTTTCATGTTTGTACGTGTATGTATCTTTTGCTCTACTAACCTATTTATTTATTTCGGTGTAGGCTACAAATTAACGAAAAATAAATATTGACAATTTCTTATGTTTTATTTTCCTTTTAAATAGAAAATAAAAGAAATTACAAATAGGAAAAAATACGCGAAAAAAAAAACACATACACACACATTTCCACCAAACAATAATTATTTTTAATTTTAATTTTCTGGTAAGTTAGAATGCAAAAAAAAAAAAAATAATTAAAAAATAACTTTAAAAAATACACTTTAATTAAAATGTATTTATTTTTAGGCCTACGTTTATTTATAGAAATTTGGACGACTAAAAAAATTAAGCGTTGGTACTACATATCTTGAATACTAGGTTCATTACCTTATTTGGACATTTTTATATCAATGATATGTGAAGAAATATTTAATTTCGTCCACTGCGTTCAATTTTATTTTAATGAACCGCGTTTGTAGATATTTCTGAGTGTCTGGAAGTTTTTAATTTTGTCATGTCTTTATAACAATTCCCAAAATTGCACCCACGCATTATTTTTTTTTTAAGTCATCCAAATCTCTAAAAATATATGTATTATCTTAAGATATAGTAAAGTTCTCTTAGCGGTCCATCGTGACAGATGAAATTTATAATCCATCTGTTTCTATAACCTCGGCATATGAAGATATTGTGTGGTTAGCACAACGCCCAGCCACCTGTACTTCCCCAACTTAGGTTATATACCCAATTAGCTGGGTTGACTTGTGGGACGACTTGGTACCAAATTTCCCCTGGGGAAAAATACCATGGATCCTCAACGTGGATCGAACACAAGACTCTCAGGTTGACAGTCAAGTGACTACACCACTCCGTGCCACATCTTGAGATATAATACACATTAAAGAAAGCTTAGTTTTAAACAGTTTTTGTTTTTACATTTTTTATTGTATACTTTTTAGTGTTGAAAAATGTACCTCTTCCTTTCAGTGTAGTAACAGGCATACATTAAAGCTACACTTGTGTAGTGCATAGAAACTATTCGAAACGAAGTTATTACCATGTATCATTATTCTATTTGCCACAACTATGTTAACAGTTTATGTACACTTCACATACACATACACATACGCAGTCACATTTATTTTTCTCGTCGAGTTCCCACCAGGTCTAAACCTGCTTCATGTTACTGTCCGTAGCCCCCCCCCCCCCCCCTTTCCCGTTATATAAACATTACAAACAAAAGTAAACATCATCGTTGTCTACCAGAGTTTAATTAATTGATTAGAACATTTTTTTTTAAATGGTACATTGTACTCGGGAATACATAAGTGTTACGATCGCACCCCACCCCTCATATCACAGCTACCCCCTCCCCATATTATGTTCCCCTCATTCCCCACCCCCTTCTAGATCTGTGGTCAGCGGAGCGCGATCATAGCTACCAGGCGCTCAGGGCTGGACGAAGGGGCGACTTCGCACCTTTAGCCACTGACCAAGATCAAAGCCCTACCGGACTCAGAGATAACCCCTGAGCCAGGCTTTGATGTCAGAAACGCCCCCATCCCCTCTATTCCCTTCCCACGACATTCGATGACGGGCAGTCGATCGAGACAAAAGTTTAATTTAGTGTGGTTTTAGAGTTTAGAGTCGTGCAGTCACGAGTAATTTTGAATCAAGTTCAATTTTTTTTATACTTTACATTAATAAGTGTTGGCTTATCTCTTTATATGAATGTGTTTGGAAACCCAGCAATAATTTAAGGAATATATTAAAAGAACCCGTAACAATAAGTGTTCAAAATTTCAAATTGATTGAATCTCGAAAAATGTGTAATAATTTATTTACAAGTTTCCACAGCACGACAACACCCAGACATAGCCAGTTAAGATAAATCAAATGAAAAACAATGAGAACACTGCAATAGCTAGCATTGTATGTGTGTTTTATTCATCCATATGGTGATATCATTTACAATTATATATAATCCTAAAAATGTTGTTATCGCTTGAAATTTATGAATCGTTTTGCAATATGAAGTTGATTTTGTCTTTGGCTCGTCGAACTCTATAACTATATATATTTAAATCGTTTTATTAATTTTAAGTTGCTGCTTTAAAAAAAAATCATTAATCTGCCTGAGTTGAGTTATATATACGTAGTAACATCTCTAGATAGTCCTGTCCCCCTATGTCCAGGGGTATATCAACACCTGGACCATTGACCTCATCAGGGGAGACAAACACATTGCCGTGTAAATTGTTGCTCAGGATGATGTCCTGCAGGCTGGAAGTCCTGTCAATGAACTTCACCGGACGTCTGGTTGTTGACTTTGTCATCGACCGTGACGTAGTTCTAGACGTGGTGCCCTTTGACCCTTGGGCTTGACCTTTAATTGGTATGGCCGTGGTTGATCCTATAGGTAGAATGGTCACGTCGGAACAGCCGTAGAACTCTTCGTGTTCTTCGCCTCGGCCGATGCCGCAACCGAATTGGTCGCACCCCCAGCTGTGACCTGTAATTTAGTTTGAGAAATAAAGGTCAAGAAAGATAAGTGTATTCATTGGACGATTTGCTGAATAATTGGTGAATAGTTTTATCATTGATTAGCTTGAGGTTAAATTATACATCACTTATTAATTAAGAGCGAACACAAGTTTGAACCCTGCAAATTATAAAAAAAAAAATATTTACGCAGTGTGAAAATCTTGATAAAGACCGAGCTCATGGAAAAATAAACAAATATTCAAGATTAAATAGTGAATAAATTGATTGTGAACTAGTTGATAATTTATTAGTTAAAAGTAAGTTATGTAACAGTATGTTCCTATAAGATTTAATTCTAGTGATGGGACGATGAATTAGAATCAAGAATAGTAGGCTGATGAAGATTAGAATGATGTTAATTGACTGATAGCATGTTGGCTGAGGGAGAGTCAGCTAAAGATAGTGGACCGGCAGATAATTTTAAGTAGGCTGAAAGAGAATAGACAAAAGTAAGTAGTCTGAAAGTATGTTGCAACATAGCGTTATGCCAAACATCTTTATAATGTGGTCGGTGTACGGACATTACCTGTCTTCCATCTCCACTGTAACAAACAATGGGCACAGGTCATTCCTCTAGGTAGCTGCAGTGCAAAGTTAAAGAATCCAGTTTTCTCTGACGGGAAATACAACCTTGTGCTACCACTCTGATTTCTTAGGACATTCCCGTCTAGACACGCCTGACTGGCTTCAATGCCGCCAGACTTGGCAATGTCACACAAACGGAATTCGTTCCAACCCTGTGACAAAAAAAACGAAGATATTTGACACTTGTACACAGGTTTAATTGTTATAATTTGTATACAGTTTTAAAGCTACCTACCGCAAGTACTGTTACGAATCCAATATTATATAGGCCTACCATTTTTAAAATTCTCTTTCTAGTTCTACGCTATAACCATAACTTGAATAAGTCTCTGAACAGTTGAAATTAACTTTCGTCACTGGTAAAAACCTAAATAAGTAGTCTGGGACATAATATCCCTAATCGCGGGCCCCCAGGAAAGGATTATGGCAAGAATCAAGGGACGTAGGTTGACATGGTTCGGACATGGGTCAAGGCGTGACAGTCTATCAAAAACTAGGCCGTCACAGAGTGTGTCAGTGGAAATGTTGGTTTGACAATATACAAGAATGGACAGTGGCTACCAATGAATGAATTAAAGACAACAGGAAAGACAACTATGGAGAAATATGTCTGTTGACGTGTCCATGAGTTCCACCAACGACCATATCGGTTGAAGGGTATGATGATAAGGATGGTGATGGTGACAATGATGATGATGATGACGATAATGAGGATGATGGTGATGATGATGATGATGATGACGATAATTAGGATGATGGTGATGATGAGGATGATGATGAGGATGATGGTGATGGTGATGATGATGATGATGATGAGGATGATGATGACGATGATGATGAGGATGATGGTGATGGTGATTATGAGGATAATGATGAAGATAATGATGATGATGAGGATGATGGTGATGATGATAATGAGGATGATGATAATGATGCTGATGCTGATGGTATGGTGAAGATGATGACACTGCTGCTGCTGATGATGATGAAAACTACCTATTCCCGATCTAGCCTAGACTAATAAAATAAAGATACATATTTTAAAAAAAAATAATTAAAATAGATGTGTGATTGATTTACTTTATGGTTGGCCGTCAGTTGTAGAGAGATGTTGATGACTGAGTTCTCGTAATATTTTTTGGTGATGATGTTATGTTGTACCATTGGCCCATTTGGTCTCTCATAGAACCTTGTACCAGACCAGGAGTCTCCACAGATACCGCACTTACCTCCATTCTGTCCCCACTGTGTCTAATGGAGAAATAGGTCATTTAAAAATACTGTCTATCTATCTATCTATCTATCTATCTATCTATCTATCTATCTATCTATCTATCTATCTATCTATCTATCTATCTATCTATCTATCTATCTATCTATCTATCTATCTATCTATCTATCTATCTATCTATCTATCTATCTATCTATCTATCTATCTATCTATCTATCTATCTATCTAACTATCTATACTCCATGCCAGTCTGTCTGTCAGTCAGTTAGTCTGTCAAAAGTCCGTCAGTATGTCTGTCTGTCTATCTAATATATGTCCTTCTGTTTATCCATCATTCTTTCTGTATACGGTTTTTAAAGTCTGTCTATTTTTTTTTAAGTCTGTACAGCTTTCTACTGTGTCTGTCTTTCTGTTTCTGTTATTCTGTCCCTTCGTGCAGACATGACTATCAGCGCATCTGTCTGTATGTGTAGGCCAATTATTCAGTCCATCCATCTAACCTTGTCTTTGTCTGTGTGAATGACTTACCCCAACAGACCCGCAGTTCATCCCCTGATCGTCGTAATTGATCGGAACACTGAAACCATCTCTCCAGGCTGACATCCTAGATGGTGGGTCCAGTAGACGGCCATGACCAAGGATCACGACAAAGTGAAATTGGAACAGAATACACATTTGCAGCAAAAGTTGCATCTGTAATTATAGAAACAAATTTTCATTGAAATTACTGATACATTCGCTGGGTGTCAAATATCAACTCTATCTATATGCTTGCAGCTAATATGGCAAAGTAACTAAAATATGATTACCAAGTCTTTTTTTTTTATTATGCATGTTTTATCGAGATATTGGAAATGTATTATAATTATTTTTAAGGAAAAAAATTGGTTTTGAGAATATTTTAATTCTTTTCGCTGAACTGTAATTGACGCTGACTTGAATTAATTGGGTGCAAAGTAAACATTTATTTTGTCTCAATACTTAGATTTAGAACAATACCCTGATTTAGATCAATACATTGATTTAGATCATTACCTTGATTTAGAGCAATACCTAGCTCTAATGAATCGCCTTGATTTAGAGTGAAAGGCTTTGGACTACGTCTAAACTACATTTCAAATAAGCACTATACAGATGATTTTGTTTTCTTTGCTATTAATGAACTCAATGTGTTAGGTCAATCATTGGACTTAAGAGTTTGAAGTATTACCAGTAATCAAAATAAATTTCTTACCTTTGCAGCGTTGAAAATAATTCCGATGTTTGAGATAGATAAGTTACTTAATTGGTTGATCAAATTTTAAAAGCTGAATAAAGTAGACATCTACTACGGTAAATACTGTCTTGACTAAAAAAACTACTGGTGCTTAAATAAGCAGTTGGAAACACAAAGTTAAACCACATCTATTGTTCATTTCTGTTTCATGATGCCGTCATACAGGAAGGCAGTGTCCAATAGAAACGTTCTTCTTTGTTCAGTCTTTCCCATTGTGTACACAGTTCCGTAATTCAAGTACCTACCCCATGTACATTGAACGTTTTCTTTATTTCTAAGGCCAAAACAATCAATCCTTCCCTCATTTAAGAAACATTTCTTTATACACAGGAAATGACTCATGATGACTTGGTTGATCCGTGTCTCCCAACTCAGACGGTACCTAAGTCAACAGATTTTAAGTGAGTTGAATCACTAATTAGTATTTCATATATTTTCTTGAATCGGACATTGTTAACGGACAACTTACCATACAGTAGTATTTATGTCCTTTATTTGTGAAAAAATACGTTTATATGGTAAAATTAAATGGTAATAGTAAATGGTAATAGTTATCATTAACAACAATTTATCCATGATATACACAAATGGTTATACAATCATGAAACTTTCAAAGATTATAATTCAATCCCGCTGTCATCTTTTCAAACGATCCTTGATGTTTCGTATGAAGTGTGCTATTAGAATGTAAGAAGATGTACATACTTCACGCTCAATTACTCTCGTATTTAATTTGTACAGAGATGTTCTTAAACTAAAAGTTAAAAGGTAGGTAAAAGTATCTACGAATATATATGTGAACAATGAGTAAGAGCAATATTTTGATCTTCAAAGGGAATACATACGTAAAAAGTATGTATATATATATATATATATATATATATATATATATATATTGTCATAACTCTGTTATATTTACTTGTAGTCAGTGCATGTTGTGAGTTTTTAGTCAACATGAAAAAAGATATGTTATAGGGAATTCCCTGTAGTACGGTAACGCACCAAATGAATGGGTTATAAAAAACGGAAGTATAAAAATAAGAAGAGACACTGACGGTTATTGGAGGTACATGTTTTTCTATAAAACAATGTCTTGTTTGTAAAGTGAATAAATAAAAGAAACCACCGTCGCCACCCTCGACATGTTGTGTTTAATACAGAAATAACTCATGAAATGGTAAATATTGTCTTTTTCTTTACTGGACATTTCTGTTGTACTAGTGATGTCAGTCTAAGTATGTTTTAAGTAATGAGGACACTGGAGGATAATAACTTCTCTATATTTGAAGTGGTAGATACGCCTTCTGAGGAGATACGATATATATATACATATATATATATATAACTGCTCCCCCCAACGTCCATAATCTATTTTTTCTCTAAATTACAAAGAATCTGAATGTGCAGGTGTGTGAAGCCCCTGTAAGGATTGGATGAAATCTCTTAGATCCTATAAGCCACTAATGGGACGGTTTTATGGTACCTTCTTTCATCCCCATTTTAGCTGATAGTGCAATGGCCATGGAAGCACCACGGGAGATATATTGGGAACATGAGCCAAGACCTGCAAAATTTCCTTGGTCCTTACCAGAGATCGAACCAGGTGCGACAGCCGAGCACTTCACCGCACGACCATCCGTCCCCCCGAATGTGCAGGTAGAGGACTAGAACCATTCAAAGTTACCACGTCCAAACATGTCACAATGTTAATGTCGGGTGTTAAAGGGACACATTAACAGCCGGAAACAATGTCTGGCACATTTAGATGAGATATTCATTCCTTAAATATTTAAACTCATAACTGTTTTCGTTTTGTCATTTTGTTTTTTTAGTTCGCTCTATAGCCGATGGTGCAACGACAATGGAGGCACCACGGGATATATAGATATGTGGATGGACACAGCATATAGATCGGACTGCAGCAGTGATTTAGTCAATGCCCCCTTTTTTGTCGAAAAAACAAATATCTCCCTTCCCCTTCCCCCCTCTCCCGGGCGAACCTTAAAGTGCATTTTGTATGAACAAACAGGAAAGGGAAGTGCTAGAGACTGGTTTGTTGAGTACCCACCATATTATAATTTATTAACAGGTACAAGACACAATGGAACATTATAATAGCACAACATAAGTTAATATGCCAATGCAGGCATGCAAAGTAACATTATTGTAATATGAAAACAACACAGAATAAAACAAACGAAAATTGAGGGCGCTTTGGATAAAAATGATAATAAAGAAAAAGCTTTGGAAACATTATGAGAAATATAATCAGGATAATGAAACATTTGAACGAAAAATTGTAATGATCTTTATCATTTAAGTAAACACTTCTAAAATACACTATGTAACACAATTTTAGTTGCTGGCTTCTAAGTGTTACTTTTTAACTGTTCATGTCTAAAAAAACTATCGAAAAACGACAATATTCAGCACACACTTTGTTGTTATGACCACAGCTCTGAAAAATGTATTTATTTGGATAAAACAAGAAAATATATATTTTTTCGTTCATGCATTTAATAAACAAAACCCCACTAATATGATAAACAGACACTGACTTAAATCACTTGAAAAGGTTCAGATATGATTACGGTTTTCTAGAGTTGTGAGTGTACTTTAATCGCTTTCTCAAATAAACACCCAAATGTAGTCCCTAACACTTCTACACTCATATTTCTCTTTCTTTCACTATCTCCAATTCCCTTTTCGCATCTGTCATGTATCTGTATATAACTCTTCCTCTTTTACTCTAACCACCATTTTTTTTCTTTTTTATTTGTCTCTTTATGTTAGTATTCTTCAGTATGCAGCCTAGTTTACTGACACCGCAATAGGATATTCTCCAACCAATTCCTTACCAACGGGGTAGATTTCATAGAGGTGGGATCGTTCGTAATTTTCCTGTGTAAACATGGTTTACTGGACTAAATTAACATTGGCTAAATATTTTACATAAATGAAGACTCTTTAAATTATACTTCAAAATGTTTTTATAAGACAGGTCGCAATTTCAAAAAATAATTGTGTAACCCACCCATCACTTATCTATAGAGCACCATGGATATTCATTTTAAAATTATGAATTATATTTTAAAATTAATATCCATGGTGCTATCTAGTAGACTCGGCTATGTAGTAGACTCTGCTATGTAGTAGACTCGGCTATGTAGTAGACTCGGCTATGTAGTAGACTCGGCTATGTAGTAGACTCTGCTATCTAGTAGACTCTGCTATGTAGTAGACTGGGCTATGTAGTAGACTCTGCTATGTAGTAGACTCGTCTATGTAGTAGACTCGGCTATGTAGTAGACTCTGCTATGAAGTAGACTCGGCTTTGTAGTAGACTCGGCTATGTAGTAGACTCTGCTATGTAGTAGACTCGGCTATGTAGTAGACTCTGCTATGTAGTAGACTCGTCTATGTAGTAGACTCGTCTATGTAGTAGACTCGTCTATGTAGTAGACTCGGCTATGTAGTAGACTCTGCTATGTAGTAGACTCGGCTTTGTAGTAGACTGGGCTATATAGTAGACTGGGCTATGTAGTAGACTGGGCTATGTAGTAGACTGGGCTATGTAGTAGACTCTGCTATGTAGTAGACTCGGCTATGTAGTAGACTCGGCTATGTAGTAGACTCGGCTATGTAGTAGACTCTGCTATGTAGTAGACTGGGCAATGTAGTAGACTCTGCTATGTAGTAGACTCGGCTATGTAGTAGACTCGGCTATGTAGTAGACTCTGCTATGTAGTAGACTCGGCTATGTAGTAGACTCTGCTATGTAGTAGACTGGGCTATGTAGTAGACTCGTCTATGTAGTAGACTCGGCTATGTAGTAGACTCGTCTATGTAGTAGACTCGGCTATGTAGTAGACTCTGCTATGTAGTAGACTCGGCTTTGTAGTAGACTGAGCTATATAGTAGACTGGGCTATGTAGTAGACTGGGCTATGTAGTAGACTCTGCTATGTAGTAGACTCTGCTATGTTCAACAAACGGTTTACATCAGGGTCTACACACGCACACACAACATCGTGAATAACTAGATTTTAAGGTAATATACCAGCCCGTGTCACGAGGGCCATGTTCGACCTGAAGTTTGATCCGGCCCGCACTCTGCTCCTATCCGCTCCATGACAACACTGATGTTTACCCTTTAATTTGTAGGCTATTGTTTCATAGACGCACTCCACCCGTTTTCTCTTTATCCAGGCCGTCTGTCAGATTGAAGAGCCTAATGCAGCCTGCGGTTCAAAAAGTTTTCCCACCTGTGACCTAAAGCTTTCACTTGAATGAGAATGTAGTAATGAGATTTATGGACATTGTTTACTTTGTGGCTGGTGAATTTTTTTTTAACGGTTAGAGTTCAATATGGCATAATTTAAATGGTATTGATAGAACAATATCGTAGATTTGGTTTAGACCATGTAAACTGACCAGATATAATATATATATATATATATATATATATATATATATATATATATAAAATTTGAAATAAGCTAAGCTTAATATAGGTGTAAAATATGAAGCAATGTTTCTTTTTATTGCTGTTTACATGCCATTCTAATAACGATTTTATCTCAGTTTTTGATTTAAAAAATATCTGAAACATACATAATTTAGTTTTTTTAATTATTAGATAATTTTAGATATTTTTCAATTTTGTAGAATGTTCACATATTATCCTTAGATTGCCCAGCCATCAACATTTTTTTTCAAAGTTTCCATTAAACTAAAAATTGTAATATCTGCTGTGATTTGTCTAGTACGATAACCCTTTACCATCTACCACGTTATCAGCTTAGACTTGACATGTAATTTATTTGATTGACAAGTCTTATTTCATTCGGGTAATCCTTAACTGTTGTCTGTCTATACTAAGTCTGGTCTGTTCATTGCTCTGACTGTGTATATCTATGTTGTCTGTCTATATCATGTCTGGTCTTTGCTCTGGCTGTGTTATTCTATGTTGTCTGCCTATACCAAGTCTGGTCTGTTCATTGCTCTGGCTGTGTTTATCTATGTTGTCTGTCTATACCATGCTTGGTCTTTGCTCTGGCTGTGTTATTCTATGTTGTCCGTCTATACCAAGTCTGGTCTGTTCATTGCTATGGCTGTGTTTATCTATGTTGTCTGTCTATACCAAGTCTGGTTTGTTCATTGCTCTGACTGTGTTTATCTATGTTGTCTGTCTATACCAAGTCTGGTTTGTTCTTTGCTCTGGCTGTGTTTTTCTATGTTGTCTGTCTATACCATGTCTGGTCTTTGCTCTGGCTTTGTTATTCTATGTTGTCTGTCCATACCATGTCTGGTCTTTGCTCTGGCTGTGTTATTCTATGTCATCTGTTTAACTTATCTTTCTTGCATCGTCTGTTAAACATTCTTGCGAAGTATATTTAACTTATATTTCCCGCGTCTTCTGCTTAACTTATAAAACAATAAACGTAACAATCTGGTTTGGAAAAAAAAAGTTGTGTGTTCAACGTATTTCATTCACAACTCTTGTGTTGAGTTTTTTTTTTCAATAACACATCATTTTGTTTTTATAATTATCATTCAGAAGGAGCACACACACATATACATAGATATGATTACATGCATAAATCAAACTTCACATTATAAAGGAAGCTCTTCAACAGGTTATATGAATTTTTCTATATATATATATACGTTTTTTTTCTATATATAAGTCAAGCTAAAAATAAATAATTTTTAAATTAATTAACAATGAAATTTTCAAATACATACAAATAATTCTAAACAAATGAGGATTTTTTTTTAAAAGTTTATTGAATTATTATTATTTTAGTTTAATTTACAAAGGGCAATTTAGCTTGATTCCTAAATGTGACTATCATCTGCAGAAAATCCTGGCCAGATATATTAAGTGGGATGACGTCATCAAGATCAAGGTCGTCATCGGTTTCGGACAGATCAAAAGTCCTGGACACAAGGTCAAACTTGCGAATGATTTCAACCAGAGTCCAGACTGTGTACTCTTTCCCCGAGGGTCTGAGCGGGAACTTTGTCGGCCTGACAGTAGGCTGTCTGGTGGCGGGCCCAGCCGTGGATGTCTGGCGTGGGGTCACACCCCGAGGCAAGATGCGGACATCGGAACATCCGTAAAACTCTTCTTGTACATCGCCGTGACCCAATGCGCATCCCTGGGCATCACAGCCCCAGCTGTTTCCTGTGCACACAATAAAAATGAAAAAATCAACATGGATCAGTGTAATTCAGCGGTTCGCAAAGATTGAAAGTGGTTCGAAAACAATTTTAATAATTAGGGAAATCGAGATTTTATAAATTAATTTTAGTTTTTCTTTTCTTTTAATTTTTTCTTTTTATTATTAAAAAGTGGGTCTCGATAACCGAACATGTTTCCTAGTCTCAAATCGTATAGTTTGAGAACCAGTGGAATACTAAATCCACACATAATAAACATTATATCATAATATTAACAAAGATTCAGCTTAGTTGCAATTTTCTTGTTATTTCCCATTTGAACATTGGAAGAAAAAAAATTACACTATTTTTCGTTTTGTTGGTTTAAAATGGGAAAGGCTATCTATCGAGTACAGGCATTAACATTTAATTGGTGACATGATTACTAGTAGCAATGAGCCAGGTGTTGAACAAACAAAAATAATTACATAAAATTACACATCGTAGTGTAATAATCTCGAAGTTAATGGTACATTTCAGTCTGAATTAAAAATACATTGAAAGTTAACCAGCTATCAACGGATGGGCGATTTATGAATCGATGACGCTAGATAGAAATTTTACAGTACATAAGAAAATTAATGTGTTGAATATATTGATAAATTTCATGGTTGATGATGAATTTTTCGTGACAATGAAAATAAAGATGAAAATAGCGCAATGTTCATAGTGATATGAAAATAAAGTAATTATGATGTTAGTGAAGAAATAGATGATGTGTGGGTCCCGAGTTCGATCTCTACTAAGATACCAGGGCATTTTCAGGTCGTGGCTAAATGACCTCGCTTATTTCCCGTGGTGCCTCCATGGATATTGCACTATCGCCTTTGATGGGGGGATGAAAAGAGGGCGCTACAAAAATAGTCTCATAGTGGTTAATAGGATCTAAGATATTATCCTTACAGGGGCTTCACAGATAAGGCAGTTAAACAAATATTGATAATAGTATCACTGACGTTGATAATGATATTACACTCGGTGATCATTATAGAATCAAAGACGATAATGGTGAAAATATGTATAATACCGTTAAAGATAATATTAAGTACAGCGGCGTAAAAGATGATGAATATTTTGAGCACATAACCATGAGCTTTAAATTTTCATTTCAATGTTTCTTGCCAAAATTTTAAGTCTTAGATAGAATAATAGGCTACACGATGACATTCACTTGCACAAAATTATCAAGCTCCCACTATTGTGTATAATAAATTACGTTTTTTAATCATCTGTATCAGCGGCTCTTAACCTTTTTCGCGACTTTACTTCAAACGGTGCGAAAGTTGGTCTGCACGTATCCCTCACACGTAGGATTGCGAATAAATGTACTCTGGTTCCTCATGGAACTTGATTCCTTTCTAATGCAATACTTGGGCGCGTGATTTGGTGCTGTTTCACGCAGCAAACTGGCGACCTTCATAAAACTCTCGGTTGTTTCAAACGAAAATTGTATGTCACTGCTTACCTCTGCATAACAATTTCCGTACACTAGGGGTACGCGTACTATCAGTGGAGAACCGCAGATCTGTATCGATACTTATCCTAGCTAATTCTATAAGGCGTACCTGTCTTATATTTCCATTGTATTACACAGTGGGCGCAGGTCATTCCCTTAGGGAGCACCAGTTCATAGTCGTAGATTCCTATCCTCGGGGATGTGAAATAGAATCTAGTTCGTCCATTCGTATCACTCAAGAGGGTGTTATTCAAACAGCTTTGAGTGGCTTCAATACCTCCAGATTTAGAAACATCGCAAATTCTAAATTCACTCCATCCCTATAAATAAAAGCAAGATGCAAAAAAAAAAAAAATTGGTTGAATGATGATTGTTTAATGTTCGTAATTTTTCCTCTACTAATAAGGCAGTATGGGATTAGTCGCTGACGCTATGTCATGATTTAAATAGGTTTTGTGAATCACTTGGTCAAACTAATAAATCGGAACAATGGACATTTTTTAAAGAAGCTTCAAAGTCTTCGACAAAGTGAAAGTTTTGATTAAGCTATAAATAAAAGAAGATGAAGATGATGGATTAAAACAAAATCTTAAAAGAGAATTAAAAAAAAAAAAAAAGAAAGTGACCGGAAACTAAAGCAAATTTTTTTTGGTCTGCACATAAAAGAAAATTGATTAAAGACAAGGACTTTGATGAACTCAAACAGGGAAATGAGAAAACATGGATTGATTTGGAAGAGATATCGTACTGTAAGCGTAAAATGTATGGTACCAACAATATGACTCACTGTAAACCCGAAATATATGTTACTTACCATATGACTCACTGTAAACCCGAAATATATGGTACCAACTATATAACTCACTTTAAATCCGAAATGTATGGTTCCAACAATATGACTCACTGTAAACCCAAAATGTATGGTTCCAACAATATGACTCACTGTAAACCTGAAATGTATGGTTCTTACCATTTGACTCACTTTAAACCCGAAATATATGGTACCTACAATATAACTCACTATTAACCCGAAATGTATGGTTCCAACAATATGACTCACTGTAAACCCAAAATGTATGGTTCCAACAATATGACTCACTGTAAACCTGAAATGTATGGTCCTTACCAAATGACTCACTTTAAACCCGAAATATATGGTACCTACAATATAACTCACTATAAACCCGAAATGTATGGTTCCAACAATATGACTCACTGTAAACCCGAAATGTATGGTTCCAACAATATGACTCACTGTAAACCTGAAATGTATGGTTCCAACAATATAACTCACTGTAAATCCGAAATATATGGTCCTTACCATATGACTCACTTTAAACCCGAAATATATGGTACCAACAATATGACTCACTGTAAACCCGAAATGTATGGTACCAACAATATGACTCACTGTAAACCCGAAATGTATGGTTCAAACAATATGACTCACTGTAAACCCAAAATGTATGTATTAACAATATGACTCACTGTAAACCTGAAATGTATGGTACCAACAATATGACTCAATGTAAACCCGAAATGTATGGTACCAACAATATGACTCACTGTAAACCTGAAATGTATGGTCCTTACCTTATGATTCACTGTAAGATTGATACTAGCTTTGATTGTCTCCCCCTGGCTGTAAGTCCTAGGGATGACGTTATGCTGAACAAACAAACCGTTGGGTCTTTCATAGAATCTCTGACCGGACCAGGAGTCACCGCAGATGCCACATTTACCACCGTTCTTACCCCACTGGACCTGTAAATATGACACATTTATAAATCATATCTAAAAAATTCAATGACATGTAAATGTAATAGAATGTGTATATATATATATATATATATATATATATATACATATCAGTGGTCAATGAAATAGCGAATGTAAAGTTATGAGAAGTGATTCAAAGTTTAGGTAACAGTGTTTAAATAAAACACACCAAACTTAGTAAAACATTTATAGAGCATTTTCAAAAAAAAAATGCTCTATTGTCCCCGTTTTGTCTGTCCGTCCGTCCGTCCGTCCATCATCACCCTAGATCTCAACAACCATAAGTCCTAGACCCATGATGTATATATCATTTTGTAGGTCTTGGCCTGCCAAGAAATGACTTTTTTCCATTTCGCGATCTGACCTCTCAGGGCCGTAAAAGGGGCCTTAGTACCGTTTTTTACTATATAAGCTATATTAACAAAGGAGCGCTATATCTCAGCAACTATAAGTCCTAGACCCATGATGTATATATCATTTTGTAGGTCTTGGCCTGCCATGTGTACATCAAAAGTTCATTTTGCGATAGGACCTCTGAGGGCCGGGCTTCAGGGCTCCTAAGGGGCTTATATATTATATATACACCTTGTATGTTCAATAACCCGTTCATTTGGTGCGAAATACTGCAGCACGTAGTTTCACCAAGATTTATTAAGAAACTCATCAAATGAAATAGTAAGCTTGTGTTCTGAGTTTAATTGAAAGTATCAGAGCTATGCAACAACTAACGGAGTTTTCGGACGATTAAATGACTACAATTTCGAATGTTTTCAATTATGAGTCCTATTTCAGTAACCACAAACCACTTGTAGTTAGATTTAAGAGACAATAATTTTTTTTCAAATATAAAGAAACGTCTTTATAATTTTTTTTTACAAATATATGCATTACAAAATTGAATTTATAAACATTTCCAAAATTTACAAATATTTACTGAAAGCTAACAAACGTACTGATACATAACACGAAAATGCGCTAACACGTCATATGGCCAGAATGGAACAGGCTTAATTGCTTGTTTTGTTCTTTAAGTTGTCCAGAAAGTTGTAGGAGTTAGCGTAGGAAGGGTGATGTGGGCTTCTAGGCTACTCAGTGCACCGAACTTGGAAAGGACTCTGAACATGGACTTGGCCGAAAGAGCGCTGTTAAAGGTTTTTGCACTTTTCAGATTGTGAGGTGGGTGCCGAAAAATGTAATTACTTCACCAAACTAACTAGCTACGGCTCTGGATGTAGGACTCATTTAACCCACTTAATAGTTCTAATGCACAGATACCAATTGTTAGCTCAGTGGAATTGGGCAGTAGCTAGGTAAAAGTCACGGGGGGGGGAGGGAGGTACAACGATAATGAGCTATTTATGTAGACTTAGCCAACATAAAATTACAGGTTTTAAATTGAGGATACGTGAGGATATTTAGAACTTGAGCGAAAGGGCGTGCACCTGGTGCCCCGTAGTTAACTTCTAAACGTCTCATCGGACACACATCCTGGGCACTCATCAACAAACATCAGGGAACCGGTTAAAATTTAAACTAATAAGACTTTGGGGCTTCATCAGACATTATACCAGGGCTTGAACCAGAGGCCTTCAGAATTAATGCCGGAAGTTATACCAACTATCGCCCCTTCCTTATGGACATGGTTAGATACAAATATACCTCCCTGCGCTTTTATGGACATATTAAACATCGTGAATAAATACTTTACTTTTCTATTTTTATTAGAAAGTACTGTCGAAAAATTTGTGCCAACTTACTTCACGTCCGCCGCAGTTCATTCCGTGGTCTAAATAATTTATAGGAACCGGAAATCCTAGCCTCCAGGCAGACTGGCGTGAAGGTGGATCTAAGACACGCCCATGCGCATGCGCCGTAATAGAGGTGAAGACGGTAATGACGAAATATAATAAAAACACTCTTAGGAACATTGTCAGGAAAATATCTTGAGAAAAAAATATAAATAAATAAATGATCATATTACACATCCAATATATCTATACACCCTCTCTTGGGGGGTGAGGTTGGATTCCTCGTGAGTGGTCTATGTTTTGTTTTTTTTTTTCTTTTTTTTCCCCCCCCCCCCCCCCCCACCCAACAGTATTCTCAAATCTATCAAAATTTTTTACTATACTGCTACAACGATGTGGGTTATTAAGTCTACAATTTAAATTACAAATATTGGATGACATATTGATCTCATAGACATTTCTGTTTTACAGACTGATTTTTTTTTTTATAATTAAGAAAATCTAAGACAAAAAATTATGCCGAAAAAAAAGTTTCTATTGCATTAAAGAAGATATCAACAAGCAAATATTTACCTCTGGTGTACAGTTAAATCCCCACAGGTTCTAAACAACAACATAAAAACCTATTCTTTACGTGTATGAAATTTAATTTTGACGTTAATTAATTGGATATTTTCTATCTCTATGCTGTAGAACAGACTAAAAACTTGAAAATAAATATCCGAATAAAAATTAAACACTGTTTTGGAATCAATATTCTTTAATTCAACAATTTATAGCACCTTTTCATTTCTGTAAGAGAAATGTGTATTTTTTTTTTTTAAATTTTCTCCCCTGGATCTAGTTAGATTTATCCCAAATCTCCAGGACGAGTTTTTATATCATTAAACTCAAGCAGGAAATAAATTAGGATGTAACAAGACGGGTAATGACAATTTTGTTAATGAACTTTTTCTCTTTCTTTCTATACATTCTGATTTCTTAACATGTTCTGTTGCATTCTCAAACTTTCTTTTGCAACTGTACCCCACAGGATGCAAACGTACCCCTCACAATTTATTTTCGCGAAATAATAAACCTTTTTTTTCATAAAGGAATGTGTTTACTTTTATAATGTGATACATGGGTGTATGGTTTGGGGATGTGTCAAACTGGCGACTGTCTTCAAAATCTTGTTTTAAACGAAAATTATATGTAGCTTTATACCCCTGATTACCTTTTCCATACCTTTTTGGGTAAGCGTACTACAGGTTGAGAACAGTAACATTAGTTAACACGGTGTGTGTGTGTGCGTTTGTGTGTGTGTGTGTGGTTAGACGTAAAGAGAAGACAATCTAGGTGAAGGAAGATGTTTGAAGGATTACCTCCTGTTGACTGAGGGACGGGTTTGAATCCTACGTGTTTGGAATGATGGTCAATGTTTTTTTATGCGTCACCTGACTTATCTGAAATTTGGAAATGCGTTTGGATTGTTGATGTTAGGCAGGTAGCTTGTGTCCTAAGAATAGATTTGGTTATGAGAGACAATGTGTCAGAAAAGAATCCAAGTGAATGGTATCACAACTGTATGCTATGAACAAAATAATTATACATTGGGGCGTCATGGACTGGGTGCCAGGGCGAAACTTTTATAAAAAGTGTTTGGCTTCCATCAGGTGTCAGATTAATGCGGAATGAACCAGATGATTTTTTTTTTACTTCGAGTCATGAACCGCGTATCATATGTAACCCGTCTCATGTCGTTTGTTGCCCTACGCCCAGACCTCGACACACACACACACACACACACACACACACACACACACATATACATATGGAGGCTTTAGACCAGGTGTTGTGCTAATTTGAACTAATATAAACCAAAGTTAAACGTCATAGCGTACAATGCTTGTGCCGAGCTTCTCTCTCTCTCTCTGAAACGAGTGGCGGACCGGCACTGGACAACAAGCCATAGTTAGCCATAACTGCTCTAGACAAAATATCTTACAGGTTCTTCGTAATACCAGATGCATTGAAAATTCATACTGGAAAAGTGTCCCCCCACCCCATGCCCGTTGACTAGTTCAATTAACCATTATAACGGCTCTGACATCACGAGCAAAATTTTATAACAGGACCGCGAAGGGCGTGTGAGCTCAAACAAATTTTAAGGGGCTCTTCTGAAGGGTCAACGTTGAGTATACTAAAGGGCCGATTTCTTTGCGAAGTCGATGCATGCCCAAGCGTAGCAGGTGGATGCAGAAAAGAGCTCACTTTAGGCAGCGTGTGCCAAGATCAAACTCTAAGATCGAACTTACTTACCATTAGGTGTGTGTAATCTGAGGGGTACTAGTTTATTATGTAAAATTGTCAAGGGCCAAAAATTAGCCTTGGGTGTCCCCCCCCCCCCTGTCAAGAATAAGACGTCACGCCACATGTTTAAATGAATAAGATTTCGATAGCGGAATGCCACGACGAGACCACCATAAGCTGGGTACTAACAAATGGAAGAAATGCATCGGTTCAATTTACTCATCTGTGAGTCTTTCTTGCATTACGCCTTTCAAGTTACAATCAAATCTGATCTTATTATATTTTAACTTTGGGAGAAGGGGTGGTGGTGGTGGTGCACCACATTGTGATTTAAAAGGAAGAATCATTTAAGGCCCTTGTAGAGTCAGATTGGGTAGGGATGTTATTTAAGGGGGTCCCATAAATAAATAAGGGCCCCTCTCTCCAAAGCCAGTCAATACTGTGATACACGTTGAAACAATAACATCGCTTGTTCATAACCTGTTCTTACCGGTTAACACTACAAGATGTGTTCAACCTTTGACCTCATATTTTAAATCGATGTCAACAGCCTTTTTGAATAAGCGTACAGTGTCCACTAGGGTGATTACTATTTTCATTATTTTTCGTAACGAAACTGAAACCCCTCACATTCGAGGAACAATTGTATGTAGATGACAGTAGCGGCATTAATTTTTTTTTTAATTGAAAAATGTTCCCCCACCTTTTCATTTTTGTTTTCACATATTGCGCAGTTTGACTCTCGGTTTCAATTTAACACTGAATTTTTACATGACTTACTAGACTGCTTTTAAGCACATTCCAGTCAGTTGTTTCCATTTGTTTATAAGCAAGGCATCTACCCTCATCTTCTAAACAGAATAGGGATCCGAGAATTCCATCTGTTGAAAAGCTAATGAATCTCACACAGAGGCCTACAAACCGTCAAATTCTTGGAAACTTCACTTTTCTGTTCAATAGCCAGAAACGACGACTTGATCGAATCAAAATTATGATAACGGATATAGAATTGATCAGGAGAGAAATTCTAGACTTTCCACGATTATCCAGCGCACTAATCAGAAAGAAACTCAATTGTCTGTTTGATTTATATGACAAAAACAAACAGTGTGATAAATTTACTACAACACTTTCTAAGTTATTTGATGTCAATCTCAAGCCAGCTATTCTCAATCGCAACCTACACAAACACATACAACTGTCTCACAACCTACACAAACACATACAAATTTCTCACAACCTACACAAACACATACAACTGTCTCATAACCTACACAAACATATACAACTGTCTCATAACCAACACAAACACATACAACTGTCTCAGAATCTTCGGATTCTGAAACCTCTGCTTCTTCACCTGACTCGACAAACTATTCTTCCACGTCATCTTCTCCTGAATGTAAACCGAAATACCAAAGAGCAAGCACTACAACAGCGGGTTTGCTAGTACTGAAAAACAACATTTCTACACATTAAGCATATCACGTTCTTGCGACCATTGCTGAACAGGGTCATGATGTGCTGGTTCCAAGTCAGGCGGGAGTTTGGAAACGAGTAATCTCGGAAGGACGGAAAATGAAAACCAAAATTTTTCAAAAACTTCAAAGCAAAAAACCCTATTGTCTCCAGTTTGATGGTAAAAGAGTTCAATGGGAAGAGTATCAAGTAGTTCTGCTGAAAAATATGCCAACCGAAATCAAACTCGGTATTCTTAAATGTAAGAGTGGTTCTGCCGTGGCCATTCACAAGGAACTACATCAGCTAATAGATGAATATGATGCTTGGAAAAATATTTGCGTGATAATATGCGACACGACTGCAGTAAATACTGATCGTTTGCTCGGGATTGTAAAGCTCATACAGGATGATGTCTTGAGCAAGGGCTTTCAGAAGCCAGAATGTATTGACTTGACTGTCAGCACCATGTACTCGACCTCTTTCTGAAACATTTCTTGAATTCTCTTATTCAAGAGCCAACGAGCAAACCTGAACTCAACTATTCCTTCATTGACAAATTAACACAAAACCATTCCACTCTTCAGGCTGATTACCGCCTCGTTGTGACAGATGATGTTAGCACAGGCGAGAACCCTGGATGGCGAAATGATTTCAAGTTCTTTTTATGAATTATGTCAGGCATATTGTCATTACAAAACAACTTCACGTTGGCATCGCATCAGCTGGAAGAAACTACAAAATTTACACTCGGCAAGATGGAACTCACATGCGATATATACTATTATATCATTATTTCTGATACCAAAGTGGCGCAACATCCTCGCTCCTGCTTGCAACTTCATCTGCTATGAATGGGCAAATGCTTGATTCCATTTGCAACACTCTGTGAAGCGTCCTTCAATGAACTGTTTACCTCACTCATCAGGGTAAAATGCAAGAACGTGCTGTGAAGCTGATGGAGGAACTTCATGCAAAATCGAGAAAATTTGAATTTTTGAAAAATATGTTTTACACATTTCTTGTACATTCTATACATATTACTAACTGATCTGTGTCTCATTTGTTAATATAAGTTGATCAGTTATTATTATTACTCTTTTGAATTAAGCTAAAAAAATGTCCTTTTTTTTAAAAAAAGAAATATTTTTTCACTTTTTTCTTCCGAAAAATGGGGAGGTGGGGGAACTTTTTTTAAGAAAATCAAAAATGCGATTGATATTCTTAAATTACATATACAAGTTCCTCGATTGATATTCTTAAATTACACATACAGGTTCCTCGATTGATATTCTTAAATTACACATACAAGTTCCTCGATTGATATTCTTAAATTACACATACAAGTTCCTCGATTGATATTCTTAAATTACACATACAAGTTCCTCGATTGATATTCTTAAATTACACATACAAGTTCCTCGATTGATATTCTTAAATTACACATACAAGTTCCTCGATTGATATTCTTAAATTACACATACAAGTTCCTCGATTGATATTCTTAAATTACACATACAAGTTCCTCAATTGATATTCTTAAATTACACATACAAGTTCCTCAATTGATATTCTTAAATTACACATACAAGTTCCTCAATTGATATTCTTAAATTACACATACAAGTTCCTCAATTGATATTCTTAAATTACACATACAAGTTCCTCGATTGATATTCTTAAATTACACATACAAGTTCCTCGATTGATATTCTTAAATTACACATACAAGTTCCTCGATTGATATTCTTAAATTACACATACAAGTTCCTCGATTGATATTCTTAAATTACACATACAAGTTCCTCGATTGATATTCTTAAATTACACATACAAGTTCCTCGATTGATATTCTTAAATTACACATACAAGTTCCTCGATTGATATTCTCAAATTACACATACAAGTTCCTCGATTGATATTCTTAAATTACACATACAAGTTCCTCGATTGATATTCTTAAATTACACATACAAGTTCCTCAATTGATATTCTTAAATTACACATACAAGTTCCTCAATTGATATTCTTAAATTACACATACAAGTTCCTCGATTGATATTCTTAAATTACACATACAAGTTCCTCGATTGATATTCTTAAATTACACATACAAGTTCCTCGATTGATATTCTTAAATTACATACAAGTTCCTCGATTGATATTCTTAAATTACACATACAAGTTCCTCGATTGATATTCTTAAATTACACATACAAGTTCCTCGATTGATATTCTTAAATTACACATACAAGTTCCTCGATTGATATTCTTAAATTACACATACAAGTTCCTCGATTGATATTCTTAAATTACACATACAAGTTCCTCGATTGATATTCTTAAATTACACATACAAGTTCCTCGATTGATATTCTTAAATTACACATACAAGTTCCTCGATTGATATTCTTAAATTACACATACAAGTTCCTCGATTGATATTCTTAAATTACACATACAAGTTCCTCAATTGATATTCTTAAATTACACATACAAGTTCCTCGATTGATATTCTTAAATTACACATACAAGTTCCTCGATTGATATTCTCAAATTACACATACAAGTTCCTCGATTGATATTCTTAAATTACACATACAAGTTCCTCGATTGATATTCTTAAATTACACATACAAGTTCCTCAATTGATATTCTTAAATTACACATACAAGTTCCTCAATTGATATTCTTAAATTACACATACAAGTTCCTCGATTGATATTCTTAAATTACACATACAAGTTCCTCGATTGATATTCTTAAATTACACATACAAGTTCCTCGATTGATATTCTTAAATTACACATACAAGTTCCTCGATTGATATTCTTAAATTACACATACAAGTTCCTCAATTGATATTCTTAAATTACACATACAAGTTCCTCAATTGATATTCTTAAATTACACATACAAGTTCCTCGATTGATATTCTTAAATTACACATACAAGTTCCTCGATTGATATTCTTAAATTACGCATACAAGTTCCTCGATTGATATTCTTAAATTACGCATACAAGTTCCTCGATTGATATTCTTAAATTACGCATACAAGTTCCTCGATTGATATTCTTAAATTACACATACAAGTTCCTCAATTGATATTCTTAAATTACATACAAGTTCCTCAATTGATATTCTTAAATTACACATACAAGTTCCTCAATTGATATTCTTAAATTACACATACAAGTTCCTCGATTGATATTCTTAAATTACACATACAAGTTCCTCGATTGATAGATGTTTACAAAACATTGTACGAAATGTTTTATTTCAGAATAGAACTCTTAAAAAGTACTGGTGGTGTCCGTTACAGGACGATAACTGTAGCCGTCAGAGCTAAAAGATGGATTTATTGGGAAAGAGAATTTCGCTCTTCTGACAACAGTTGAATGTTAATCTGGGTCAGATAATGTAAGTTTGCTAAAAGAGAGACAAGATTCCAGTTGTTAATTGTCTAATTACTATTACTGCTTTCCAGAAGGGGCACACGTAAAGAACGGGAAAACAGAGACTGGTAAACATATTTTTTGTAGTCGACGATACAGCAGCTTAGACAATAATCCACTGCACCTTGCCCAACACAAGGTGTTCGGGCCAACATGAACACAAGGGTGTGGGCCAACATAAGGGGTGTGGGTTAACATAAGGGGTGTGGGCCAACATAAGGGGGGTGTGGGCCAATATAAGGGGTGTGGGCCAACATAAGGTCGGGTGTGGGCCAACAATAGGGGTGCGGGCCAACATATGGGGTGTGGGCCAACATAAGGGGTGTGGGCCAACAATAGGGGTGCGGGCCAACATAAGGTGTGCGCCAACAGAACACGAGGGGTGCGGGCCAACATAAGGGGTGCGGGCCAACATAAGGGGTGTGGCCAACATAAGGGGTGCGGGCCAACATGGGAAATGTGGGCCAACATAAGGTGTGTGGGCCAACATGCTAAGGGTGTGGGCCAACATGATTATTGTCTTGGGCCATACACCTGTGTGTGTTCCTGAGCTTTTTTAGAAATTATCAAGGTGTTGGGAGGGGTAAGAGGTTTGTTAGATATCGAAATCTTTCTTGCTAAGGTTCTATTATCACAACTGGACATCAAAAGCGAACATAATGACCTGTGAACATTTTATACTTGATTTTTCAAAAAATACATTAAGTCAAAATGCTCTAATATTTGCTAACTATATTACTTAATTATAAAGATTTTTTTGTAAATATTATAAATGAATGTTTAAATGTCTTAATTAATATTCAACTTAATCAAAATGGCATACTTACTTGATTGTTTAATTTCAGAGTGACGATTGATAATGAGCTTCAGGTCATACGTCAGGAAGGTCAACATGACTGACCCTGGGATCGTTGGGGTGTACGTCAGGCAGAAGGGCGACAAGTCACTGCTTAACGGCTATGACGTCACCTTCCTTATGGCCGGTAACAACTTCAACGAGACCAATGTCGTCATTCTGCCACAGCTCGAGCCGAAGTCCACTTCGCTCTCTTGTCCAGCGGTCAGCAAGGGATTGTCTCCGTCGGTTTCGTTCGGTTGGTGGAGGCATCGATACTCCGGCATTCGAGTGATATTCTACAAGAAATTTCCGACCCTCGACACGTAGGCATACCAGGCATTGTCTTCAAGGACAATTACCTGCCTCATTAGATTTATGTAAATCGATTGATGGTCACCAGTGGATTAAGTCCCTGCTCCTTTTGCCTCGGGCCCCAAAATCTCACTTGTTTCACATTGAATCCTATATTTCAGTAGAGAACCGCCATACATCTCTAAAAGTCTTAGTTTCTGTTCCCCCATATTTCTCTTCTCTGTCTCGGGCCCCTAACATTAATTGTTTCATCAAGGGCCCCATATTCCTCTTAGACTTCAGCCAGGGGGTACCCAAAGGCATAACACCGGCTCTGTAAAATCCTGTAAAACTGTACATTTATAGGGTCCTTAGAACAAACGCATTGCGCATGGTATAATGTAATGATTTTTTAAAAATCAGTTACTCCCCTTACATTATTTCGCCAATACGTTCAAATATCAGAATAAAAAATTTCAATATTTTTACAAATGTACCTCTCTTTTTGACATGACAATATCTTCAGAGAGATATGAACATACCCCGACAAATTAAACAATGCCAAACGTATTTCCTTCAACATTGTTGCTTTTTTAAGCGGTTTTCCTCATACCTTTTAACGATATCTGTTTTTCTCTTCTAAATAACTATTTTAAAAAAATTATATAAACAAATCAGAGTTTAAATTATTTGCGATTAAATAAAAAAATACAATGGCGCTCTGCGTATTTTAAATTATTCTTCCTAACTGAATTCTGTGATACAGTTTTTATTTTTTTGTTTTTTGACAAGTGCATATTACATATATAATTACAGGATATTCCATTTAATGAAAATTCGTAAGTTTGTCTGGACTAAATGTGCTGTGTATTTTGCATAAAAACCTGAATTATAACAATTGTATGTGCTATTAAATGGGTTAGGTATTATGAAATGTGTGTGTCTTATAACTTACCTCTTGTACTATAACTAGTGTTATGTGAAGCCTGTTTTATGTATTTTCAAAATTCATCGTTCAGTTAAATGCGATTCTCATGCAGAATGAAAAATCATTTTACAATTGTTTACATTTAATGAGATTTTTTTAATTTTTTTAACTGAATAACATTCCATTACATTCAATTGACAATAGTTTTTTTTCCTTTATCGAAAGTGACTGTTGGTGGGGCCTTTGGTTGAGGATTAGCCTGGCTCTTTATAAAATGTGACAAACTAAAAAACAGGGCCCTGATTGAGGGCCAAGTCGGCTCTTTATAAAACTTGACAAAACTGTTATTGTCGTCACTGGAAACAATATTCACATATTATATAACCAAAACGTCAATTTTTTACCCTCTCCCCCCTCATATAACATTAAGTAACACTTGTGTGATATAACAATATAACAAAAATAACAAATTTGCATCCACCCCCAATTCGCCGTTCAGCTCTATATAATATGAGCGGCCCTAAAGCACTACGCCTTGGCTAATTGAGACCATTCGTATCTGTTATACGTTATATCATTTGGATTGGTTTTTATATCGTATGCAGTGTGTATGATTTAGGAGAATGTAGTAAATTGAGTTGTATCTGGTTGTTCAGCCAAGGATCAGTAATAATTGTTTGTTTTTTAATCTTTTATTTTAAATCAACAGTCTGTTATGAAAAGGGTTTATTTAGATAACCTTTTTATATCGCTGTTTTGGTTGTTTTTTTTTGTTTTTGCAAGTTAATTTATATTTAAAATGCATGGATAAGGATTACATTTACTACTACAATGTGTCTTGATGTTGTTGACTATTAACGACTTGCTGTTTAAAAAAGTCGCATTTTGACATGTTTTATTTCTTTGTCTCTATTTGTTCAAGGATTGTTGTTCAATGCACTAGTTATCAAAGGCGCCCGGTACCTGGACCGGCGAGCAGGCACACAGTTGGAGTTGAAAATGGTGATATATATTTTAGCGCGTTAACAATCAGTCTATACTTTCAGAGGTGTGCGGATCTTGAAATTTAGCGTCCGGGTGTCCGTCCGCGGATTTCTATCAATGATCCGCGTCCTCAGGAATCTTACAACATTGGTCCGCAGTCAGTCCGCGCGTCCGCATTGCTGAAATTTATCTGTTTAAATGACTTGAAATCTTTATGGTAACGCTAAAGAAGATCCGCGTCAGTCCGCGAGTCCGCAACTTAACCATACGAAGCATCCGCTGTCAGTCCGCTGATTCGGAAAAGTTCGCGATTCGCGTCCGCAAGCGACGCGTCCGCTGTCCGCTCATCTCTGGTCTATATATTCTGCAGTGGCCCTAAGGTTATTGTAGCCAAAATACATTTGAGAATAGGGACACCTAATAATACATCAAAGAAAATTCATATGTTAAATAGTTCTCCCCAAAAATAATCTCACTATGGGTAAACATAAACAACAACTCTTAAAATCATATTCTTCATAATATTTTAATGGACTCCTTTCCAAACAGTTATTCATTTAATGTTTTATGACGTTCAACATGGCGTATTTAAAAAAAGAGAGACGTGAGGAGTGCTTGTGTTGAAGCAAAACGCTACATGTTTAACAGGTGGTTTATTTAATAATAATACTTGTAGCATAGTACATTTAATCAAGAAAAATTGCCGACCCGGCAGTGCAGAACCTAGGGATTTACGGGCCCGGTGGTCGGCCTCTTTGGGGCTGCCTCTGCATTTTGGCATGAGATAATTTTTTGACGCTTCTCAAGCTTGGTCCGAGAAGAAAGAATCGTTGGGGTAGTTTTAGCTGACCTTCAATTAAAGACATAGTATTCCAACAATGCAGTTGAGGCTGCAGACGCAGAAAAAACATTAGGCCTTCTTAAAAAAGAAAGACCTATCAAAGCTTTCAACATTATAGTTCTGTGAAGCCAATGCCGAACTAAGGGATTTAGGCATCTTCGGGAGCCACTACATTTTGACATGAGATAATGTACTTAATATTTAGTTTAAAAAATATTTTGGGGGCCCCTCCCCAAACTGGGCCCCCTCCATACACCCTCTGTGTGAAGCCCCCCATCATAAATGGGTTAGTTTGCTTTGTAAACGTTGTGTACGGCGCTACTCAATCTCAACCCTTATTCAATCTATCTTATGTGACGTAATAGTGAACAAATGAAAAAAAAAGTGACGTATTTTTTTTTAGGTTAGTAATAAAGGGAAATAACTGTACATTAGAAATAGACATATTTTTAGAAATAATAACAATTTAAACAATATAAATATTACATTATATTTAGGTAATTCATAATTTCGGTTTAAATTTTAAATTGTGCACATGACACAGAATATTAATTGAACGATTTCTGTAAATATTTCTTTTACGATCGCTTCTCATTTAATAACAAATTGAACACCATAGATTTATTACGTTACTGTAAGATATAGATAGCCTTGGAACAACTTTTTGTATTAAAATTTGGTTTGTGAGTATCACAGAATATTTTGGCATGAATTGGCAGTGGCGGTACTGATAGTCAAATGAGGCTTACCGAGACGTGGTTATTGGTTAATTTTTTTTCGAAGAGTATCACAAAATATTTGCATTAATTGTGTTGAAAATTTGCTTCGTAGAGTATCACAGAATATTTTGGCATGATTTTGTGGTAAACCCTTTTGGGAAATTCACTTAAAATACTGTTTTTAAATAGTCATCAATTTATCATTTTAAAACGTATCGCCTTGAGCGCGTTGGATTCCAACGGTGTTTAAAAATACAAGGAACACGTGGCTATTAATCTACTCTCGACTATTCAGAACTTGTTTCGATAGGTACTACAGTTTCTTATTTGGACTTTTTTAGAACAAGATTTTTGTGCCGTGCTGTGTGCATATATTCTCACTAGTACTTTGTTTTTGGACAATTTTCTGCTATCTGTCAAGACGTTCTGCAAGATTAGCTGTATCGTGCTGTGTGCATAATTTCTATCGGGGACTTACGTGGCAATAGCCACATTTTTGCGTAGTTTTAAAGTTAGCAGTGCAAACCTTAAAACCCTTTATTCACCTTTACAATCATGTCGGTTGCGACTTTCGTAATCGAGAAGAAAGACCTGGAAGGTGGACTGGTCCATCCCCAGGGCACTGTCCTTCTCAGGTTAACGGGACCAAACGCTACTAAGGCAACTATGCCCTTGTTGATAAAAATGATGGGTCTACACCCATCAGACGTTTCCACGCTGTACAGGTTTGAAAGCCTGTACACGTGGTGCCCTTTAAAACATCCAATCATGTCGCTCCCGACTGATCAACAAACAGTTTGGGGACGACAAAAACTTTAAAGTTACCATCTCTCCACTTGAGACTGACAAGGTCAAATATTTTCCTCCACTGGCTATCTACAAACATAGCCAGAAAAAGAGTCGAGGAGATTTTTCGAATCCTTCGCAGAGCCAGGTTCTCTGACAAGGGTCGAAAAGTCTCGGGATCCGCGGACAATGAGCAGGTTTCCCGCAACCAAAAAAAGATAAGGAACTTCCCACTACATTTCAATTAGATATGAAGGATGCCAAAATATATAAAGTCCTCGTTACAATTCCAGGCAGAAGACAGAAATGCTGGACTTGTGGAGATGATAGCCACTGGTCTAACCAGTGCCCCATAATTAAAGGCCCCAAAACAAATTCAAAACCCACAGCCAACCAAAAACCTACGCTGACATGGTATCAGCGGTGCCCCCAAGTCCACAACAACCTAGTGGAAGTGGTGGACGATGGCTTTTACCCTCGTCCGACGAAAAAAAAACCAGAACAAAATTATAGTAGAGCCAAAAAACAAATTAAAAAATACCATTGAGTCCAACAACTCAAGGAAACGCTTCGAAACACGGAGCAGACCCAATCAGCTCCAAGTTCCCCGGAAAAAAATATTACAAAAAGAGAAAGAAGACCATCGCTCTCATCCAATGAAGATCTGGAGTGATATTTTTCCTCTTGTTTAGAAACACTAATGCCAGGAAAATATCCAGGATTCACCTCTACCACTCCCCACACCAACCAACCAGTGGAAGACAATGAGCTACCACAAACACCCCCAAATCTCATCATAGATGAGCCATCAACCTCAATTCCACTCCTTAAAATAAACAAAAAAATAGCAACAAACACTAAGAAACAAATGTAAAAACACTCGCTTTTTCAGTGCAAATGGCTGGACATAACACTGCTATCATTAAACATACGCAGCCTGAAAAACAAACAAAACCACATAATACATCTTGTAAGGAAATACAAGCCTGACTTTGTATTTCTGCAAGAAAACAAATATAAACAACGAATACATTGCCAAACGATACATCAGCGACATGGGGTTTAGGGAAAGTACTTTACTTTAGGTACATACGCCAGGGGGTTGCCATAATACAGACGTCAGATAGATTTGAACATTGCATACAAGCACACTGACACAGACGGACGTATCGCAATCATAAAGATAGAATCAGGCACACACAAGAACACACTAGCCAACATATACGCACCACGAAACACGCAGATAAACCCCCTTTCTTTGACCTTTGAAAACAACATTACATAACTTTTTACAGAAATGACAACTTAATACTAGGGGGGCGATTTCAATTACGTAACTAGTAAATTAGATAAAACTCTACCAACAACACACTCGAACAAGACTGGCTGAAAAGCCATTTCAACACTTCCAGCTGGTCGACGCATATAGATCCATTTACCTCGAGGGGCGAGAGACTACGCTCGTCCACTCCTCATATCCATCGACTTCTCGACTGGATCGTGTATACATCCCATCCCACTTACCTGTTGATAAGGTTTTGCACATTGGCGATACTTTAAAACTACACAGATCATAAGGCTGCAATAGTCCAGGTAGGAATACGAACCAAAGCAGACAAAAAGACAATCCCCTCACTGGAAATTTAACAATAGTCTGTTACAGAATACCTTTTTCACAGAAACAATAAAGCAGATACTACCGACAAAGCCTAGTGAAACAACAAAAGACGATGATGTCTCAGAAATCTGGTTGATCGTTAAAAAGAACATCAAACAGATAGCGATAAACACCTCGTCACTAATACATAGAAAGCAAAGACAAAAGAGCAAGTCCTGAGAGCTGAACTAGAGCTCACAGAACCTGACTCTACAGAAGCTGAAGCAATTAATCTACAGATTAATGAAATCGAAAACTATCGTTTCAACGGCGCACAAATAAGATGCCGATTGAGAAATGTCCCGGAGGAGCCGAGCAGAGCGTACCTCAACATCGAACAAAATATACAGAAAAGCCGATGCATTAAAGGAATCCAAGGCGACAACGGCAACATGCTACTAGGTCAGGAAGAAACAGGCGCCGCCTTCCATAAACATTTCGCCACACTATACAAAACAAAACACTGTCACATCAGCTCAACAAAAATTCATCCAACACTGCAAAACATTAACAGAAGAACAAAAACAACAGTTAGATACACCCTTTACTCTACAAGACATCGAACATACAATCAATAATTTAGCTAGCAACAAAACACCAGGACCTGATGGACTAAGTGCTGAGTTTTATAAAGCCTTTCTTCCATCATTAGGTCCCATCCTACTCAAAATATTTACAGACACACAATAAAGGCAGCTGCCACAGGGTTTTAATGAGGCATACATCACACTTATCGACAAAGAAACACAGGATAGGACATCAGTCAATAGTTACCGACCAATCTCACTCCTCAACACAGATTACAAAATACTCTCAAAAACTATAGCCAACAAGTTACAACCACACATGCACACATTAGTGCACGAAAACCAACATTGTAGCGTTAGTGGTAGAAAAATAGAACACATGAGTCACCACATCAGAGATTTTATAACATACACACACATCAAAGACACACAGGCGGCCCTACTCTCTATCGACCAGGAAAAGCCTTCGATACGGTCGACCACGAATACCTCTTCCGGGTGTTAAAGAAAGGCAACATAGGAGACTACACGCACAAATGGGTCCAAATGCTTTACAGCAAAGCCCAAAGCAAAATTCTTTTAAACCACTCGCTAACTGCACCTTCGGACATTGAGAGGTCGGTTCGTCAAGGGTGCCCACTGTCTCCCATGTTGTACGTGCTGGCGTTGGAGCCCCCTCTTGGAGAGAATAAGAAAGGACATTTCCATCAGAGGAGCCCAAATCCCGGGAGAAATGGATAACAGCAAACTGCTGGCATACGCAGATGACACAACTTTTTTTCCAACATGTGATAAAGACATACACCACATTATGGAACACTTTCAAGACTTTCAAAGCTGCAGTGGTGCCAAAGTTAATGTAGCCAAGTCTGGCATCATGGGCCTCGGGAAATGGAAAAAAAAGAAAATTTCCCTACCAGATGAAAAACCAACAGTCCCTCAAAATATGCGGGATTGTCTGGACAATGGAACGAGCCCCACTTATTCCACACGGCCACGTGGGGAGGGAATTATAAAAAAGACCAAAAACGTGATAGCTATGTACAGCCACATGTCAACTACAATCTTTGGTCAACACACTAATTCTACCTAAAACAATATATTACATTACAGCAACACAACCACCACCAACTTTCATACAAAACATGAACAAATTACTACGCAGTTTCATTTTCAAATCAACAATAAGCAAACATAAAACATACAACACTCATACAGAACGAAAACGACGGCGGAATAGGACTCTAAGATCTATCTTGTAAGCTCCAAGCACTACGCTTAAAGTACGCTGGTGAAATAGCCAAATCACCCAACAAATACCCACTAGCTATTTACCTCTACGGCCTCAGGCTTACCAACATCATACAAAAACAAAAAAACAACACACCCCACTACTTTGGCAGACAGACCACACCCTTCAAACATCACTTACAAAAAAGTCTGACAGCCACACACACCTCATACATCAAACAACTAAGCAGATATACACATCTTTAGTACAAACATTACAGACACCACTCACCAACAGAATTAAGTGGGGTTTGAATCTGGAATGTGTCAGACTTTACAGACACCTTCCAAAGTCTACACATTCGGCACACCAAGATCACCGCCAGAGCAAGAGAAGTGGGCTACAGACTAATTTTTAACATGACGCCTGTGCCCGGTGTATTGTGCATGCCCACGTCAAGCAACACAATGTGCAAGATGCCTGCAATTGACGTGACGGAGGATGAAGATCATCTATTCTTGAAATGCTCAACATTCAAGAGCACAAGGCAGACCTTAAGAAGTCTACTAAGGTCAAACCTAAAAATAGATTTTAACCTAGACATGGCACACCTACGTGTGAGGGATACGTGCAGACCAACTTTCGCACCGTTTGAAGTAAACTCGCGAAAATAGATTAAGAATAACTGATATAAATGATTAAAAACGGTGGGAGCTTGATAATTTTGTGCAAGTAAATGTCATCGTGTAGTATTCTATCTAAGACTTAAAACTTGGCAAGAAACATTGAAATGAAACTCATGGTTATATGCTCAGAATATTCATCATCGTTTACGCCGCTTGAAACGGTATTATAATTTTTTTTTTCACCATTATCGTCTTTGTTGCCACATAAGCACCAAGTGTAATCTTATTATCAACGTCAGTGATACTATTATAAATATTTATTTAACCTTGTCTGTGAAGTCCCTGTAAGGATAATATCTTAGATCCTATAAACCACTATGAGACTGTTTTAGTAGCGCCCTTTTTTCATCCCCCATCAAAGGCGATAGTTCAATATCCTTGGAGGCACCACGGGAAATAAGCGGGAAATAAGCGAGGTCATTTAGCCACGACCTGAAAATGCCCTGGTATCTCAGTAGATCGAACTCGGGACCCACACATCATGTATTTCTTCACAAACATCATAATTACTTTATTTTCAATATCACTATGAACATTTCGCTATTTTCATCGATATTTTCATTGTCATGAACCTTTTCATCAGTGAGGTTTTTATAAACTGTATTGGCATGATAGTCATTATCAGAATTTTTAGAATTTCAGACTAAATATTTTCATGATACCTTCTCGAATATCAGTATTAAAATATCACCATCAGTGTCTTCACAACACAACACTAAAGAGTAAACAGTATATATATATATATATATATATATATATATATATATATATATATTGTAATAATCAGATTAGGCTAGAGAATTAACAGTTGGCACAGAGATGGTTTTAATTAGGGAGCGACCGATATGCCTTTTTACCGATAGTCCGATACCGATATTTTCCCCCAGCATTTTTACCGATACCGATACCGATACCGATATTTTCTTTTTAGGGGCTGTCCATTATTTATGTCAACAAATTTTTGTCGATTTTTACCTCCCCCCCCCCTGTCAACAACTTGTCAAACTTCCAGAGACCCCCCTATAAAATTACGTCAACATTTGATTACCCCCCTAAAAAAGGTGGCTTCCAAAATGTTTATGTGGCAAAATTAGTAGGAATATAGTTAGTTTAATTAAAATACTGAATGTTAAGCGAGTGTGTAACACAAAACTACAAACGCTGCTTAATTTTCCTATTTTTTAAGTAATTATATTCAATTTAATAAAGTAACATTGTTGACGTCAACTTTTCTTGACCTCCCTCCCCTCCCCCTTGTCAACAATTGTCAAAAATTTTCTGACCCCCCCCCTCCCCCTATTTTGTTGACGTAATTAATGGACAGCCCCTTAAGCAACAACAATGCCAAACACGTGTTATTCTCGTGGTGTATGACGTATTTCAACCCATGTTCACATATTTTGTAACACCCCCCCCCCAGATACCGATATTTTTTTTTAATCAACAACAATGCCAAACACGTGTTTCTCTCATGCTACAGCTCATGACGTATGTCAACTCATGCTTACCCCTTCCCTGTCATATTTCGTGACGCAATAAGTCCACACGTAAATCTTGTCCCCCCCCCCCAACTTCCCATCCCAACAAAAAATACACACAGATGTTCACTAATTGTATCATTCAAGGTCATACATTAGAATTAAGAAATGCCAATCCTATTGTTTCAAGGTCGTATCTCTGATGTATACGTGACAATTTCTGTGTACGGGTTTTTTTTTTTTCTTTTTTTTAAATCTTGTCTGATCTGGTTATAGAATTGGGTTATTTACTGATTTTTTTTTTCTGCAACTCTGTTGTGAAAAAAAAAACAATGTATCGGCAGCCAAAAAAAAACGGCCGGTCCGACAGTTAACCCATAGTGCCAATATCGGTTCGACTATCGGTCGCTCCCTACAACAATCGGCCGATCCGATATTAACCGATAGTGCCAATATCGGTCCGATACCGATCCGATTATCGGTCGCTCCCTAGTTTTAATTATCTGGCCACTTAGTAGCGGAAGTAAAAATATTAGCAGACGAGAAATATAAGACGATAGATTTTGGTAGAGACTAGTAGACGGACTTGATTCCTCATCTCACATCATTTTTATACCATGTATGTATTCTATAAATAAAAATGAATAAATAAACATATATATAAATATATATATATATATATA
The DNA here is from genome assembly GCA_021962125.1 of Bulinus truncatus. NCBI lineage: Eukaryota > Metazoa > Mollusca > Gastropoda > Planorbidae > Bulinus > Bulinus truncatus. The sequence continues at coordinate 1,566,092 of JAGDYQ010000150.1, forward strand.
TATATATATATATATATATATACAACCAAGTCTACTCAGTGATTTATACATGTGATTCGTCTCATACATGTGGATACTTAATAATTTAATATACACCCAGGTCAGTCAACAAGAATAACTCCGAAGAGACATGATTAATATAATATACCAGTTATATAATATACAAGCTACCAAGAAACAGAAGTATCACGAAATTAATATATATTATTTACTAATCTACAAACGTAACCATGACATAAATATATACATATATATATATATATATATATATATATATATATATATATATATATATATATATATACGCATTTTATCTCTGTTATTTATTAAACACATTAATTTTCTTTTTCACTGCATAATTTCTATCCTATCGTCATCGATTCATAAAATCGCCCATCCGTTGATAGCCGGTTAACTTCTTTGTTAATATTTCAATGTATTTATAAGTCAGACTGAAATGTACCATTAACTTCGAGATGTTACACTACGATGTGTAATTTTATGTTTTTGTTTGTTGAACACTTGGGCCACTGCTACTAGTAATAATGTTGTCACCAATTAAATGTTAATGTCTGTAATCGATATATAGCCCTTCCCATCTCAAACGAACAATACGAAGAAAAATGTTGTTGTTTTTTTCCAACGCTCGAACGGGAGATAACAAGAATATTGCAACTGTCACAGGTTGTGACTAATCTGTCGAAACTATCCCCTTACTCCAACCCTTAACCTAATAATAGTAATAACGTTAATATGTAGATTAAACTATACATAACAATCCACGTTCCCGCTCCTCAGTTTCCCCCCCTCCCATTTCCACCCCACCCCCGTAATTGCGTCACAAGACCAGGTGTTCGGCAGAATCTCCGTCGACGAACCAAAGTAGCTGTTAACAGTAACATGTTATGTTCCGCGGGGAAATCTCTGACCACCTGACCGCTGTACGTACTCCGGTCGGCGTCTTCAAAGAGACCCGCTGGATGTCCAGTTACTATTGTCGTTGTCTGCATGGCATACTACTTCTCCCCCCCCCCTTAGGCTCCACCCCCTAATTTGAAAGTTTGAATGAAGCAGCTATCATATTTGATTGGTTTATGGTCACGTGTGAAAAGTGAGGTGGGAAATGAAAGAGAGAGATTCGTGGTCAGTCGGCCGGTGAGCTGCGTCTTGTCGAGTCGATTAGTGAATAGTCTCTGAGTGAGAGAAAGAGAGACATAGAGAGAGAGAGAGAGAAATATATATAGAGAGAGATCTAGAGTGAACACGTCCCTCAATTTATTCATAATTTTCTATTGGATTACCTCGTTGCTGTATCTCTTTGGATTATCTTTGATTTATTTGAAAGGCCACCAGATCCCTGATACGGACTGGAGCCGCTGTGTATAATAAATATTTGATTGTTGTACCCACGACTTTGTCGAGTTGAGCATAGTCACCTGTTTTACCTTTAATTGCTGTGGAGACTGTGTGTGTGGCAGGAATACAAATAAAATACGAGTCAACCTTTGAGTCAGCCCTCATACACTTAGACACAAGCCAAGGGTACCCTTCTCGGGATCCTCAACATCTGGGGTCTCGTTGCGGGGTCTTTAACAGCAACTAAGCTAAACCTTTGTTGGAATTATGATATAATTTTTATTATATGTGGATTTCCTATTCGAGTGGCTCTCGAACGTATATGATTTGCGATTAGGAAACATGTTCGTTTATTGAGGGCCACTTTTTAAGACAAAAAGAAATGGGTAAAAGAAAGGAAAACAAACATTAATTTATAAAAATCTCGATTTCCCTAATCATTAAAATTGTTTTCGAACTACTTTCAATCTTTGAGAACCACTGAATTACACTGATCCATATTGATGTTTTTTTCATTTTTATTGTGTGCACAGGAAACAGCTGGGGCTGTGATGCCCAGGGATGCGCATTGGGTCACGGCGATGCACAGGAAGAGTTTTACGGATGTTCCGATGTCCGCATCTTGCCTCGGGGTGTGACCCCACCCCAGACATCCACGGCGAGGCCCGCCACCAGACAGCCTACTGTCAGGCCGACAAAGTTCCCGCTCAGACCCTCGGGGAAAGAGTACACAGTCTGGACGCTGGTTGAAATCATTCGCAAGTTTGACCTTGTGTCCAGGACTTTTGATCTGTCCGAAACCAATGACGACCTGGATCTTGATGACGTCATCCCACTTAATATATCTGGCCAGGATTTTCTTCAGATGATAGTCACATTTAGGAATCAAGCTAAATTGCCCTTTGTAAATTAAACTAAAATAATAATAATTCAGTAAACTTTTTTAAAAAATGCTCATTTGTTTAGAATTATTTGTATGCATTTGAAAATTTCATTGTTAATTAATTTAAATATTATATCTTTTTAGCTTGACTTATATATAAAAAAACGTATATATATATATATATATATAGAAAAATTCATATAACCTGTTGAAGAGCTTCATTTATAATGTGAAGTTTTAGTTTTGCATGTAATCATATATATGTGTGTGTGTGCTCCTGCTAAATGATAATTATAAAAACAAAATGATGTGTTATTGAAAAAACTCAACACAATAGTTTTGAATGCATTACGTTGAACACACAACTTTTTTTTTGGCTTCCAAACCAGATTGTTACGTCTATTGTTTTATAAGTTGGGCAGAAGACGCGAGAAATATAAGTTAAATATACTTCGCAAGAATGTTTAACAGACGATGCAAGAAAAATAAGTTAAACAGATGGCATAGAATAACACAGCCAGAGCAATTAAAAGACCAGACATGGTATAGACAGACAACATAGAATAATACAGCCAGAGCAATGAACATGGTATAGACAGACAACATAGAAAAACACAGCCAGAGCGATGAACAGACCAGACATGGTATAGACAGACAACATAGAATAACACAGCCCGAGCAGTGAAAATGGTATAGACAGACAACATAGATAAACACAGCCAGAGCAATGAACAGACCAGACTTGGTATAGACAGACAACATAGAATAACTCTGCCAGAGCAATGAACAGACCAGACATGGTATAGACAGAAACATAGAATAACACAGCCAGAGCAAAGACCAGACTTGGTATAGATAGACAACATAGATAAACACAGCCAGAGCAATGAACAGACCAGACTTGGTATAGACAGACAACAGTTAAGGATTACCCGAGTATATAAGACTTGTCAATCAAATAAATTACATGTCAAGTCTAAGCTGTTAACGTGGTAGATGGTACAGGGTTATCGTACTAGACATATTACAGCAGATATTACAATTTTTAGTTTAATGGAAACTTTTTAAAAAAAAATATTGATGGCTGGGTAATCTAAGGATTATATGTGAACATTCTACAAAATTGAACAATCTCTAACATTATTCTAATAATTAAAAAACTAAATTGTGTATGTTTCAGATATTTTTTAAATCAAAAACTGAGATAAAATCGTCATTAGAATGGCATGTAAACAGCAATAAAAGGAAACATTGCTTCATATTTTACACCTATGCTAAGCTTAGCTTATTTCAAATTTAATATATATTATAACTGGTCAGTTTACATAGTCTGAACTAAATCCACGATATTGTTCTATCAATACCATTTAACTTATGCCATATTGAACTCTAACCGTTAAAAAAAAAAGAGCCACAAAGTAAACAATGCAAGGCACACGTCCATAAATCTCATTACTACATTGTCACTCGAGTGAAAGTCACAACTCTATGTCACAGGTGGGAAAACTTTTTGAACCGCAGGCTGCATTAGGCTCTTAAATCTGACAGACGGCCTGGATAAAGAGAAAACGGGTGGAGTGCTTCTATGAAACAATAGCCTACTAATTAAAGGATAAACATCAGTGTTGGCATGGAGCGGATAGAAGCAGAGCGCGGGCCGGATCAAACTTCAGGTCGAACATGGCCCGCGTGACACGGGCTGGTGTATTACCTTAAAATCTAGTTATTCACGATGTTGTTTGTGTGCGTGTGTAGACCCTGATGTAAACCATTTGTATAACATAGACGAGTTTACCACATAGCCTACTACATAGACATTGTGTTTCTAAACGCCCCTACACCGTAATGTAAACTTTCCTTTAATCAATCATGATGTTTGATAAACTCACTCAATGAATTGTTTAGTTCAGGATCATTTTATAGACGCGTTTTCTGTGTAGACTTACTTATAACTGTGACAATGGTGAAGTAGTAGATTAGTGCACTTGATGGCCTGAACCCTTGACCTTTTGATGGACAGTATCGCACTGACTTACCTTGCAATTGGTCACAATGTTTATATGATGGGATGATGTCTATCAATCATATCACTGTTGTAATGCTCATTAAAAGTAAATGTAACTTAATATTTGTTAGAGAAAAATGCCAGAGAAAGGTTAATAGTTGCCAAAGTTGATTTATTAAATGTATTGTGAGCCAACATTAAATTGGAAATGTACTACTACTCTACGGCAGAGTACAGACCGCTAGATACATGCACGTTTTTACAGTTGAAATTGAGCATCTTATTTCGTATCGGTGTGCGCAGGTTGTCACTTTAGTATCTTTGTGATTAAACTCAAAATATATAATATAATAATAGCGATTTGGGCGCTGCGTTAAATCGAAAGTAAAGAATTAATACAATAGTATTCCAGTTTAAAATACAATCATGAAAAAAAAAATCGGATCTGCCCGAAACCAAAAAATAACCTCGCCTGCCGATCAAGCCTAAGGGGATATAATTCTATGCAAATGTTTTGCAGGGTACAGCTAGTAATTCATAATTTTAAAATGAATATGGTGCTCTATAGATAAGTGATGGGTGGTTACACAATTATTTTTGAACTTGCGACCTGTCTTATAAAAACATTTTGAACTATAATTTAAAGAGTCTTCATTTCTGTAAAATATTCAGCCAATGTTAATTTATGAGTTAAAATATTTAAGGAATGAATATCATATCTAAATCTACCAGACGTTTTTCGGCTGTTAATGTGTCCCTTTAACACCCAACATTAACATTGTGACATGTTTGGACGTGGTTACTTTGAATGGTTCTAGTCCTCTACCTGCACATTCGGGGGAGGGATGGTCGTGCGGTAAAGCGCTAGACTATCTCACCTGGTTCGATCTCCGGTGAGGCCCAAGGAAATTTATCAGGTCTTGGCTCAAGTTCTCGATATATTTTCCGTGGTGCCTCCATGGATATTGCACTATCGGCTATAGTGGGGATGAAAGAAGGATACCATAAAAACCGTCCCATTAGTGGTTCATAGGATCTAAGAGATTTCATCCCATCCTTAGTATATGGATGTTGGGGAGAAGTGATATATATATATATATATATATATGTATACATTTTACCTATGTAGTACCTTTGCAGATCAAAATGTTGCTCTTGCTCGTTGTCCACATATGTATTCGTAAATACTTTTACCAAAATTAACTTTTAGTTAAAGAACATCTCTGTACAAATTATAAACGAGAGTAATTGAGCGTGAAGTATGTACATCTTCTTTGATTCTAATAGCACACGTCACACGAAACTTCAAGGATCGTTGAAAAGATGACAGCGGGATTGAATTCTAATCTTTGAAAGTTTCATAATTGTACAACCATTTGTTTATATCATGGATAATTTGTTGTTAATGATTGCTATTAACATTTACTATTACCATTTAATTTTACCATATATACGTATTTTTTCACAAATAAAGGACATAAATACTAATGTATGGTAAGTTGTCCGTTTACAATGTCCGATTCAAGAAAATATATGAAATACTAATTAGTGATTCAACTCACTTAAAATATATTGACTTAGTTACCGTCTGAGTTGAAGACACGGATCAACCAAGTCATCATGAGTCATTTCCTGTGTATAAAGAAATGTTTCTTAAATGAGGGAAGGATTGATTGTTTTGGGCTTAGATATAAAGAAAACTTACAAGGTACATGGGGTAGGTAGGTACTTGAATTACGGAACTGTGTACACAACGGGGAAAGACTGAACAAAGAAGAATGTTTCTATTGGATACTGGCTTCCTGTATGACGGCATCATTAAACAGAAATGAACAATAGACGTGGTTTATCTTTTTGTTTCCGACTGCTTATTTAAGCACCAGTAGTTTTTTTTAGTCAAGACAGTATTTACTGTAGTACATGTCTATTTCATTCAGCTTTTAAAAATTTTGATTTATCAGTCAAGTAATTTATCTCATTAAGTATCGGAATTATTTTCAACGCTGCGAAGGTAAGAAATTTATTTTGATTACTGGTAATACTTCAAACTCTTAAGTCCAATGATTGACCTAACACATTGAGTTCATTAATAGCAAAGAAAACAAAATCATCTGTATAGTGCTTAGTTGAAATGTAGTTTAGACGTAGTCCCAAGCCTTTCGCTCTAAATCAAGGCAATTCAATAGAGCTAGATATTGCTCTAAATCAAGGTATTATCAATTTCAAAGTATTGATCTAAATCAAGGTATTGCTCTAATTCAAGGTAATGATCTAAATCAATGTATTGATCTAAATCAGGGTATTGTACTAAATCTTAGTATTGAGACAAAAGAATTGTTTACTTTGCACCGAATCATTTCAATTATAGTTTAGCGAAAAGAATTAAAATATTCTCAAAACCAAGTTTTTTTTTCCTTAAAAATAATTATAATACATTTCCAATACCTCGATAAAACTTGTAAAATAAAAAAAAAAGACTTGGTAATCATATTTTAGTTACTTTGCCATATTAGCTGCATACTGATAGAGTTCATATTTGACACCCAGCGAATGTATGAGTAATTTCAGTGAACATTTTTTTTCTATAATTACAGATGCACCTTTTGCTCCAAGTTTGTATTCTGTTCCAATTTCACTTTGTCGTGATCCTTGGTCATGGCCGTCTACTGGACCCACCGTCCAGGATGTCGGCCTGGAGAGCTGGTTTCAATGTTCCGATCAATTACGACGACCAGGGGATGAACTGCGGGTCTGTTGGGGTAAGTCATTCAGACAAACAAAGACAAGGTTAGATGGATGGACTGAATGATTTACCTACACATAGGCAGACGGACGCGCTGATAGTCATGTCTGCACGAAGGGACAGAATAACAGAAACAGAAAGGCAGACACAGTAGAAAGCTGTACAGACTAAAAAAATAGACAGACTTTAAAAACTATATACAGAAGGAATGATGGATGAACTGAAGGACATATATTAAATAGAAAGATATACATACTGACGGACTTTTGACAGACTAACTGACTGACAGACAGACTGGCATGGAGTATAGATAGATAGATAGATAGATAGATAGATAGATAGATAGATAGATAGATAGATAGATAGATAGATAGATAGATAGATGATAGATAGATAGATAGATAGATAGATAGATAGATAGATAGATAGATAGATAGATAGATAGATAGATAGATAAATTAGATAGATAGATAGATAGATAGATAGATAGATAGATATATAGATAGATAGATAGATAGATAGATAGATAGATAGATAGATAGATAGATAGATAGATAGATAGATAGATAGATAGATAGATAGATAGATAGATAGATAGATAGATAGATAGATAGATAGATAGATAGATAGATAGATAGATAGACAGTATTTTTAAATGACCTATTTTTCTATTAGACCCAGTGGGGACAGAACGGAGGTAAGTGCGGCATCTGTGGAGACTCCTGGTCTGGTACAAGGTTCTATGAGAGACCAAATGGGCCAATGGTACAACATAACATCATCACCAAAAAATATTACGAGAACTCAGTCATCAACATCTCTCTACAACTGACGGCCAACCATAAAGTAATTCAATCACACATCTATTTTAATTATTTTAAATAAAAAATGTATCTTTATTAGTCTAGGCTAGATCGGGAATAGGACGTTTTCATCATCATCATCTTCGTCATCATCATCAACATCATCATCATCATCTTCGTCATCATCATCAACATCATCATCATCATCATCATTATTGTCATCGCCATCCTCACCATCCTCATCAACATCCTCACAATCATTATCATCCTCATCATCATCCTTCTCATTATCATCATCCTCATCATCATTATCATCAGCATACCCTTCAACCTATATGGTCGTTGGGGAAACTCATGGACACGTCAACAGACATATTTCTCCATAGTTGCCTATCCTGCGCGGCTGTCTGTAATTCATTCATTGGTAGCCCCCGTCCATTCTTTTATTTTGTTAAACCAACATTTCCACTGGGGCTCTCTGCGACGGCCTCCTTCAACAGTCCCTTGAAAAAATGTTTTTTTTACCCATGTCTGAACCATGCAAACTTACGTCCCTTGATTGTTGCCATTATCGTTTTCTGAGGGCCCGCGATAAGGATATTCTTTCTCAGACCACTTATTTTTTTCCAGTGGTAAAAGATAATTTCAACAGTTCAGAGACGTATTGAAGTTATGATTATATCGTAGAATTAAGAAATAGAATTATAAAATGGTATATTACACTGGATTCATAATAGAACTTGCGGTAGGTAGTTTTAAAACTGTATAATAAGATTAACATTTAAAAGTGTGTACAAGTGTCAAATATCTTCGATTGTTGTTTTTTTTTTTTTTTGTAACAGGGTTGGAACGAATTCCGTATCTGTGACATTGCCAAGTCTGGTGGCATTGAAGCCAGTCAGGCGTGTCTAGACGGGAATGTCCTAAGAAATCAGAGTGGTAGCACAAGGTTGTATTTCCCGTCAGAGAAAACTGGATTCTTTAACTTTGTACTGCAGCTACCTAGAGGAATGACCTGTGCCCATTGTTTGTTACAGTGGAGATGGAAGACAGGTAATGTCCGTACACCAACCACATTATAAAGACGTTTGGCATAACGCTATGTTGCAACATACTTTCAGACTACTCACTTTTGTCTATTCTCTTTCAGCCTACTTACAATTATCAGCCGTTCCACTATCTTTAGCCGACTCTCCATCAGCCAACATGCTATCAGTCAATTAACATCATTCTAATCTTCATCAGCCTACTATTCTAGATTCTAATTCATCGTCCCATCACAAGAATTAAATCTTATAAGAACTAACTGCTACATAACTTACTTTAAACTAATAAACTAGTTCACAATCAATTAATTCACTATTTAATGTTGAATATTTGTTTATTTTTCCATGAGCTCGGTCTTTATCAAGATTTTCACACTGCGTAAATATTTTTTTTATAATTTGCAGGGTTCAAACTTGTGTTCACTCTTAATTATTAAGTGATGTCTAATTTAGCCTCAAGCTAATCAATGATAAAACTATTCACCAATTATTCAGCAAATCGTCCAATGAATTCACTTATCTTGCTTGACCTTTATTTCTCAAACTGAATTACAGGTCACAGCTGGGGGTGCGACCAATTCGGTTGCGGCATCGGCCGAGGCGAAGAACACGAAGAGTTCTACGGCTGTTCCGACGTGACCATTCTACCTAAAGGATCAACCACGGCCATGCCAATTGAAGGTCAAGCCCAAGGGTCTAGAACTACGTCACGGTGGGTGACAAAGTCAACAACTAGACGTCCGGTGAAGTTCATTGACAGGAGCTCCAGCCTGCAGGACATCATCCTAAGCAACAATTTACACGGCAATGTGTTTGTCTCCACTGATGAGGTCAATGGTCCAGATGTAGATATACCCCTGGACATAGGGGGACAGGACTATCTAGAGATGTTACTGCGTATATATAACTCAACTCAGGCAGATTAATGATTTGTTTTAAAAAAAAACCACAAACTTAAGATTAATAAAACGATTTATATATATATATATATATATATATATATATATATATATATATATATATATATATATATATATATATTAGGGTTAGTACTTTTTACATTTTTTTCAGAATCTTATTTTATATGGCAATTTTTAATGAACAATTGTGAACAAAATATGAAAATAATATTAATTTATTTTTCACTCAAAAAAACCTTCCCCACCAACGCCATCTTGTGTTTACAAATAAGAAGCGTTTTTCAATAAAATTACTTCTTTATGGATTGCACATTAACAAATATTTGATTACATTAATTACATCCAGGAACTTTATAGGGTATTTTTTACCTCCATGTCTGAAACAAAATAAATCAAAAAAGTTTATTTTAAATTTTAAGTGCACTGTTTGAATGTATTATGCGTCTACTGCAACTGTACCAAAAATAATCAAATCTTATGATGCCTTTTTGTATGGTAATTGTCACGAGTGGTCTGCTTGGAATTTGGAAAGTCTGCTTGGTTGATTTGAGAATATTGTTTTCTTTTATTTCAATTTCATTCAACTGTAATCGTCTGTTTGTAATTAATTTTGTAGGAAAGCAAATTTGTCAACCAATAAAGCTTGTAAAGTTTTAAAAATATTAAGCGAACACTCTCCCAATATTGAAGCTCCTTCGCAGTCAGGAGTGTATAAGGCAACCTATAAAGAAGCAGATTTGTTGAAGTTGCAGTTTATAGAAACAGCTTACAAAATTTTGAATGGTGCATACATTTTGACAGAAAAAGAATAGAAGGAGAAAAACAAGTTGTTTTACTGAAAAACGTTGAAAAAGAAATTCGATTAGCCATATTGTCTCTGACAAATGGAAAAGCAGAGACAATATTTACAGCGAATAGGGCTGTTCTAGCTGAATACGAACTCTATTCATGTATTTGAGTAATTATTTGCGATACAAGGAATACAAATTCTGGCAGCAAAAATGGTGTGGTACGCAAGCTGCAAAATTACTGTCAACAGAACAGTGCACAAATCCCTCAGTACATAGGCTGCCAGCTTCATGTTTTTGGCCTAGTACTCAAGCATGCTATGGATTCTGTTTTCGGCAGGGAAACGTCTAATCCAAACATTTCTTATCCATTTGTTGCTGAAATTAGCGAAAATTACGAGTCACTTAAAGAGTCACTTGATTCTCAAGATAGTAGTTCAGAAATCATGTGAGAAAACAAATGATGGAAAGACGGCATGAAGTTCTTACATCATTTGACGCAAGTATTTCACTATTACGAATGTAATAAAACCTTTACTGTAATTCACTTCCAGAGACTGACTGCTTTAAGTAATGCTAATTGTAATTCAAGTGCAATACTAGCACTTCTGGCATTCCGGAAAATAGAAACGAGAAATTTTAACTTGTGTATACTTTCATAGCGAGGACATGCATAGGAAAAGAGATTTTAGCACTTGTTTTGCACAGATACACTGAAGCAGAAAGATGCTTCTTGAGGCACTGGGTCTGTGAAGATTAAGCAATACCTGGTATAGAACGAAGTAACTGCTATGCAGAAAGAGCTATATAAATAATGCAAGATATTGTTCCACGTTGTGAGACTTCAAAGACACTATTAACTGTTTTATTCTCACTAATGATGAAGCATAAAACTTAATTTATATTTCCTATGCTGTCCTTTATTATCATTTCATATTTTGGACATCTCTATACTCATGCTTACATGCATTGCACTTGTTGTTCTTATGTAACTTTCCATTACAGTGTTGTTTTATATATATTAATATATAATATTCGTTTTATGGTTTGGTGGGGAAGGTTTTTCAAATATTTTCAGAAAAGGTTATTTGTGTCATAATACACTCATTAAAATTCACCATTTCTTGCCATGTAAATATGAGGTTACAAAAAAGTCATAACCCTAATATATATATATATATATATATATATATATATATATATATATATATATATATATATATATAGTTAAAGAGTTTGACGAGCCAAAGACAAACTCAACTCC